>CM045764.1:184777447-185177447 GCA_025200525.1 Camellia lanceoleosa | reverse complement strand
TCGATTCCTCCTATCTTATGAGGCATGGATTATAACCTATGGAGGACTAATGAGTCTAGAACCACCATAGCTATTGAGTGAGGAATAAAAAGAGATTGGTTTTATTCTCATAATTTGTTATGTGCATTGTGTTTGTAGGTCAAGACGAGGACATCGTTCCACCGCTATCAGAGACCTACCATTGTGAGTAATAGTACTATCAATGTACATCTAGTACTATTAATAATTATTGTTATTATCATTCTGTTCTCCGTAGGCAACTATGTTAACGTGTATGTTGATTGGGAATTGGTATAAACATTGAAAGATTTGGCATACATTGATATGACTCTGAAATTATTCTGCATTCCAACCACGGTTAGCATCTGCTCGGTAATGTACAATAACCTATAAATTACCTATGATTTCGCATATTAATGGGAACGTAATACCCCGAATGTTCTGTCAGGAACTCCTATCATCTGTTTGGTTCAATATATGTCTTGTGACATAGATATCTGCTAAAGAGGATTAGCATAATTGGATAATACTATAGTAGTGCATTTTGCTTACCGTTAAAAGACATTTTATTAATGTTCTGTTATCCATAAATTAACCTTAATGATTCATGACGATCAAGTGGAACAATGATGCTTGTGTATCGAATCATTACATTTTGTCAATGATGAATCAAGAGCATTACGAGGTTAATTGTTCTGTCCTACAAATAGTATTATGACGCGTGTATAATCGTGGGATACGCTATCCTTATTGCTAATAATTATCATTAGTATTCATTAAATGTAAACTAACTACGTTAAATCATGTGAATGATTGGAAGAATACGTGTGCCTCTATGTAACTCGAAACTAGTCATTACGATGATATCTCGAGGTTATTACATTTTGTTGTTTGTTCCGTCTATGCCATGACATGATAAGACCTATTATTTACGGTATGGAACAAAGTGTTATCTGGAACTAAGTCGCTTTTAATGCGAGTCACCTCTAGAATCTGTACGAGCCACCTCTTGAATCCATACATATGTGATCCGGGCGATGGTCGATTCATTCTGCTGAAATTCTTAAAATGTTCTATTATTTCTGGGCTGATAAGCCGTTATGTTATTTTCTGGGCTGATGAGCCGTTCTGTTATTTAATTTGTGCATTCTATTATTTCGGTGATAAGTCGTTCTATTATTTACGGCCGATGGTACATTCGATAATTAAGGGCCTATGGTCATTACGTATATTACTGGGCTTAAAGCCACTCTGTTAAGGAAATTGGGCCCATGGCCGTTCTACAGAATATAATTCATCATATGCCTCTACAGTGATATACTTTGCTGTTTAAGTTAACCATTACATTATTGATGTGCTATTATTCACTGAGTTTTACTCACTCTGTATTTTGTATATTTCTATAGGTAATCAACCGGGAGGCCAATCCTAACCCTTAAGGCTTGTCCCTCTCTTGTCAACCTCAGTGTGTCCAGGCACTTAAGATGAAACCCGTGCATTTTGCAAAGTCTTACTAAGTTTTGGCTCATACTTTGGTTGTTTACCTATGATTGAATGTATATAACCCCTTCTTCTGTACTGCTTGTGTAAGAATATGAATAACTGTAATTGAAGCTCGAGTGTATGTCTCCTCAGATATTATCTACCTAATGCAATGTTTATGGGTCCCGCATGGTAGTAGAGAGCTCAATGGATGATGTTTTATGTTATTTTATATTACTAATGCTTCCGCCGTGCCCCATATATTACGATATCAAAGTTAAGTGTCCGTCAATAAGCTGCGTCAAAACTTTTAGGCGTTTGGGGTGTGACAACATGCATTTCTTTCTTATGCCACACTCAATCAACGTAGACAAGAGAAAACTAGTTGATACACCTCAAGGATACAAATGGGAAGTGGTTGGAATCGATGAGCACATTACAATACCTATGTACACGACATTTCATCACACTTGTTTTCCACTAATGAGCAATCGATATGGTGGAGGCTTTAAGTGTAGTGGACCACGGATCACCGTAAGGTAAATGAATTTCACTAATCAAAGGAGGACGCGACAATCTAAATTAACCGTGGATGTTCCAATTACGCTGCTTTAAAGCCTCGGGACCAGATGGGTATCCCATTTCTTTTTATCACCAATATTGGGATACGACAATAATGTGTGTAAGGTGGTTCGGAGTTTCTTTTGCCAATGGAGCCCCATCAAGGAGTTAAACCATACCAACTTGGTCTTAATCCCAAAGGTTACCCGGAGATGATTTCGCAGCTTTAGACTAATTAGTTTTACTTAACTTCACACTCAAGATCATCACCAAAATCCCGGCCACTGCTGAAAAAGTTTTGGAGGCAATTATTTCTCCACCAATCGCCTTTTGTTCCCGGAAGAATGACCCAAGACAACATTTTGTGGTCCATGAGGGGCCTTTCATTATCTTAAGGTACGTATGAGTATCAAGCAAACATGGCCACTAAATCCTTGATTTCAACAAAGCCTACGACGTCTAATGGGATTTCGAAGTGGTTTTGGTAAAGGTTAATAAGTGAGATTTGGATTAACTGGTTATGCAAAGGTGTATCAATGGTTGCCTTTGCAATGGTAGTGAATGAGCCGTGAGAAGAACATTTACATCCACTAGGCGATACGCAAGGAGACCCTCTTCTTAACTATTCCTCATATTGTAAGTTTTATCTAAGCTCCTCCAAAAGAGCGCGGACGAAAAAATATTCTCGTGCATCAAACTTAGCAAAGGTTGTCCAATGCTATATCATCTATTATTTGGTCGAAGATGTTCTCTGCTGTTTCACAAAGCGATGTGGTTCAATGTCTCGAATTAGAGTTTTAGAAGCTTACGGCTTAGCTTCAAATGTAAAAATAAACTTCAAAAACCGTATCCACCCTCCGCTAATACTAGGGCTGACTTCAAAGTCAAATTCTAGATATCATGCGTGATGTTCCCTATTAAATCGTTCAGATATTTGGGCTACAACCCATTTGGGGAAATCCAAACGTAAGACCTATAATTTTATTGTAGAGAAAGTGGCTGAAAAACTCTGCTGCTGGAAACTTAAATTGTTATCCCAAGGTATGGAAACTCTTCTCAAATTGATTGCCCAAGACATTCCATCTCTATGCAATGGCTTGCTTTCTTTTTTCAAAGAACTATTTATGTGTCAATTAAATGCGCCATTGGACCAACTTGTGGAAGGGAGATCCAGAGAGTAAAGGAATTCATTGGGCATCTTGGAAGAAAATGGTTAAGGCCCAAACTCAAGATGGAATGGATTTTCGAGATTTTCAATCTTTTAACAAAGCCTTACTAGCCCGCTGGAAGGTTGTTGGCGGCTATGCAAAAATCTCAATCATTTTGTGCTCAAATTTAAAGGCAATACCCCAATTCGTATTTTTTTGAGTGCCAAGAAAGGACCTCGGGCACTGCGGGCTTGGACCAGCATTTCTGAGAGTCGCGGAGGTGCTAAAACCAAGGCACTCGTGGCCGGGCCACAAGGGGAAATCCATCAAATTTTGGGACAACAAATGGGTAGCTTGCCTAAAGACTTCAAGGTTCAATCTCTAAAACCCATGATTGCCATTTAGTAAACTATTAGCGATGCTATTAATCCCAATTCCAAATGCTATGAAAGATGTGTTACATCGTAGGTTCTCCCGGAGGAGGTTAATCCGGGATGAAAGTTCGATCCCCATATAGTGGTTGAAGATAAAGAGGATCGCTTTAATTTTGGCACGACCTCCCCAAAGGAACCTATTCCGCTTAAATCTGGCACTATGTGGAAGTTACATCAATAGCATCACAAAGGAGAATAGACCATCCTTCTTCTTTCAAATCCCAACTCGCTTTTTGGAAATTCTTATGGACTCTCCTGATTCCTCCCTAAGCTTAGACATTTCGTGGCAAGCATGTAACAACTGCTAGCCTCTAAATCAAACCTTTATTCTGCTGGCTATTGTGCACAAGATGATATTTATCCCTATTCACTGTGAAAAGAATCAACAAAGTGAGCATAGTTTCTATGGGTGTGATTGGACAAGGGCTGTGTGGTTTAGGAGCACTTAAACATCTCTCACAGATGGTCCAATTGTCTCGATCCAACGATGGACTTGTGATTTGGTTTCAAAAGATCCGTGACAAGAATGTTAGATCGAATATTTTTGTAAGTTGATTTGGTTAGCTTTGGGCACATTTGGAAATGTCGAATGATGTTGTTTTTAAAACCATCAACCCCACGGACTTTTAGTAATTTTCAAAGTCGAAAAAGATTTTAAAGAGTTTGCAATAGTGTTGCCATATAATCACCTCTACTTCCAATTCGTGAGTTCTTCGAGACTGGTGGCTAGGAGGACTCTTCAAAGAGCGGTGGTAAGTTGGAAAGCTAATTGTGATGTGGCTCTGGCACCGGATCTCTGGCCATCGCTTCAATAGCCTGAGGCCTCATTTGAGGAAGTGAAGCCGGGCCATGCAGTGGTGAAGCTCGCGGTCTCGATACCGTTTCGCGGCACGGCCTTCAATCTTTCTTAGGTTGAAATTACATCGGAGATAATGCTGTCCTCCGCGGGGAATGTGCTCCCCATCATCGAAGATATCCAAGCTATGGCAATCCAATGTAAATTTTTCCTTTTTATGGACTCTCATGAGGCTAATAGGTGCTTGCCAATTGGGCAAATGAGGGCCTTTCTTAGCGGAGTTCTTTCACCCAATTGGGTTTTTAATCCCCGTTGGTTTGGCAAGAAGGCTCAGCCTTCTAGTTATATAACTTCAGTCAAATAAAAAAAAAAAAAACAACACGAAAGTGTTTGTTTATTTGCAATTTGCAAGTTGTAACAACCAAAAAAAATTCATGATGTGTAAAAGACTTTTTGAATTGTGTCAATGACCACAATTTTGAATTGTTTTGGTATGGTTTATTTGAATTGTCTATAAATTTATTTATTATGAGAGTATGTATCATATTGTTTGTGTAATTTTTTATTTACAATTTATTATGCAAAACAATTCTTTTAAAAATGATTATTATTATACCTTTTTAACTTGTATTAAAACCGCATTCAAATTGGATTCTTTTGACTTCCAAATAAAACATAAATTGTTGAGTGACATGCACTATATATATAATACTTGAGAGATTGAGCTTATTTCCCTGTGTGAAATTACCATTTCTCTAGTGGTGTTTTTTAAAAAAAATTATTACACAATAGTGAAAAAATTACAATTTTAATTATTAATATGAGAAAATTACCATGAAATATTTCTCTCCAATTTTGTGTAGTGCGAGAGATCTAAGAAATATTTTTTAATGCTTAAGCATGTTCCTCAACATTTTCACGTAGAAAATTTTGATTTCGAAAGAAATTTTGCCTTTATTACATACGCAGAATTTTTAATTTTGAAATTTCCTTTTGTGAATTAAAATTTCTCCGAATCGGACAATAAAAATTTCTAAGTCAGCGTAAATTTCTCTCAATTGAATTTTCTCTCAGTGAAAATATTGAGACCTTGAACTATTATGGTAAAAATAGAGTTATATATCATTTTATCTTATAAAAATCTTAATATCAAGAATCTTAAAAATTCTCCAATTAATATTTATATTTATTACTTATAAATATTTTTAGGACAACTACTAATGTGTAATTCTCTCTTTCAATAACAACTACCACATGGTGCAAATGTTCACTAGCTTCTTTTTTATCTTCGCCTTAGCTACATTTTTTTTTTTTGACTTAATTATGTAAAAAGTCTTATCTACATATTTGGTAGTAATCTTTAGGTCATGTCGAAAAGTTTTTGAAACCAATAAGTCCCATTATAGGTAAAAAGACGTTTAATTTTTAACCCAAAACATAGTGTATATATAATAGTATTGTCATTAAACCGGATCAATGCCAAAATCGAAAATGTTCTTAATTTCTAAAATAGAGAATTTTTTTCTAATTTATAATTATAAAACTAAGAATTTTCTTAATTTTTTTTCTAATTATGAAATGAGAATATTATCAACTTTAAGAAATTTTTTTCAATTCTTTTTTTTCATGATTAAAAATTGAGAATATTATAAATTGAACATGCTCTTAATTTCAAAATAGAGAATGATTTCATTCAGCTTTATAATTATCAAAAATTAATAAATTTCTTTAATTTTTTTTAATATTAATCGAGAGTATTATCAATTTTGCAAAAAATTTCTCAATTTTTTTTTCATGTAATTCTAAATTGGAAAATATTACCAATCTACTCTCTCGGGTTCCTCGCTTATCCATTTATGAGAACCACCTACGATCTTCTTCTCTCATCCACATATACACCAACATCACGCAGTAGCTCCTGTTAGCGTTCAAATTCACCTCCTCCCGCTAACTAGCTTTGCTCCTCATTGTTTCCCACCAACACCTGATCTACGCGATGACGAGTAACGGCGATTCGGCCTCTCAAGGTTTCTTCGATCCTCAAACCGCCACGCTGACACCCTCCGATGTTTTCCTTCCAATTTCCTCTTTGGTTGCGGCGAGAACAACACGGTCTTCTTTTCAGCGGGCTTCACGATTGATCGACTCGCCGAGATCCATTACATCTCTTGTCTCACAAACATCTTCTTACATAACGGAGATTACTTTTTACCGCTTGGTTGCCTTCAACAAGAAGCTCCTCCTCAATACCTAACTTTCGTAAACGGAGGAGAAAGCTCCATTGGATCATCTCTCGCAATTCACTCAATTGTCAGCTAAACCTCGAAAGCTTCGCCTGTTGCGCTTCTTCTATATAATCCTAAATCAAAGTCAAGGGCCGACATTGTCGATCTCACAATCAAGGTTCAAGACCGCCGCCGTTCTATAATTGATTCGGCGATATATAGTTATGATATAATCGGGTTCCAGATGTAAATGTACCTCGGACCGTCACTTCTCCAACCAATTTTGAAAAATTTCTCAATTTTTTTTTCTTAATTTAAAATTCGAAAATATTACCAATCTACTCTCTGCTCTCGCTATCCACGATGCGAGAACCACACCCTATTTATCTTTCTTCTCATCCACATACACCAACATCACGTAGTAGCCTCATTAGAAGAAGAAAGTTTCTTCACCTCCGCCACTAGTTTTCTTTTGCTCCTCATTTGTTTCACCAACACTGCAGATCTACCTATGATCGAGTAGTGCACGGCGTATTCGTCATTTCTCAAGGTTTCTTCTTGATCCAAACTGCCGCCGCTGACACTTCTCCGACAGTTTTCTCTCCCAATTTCCTCTTTAAGTTGCGGGCGAGAACAACACGAAGTCTTCTTCAAGGGTTTCCTGCCTGATTGATCGGACTCTCGAGATCCATTGTCTCTTTGTCTCACAAACATCTTCTCACATACCCGAGATTACTTCTTATCGCGGTTTTTCAACAAGAAGCTCCTCCGAATACCTTAACTTTTCGTAAACGGAGGAGAAAGCTCCATTGGATCATTCTTCGCAATTCACTCAATTATCATCAAACCGAAAAGCTTCGTCATAGCGTTTTCGATATAATCAATCAAAGTCAAGTACGACATTGTCGATCTCTACAATCGCTGTTCAAGACCGCCGCTCTATAATTGATTCTCCCGATGATATAGTTATGGACATATAATCGGGTTCCTGTATGGAATGTGGGTCGGACCGGGTCCACGCCTCCAACCAAAAGATTTATATGGTCAAGCCCACTAGTGAACCGCAAGACAAGAGTTCAATCGAGGAATGGGGGAGTCCCTTCAACGAACCTCCTCTAACGAGCAAGTTAGGAGAAAGAAGTGAAGTATGTAGATGGGGATAAGAGGAGTAGAGAAGCTTAACCTTTCTTCTTTTGTCTTCAACGCTTGCATTATATCCTTTGCTAATCATTTCGTTGTCCCTTCCGACTCCGCCACCTTGGCCAAAAAAGTCTATGCTATAAATTTTTGCCTTGTTCAGGTGAGGGCGGTATTCCGGACGAGAGGTATTATCGTGAATAAATGCAAAGGTGAGGGGCTGCGATTAATGGCCATGTGCAAGTGGCAATAACTTTGCGCATCTTTTTGTCCGCCGATGATGGCTTGGCTTTGCCTTTACTTTGCCACAATGCAGGTTTGGAATATCATCATTGGTCCTTTTCATGCCATGTTGACTTCCGTGATGGTGCTGGCCTTATCAGCTAAGGTTATGTATTGGGCCCTAAGTGGTAGGCTTGGGTTGTTTCACTGCGGGTTATGGCCTTTATAGGCCTCCACGCCAAGAAGAGTCCCCATTCCCTAAGTACTTTAGCCAATCTAAGGAATAGTGCGGAAGATGGGAAATGGAAGGGCGAGGAAAAAGGAATAGACAAACCAGAAGTGGGTGAGTGAGAGGGGATCCCACTATGAGAAAGGGCCGATGAAGGGGTGTAGGTAAGGCAGTGCGGGGCCTGAGAGGCGAAAGTGCGCCACATGATGACTCTAAGTGGAAAAGATAAAAGGAGTGGGAAGGCAGGATCGTGGTCGTGATACGCAAGCAGATTCTCGCGGGTGGGGGAAGGTTAGGCGTTAGGGGCTAGAAGTGAAACGATAGGTCATTATAGGGTGTTGAAAGGATTAGCTTTATGGCGGTGTTTTTGAAAAATTTTCAACCGGCGTAAATTTAATAGGACCCTTGAATAATGGGTAAACCTCAAATGGGCCTTTTGGGATTATTCAAGCCACCAATCTTTGTGCAAAACATCAAAACATTCCAAACGTAAACTTCAAGGTTAACGATATGCCTCAGATACTTTCTTGAGTTTGTGCTCACATGCTATCGTCAAGATATACGAAGAGAGTCTGCACAAGAGGAAACATCCACCATTAAGGGTTGATCCTCGGGGATGATGATGCGATTGACCGGGCGAAGTAATATATAGTGAGGGAGGCAAGCGGAGAAGTCAGTAGAGCTGCGGGAGCACTTTCGGCCCGCTGATTAAATGATAACTAGCTCCAAGCCAATTAGCTTCAGGCCGAGCTGTATGCCAGACACTGCATACTAAGGTCGACTAAGTCAAATCAAGATGGCGGAGGAGTTGGAGGGTATGCGGAAAAAATACAAGGTGCCTGAAGAAATAGAGTTAATGTTACCGACATCAATGGAGAGGGCATCCGACGCATCGGCCGTGAGAGTTTACCCTTCTACGAGGAGGCGGCAGCGTTATGTAAAGGAGGTTACCGTGATTCCACGTGGTAGTGGATGTCCTCAAGCACCGACCGGGAAGTGGCACCAGCCGCCTAATGCCCAACGATGGAAGATCAGGCCATTTGCAGGCAGTGTGTACGGGCTGAAAACGAGGGAGCCATGACAAAGGATGAGTTTTTGCTGGTTCGCTATAAAGCCCTGCCAGCGTTGAAGAAACGTGGGTTACTTTGCAAAGCGGCAAACAGAAGGGGTTTGGTGGCGGGTTGCCGCCATCGCATTAAGAGTGGAGGCCGTAGGTGGTGCACGATCCCCGCTGGAAAGGCGAGCTTGGAGTATGCACTTGCGGTGGGAGGGTGCCCCGCCGTCTATGGAGGCCAAAAGTTGGGGGCGAGGAGAGAGCGAAGAAAGTGAAGCGCGTGGAGGGAGAAGGAGGATGCCAGTGTGGGACGAGACCTTTGTTTAGCCACTTTGTTTGCTCGCAAGATTGGGCCTCACCGACCGGGGTGAACTGGAATCGGCACCGGCAGAGCTTGGAGGCAAAAGGAAAATGCAAGAGCATGCGGAAGACTGCACTATTTTTGCCAAAGCTAATAAGTTCAAAGAAAGCGCTAGCTAGGCCTGGCCACTGTAAACAACACAAGCGAGGGGAGAAAAGATCTGACCAAGGCCAGAAGCTGCTACCAGGAGCCGCTAAAAGGAGAAAGACTTGGGCAGCTTTGAGCCACTTCGACTCACCTCTCAGGGATCCAAAGTGAAGGAAAGGGCAAACAAGGAGGGGGAGGTCTTGAAGAAGAAGAAGAAGATGAGGGGTTGCTCCCTCGATGGGGGGCCCCTCGTATGCTCGCTGGGTCAAGAAGGCCAAGTTGGGTGGGTGAGGCACTGGATAGCGGAGAGAGAGGGAGGTGATGGAGACTATTCCAGAAATGGTGGTTGCCCTGCAGGAACAGTAGGAGAATGGTCAAGGGATCCCAGAGGAAGAAGGTCATGCCAAGCGCCCTTGACCCTCAAGGTGCGCTTGGAGATGGTTAGCTAATCCTAAGGAAGTGATAGAGCAAAGAATTTTGGCGGGGCCCTCATGCCCTAAGGAGAAGGGGGCCAGACAGACGATCGGCATCATTACCACGCTGGCCAAGCAGATCTGATATCGGGCGGTTGGAGGAGAAGAAAGCCTACCACCAGGCGCTTCAGATCACCTTGTGGGGATTAGAGACTTTCACTACGTACTATTTGCGGGCTGTGTTTCCAATGATGCCGAAGTTGCTAAGGGGCGTTGTGGCTTTTGCCCAAATGAAGCGTAACCATCTAGCAGGGTTCTCACGAAAGGGCAAATTGCTACGTAAAGTCAAGTCAAGAGGCTAAGGCCCAACTTGCAAGTTTCAAGAAGGAGAGTGCAGTCGGGAGGAAGGTCGCTGCTGGCTGCAGGTTGCAGGCTGCTGGGGTTGGCAAGGTGAGGTCGGAGAAGATTTAAAAGATGGAAATATCGGGCGATCATGCAAAGAGGGCAGTATCGTTGCCGACCACGCCCATGCCGAATGCGTTTAAGTTGTTTGCGGTCAAGTTTGAGCTAGGAGGATCTTAACACCGCAAGGTGGTCTCGCCGAGTTCCAAGAGCTTTGGCCGGGTGAGCGGTTAGGGGATGCTCAAATGCCCGTGACGGCTAAGCCACCGAGTAGTTTGCAGAAGAGGCTATGATCAATAACGGAACTACGCTACCAAAGCAGCAGATCAAAGAGAAAGATGAAGCAGACGTGAAGATTTGTTGGGAAGGCAAAAAGGAGCCGGAGGATGAGCGGTTAGGGGTAATGGGCGAGAAGACAAGATCGCAGAAGGAGTCGAGGAAGAAAAGAAATCCAAGGCAAAGCCTCGAAAAGCGGGCAAAGATATTCCGACCGGTATGCTATAAAGAAGGGAGCAATTCAAGGGCCTCATCAATTTCAGATGGCAAATACGCCAAAGAACTTCTGGCAAGGGATGTGTCTAGGGGCGCGAGTCTGGGGAACGACCGCTGGAGGCAAGGATGAAGGTATACGAGAGCTTCACGTTGGACTGGAAGTGGAAACACGGTAAATGCATGAAGTTCTCGGGGATAATGGTTAAAGATGTTCATGCGAGCGTAAGAACTGTTCCCAGACTTGGACCTTAGCAGTGTAAGGATTGTACTGTTTTTTTTCTTTTTGCTTTTGGATGACTGTAAGAAACTTATGTATAAGCTTGTAAATAAATAAAATTTTGAGTCTTGTTTTCATGCTCTTGCTTTTGTTTGTGCATCTGAGATGAATGAGAATGGCGACTTGTATAAGGCTTATGTATGAATCATTGTGAAGTGTGAAATGTAAGGAAAACTCAATGTAAAGTGAAGTTTAACTTGTAAGAAAAATTCAATGCAGAGTGAATTTTGGCTTGTAAAAATTTCGTGCAGAGTGAATGTGAGAAAAACTCCATGCAGTAAAAAGTCAATGCAAAGTGAATGTGAGAAAAACTCAATGCCGAGTGAATTTTGACTTGTAAAAATTCAATGCAGAGTGAACGTGAGAAAAACTCAATGCAAAGTGAATTTTGACTTGTAAAAATTCAATGCAGAGTGAACGTGAGAAAAACTCAATGCAAAGTGAATTTGACTTGTAAAAATTCAATGCAAAGTAAATGTGAGAAAAAAATCAATGCAGAGTAGTTGGGGCATGAAGTAACACAGTCTGGCGGGGCTTTACATGCTCAGTCTGGCTGAGGCTTTTCGTGCTCAGCCTGGCTGAGGCTTTAAGTGACTCGGTCTGGCCGAGCTCTTCATGTTCGGTTTGGCTGAGGCTTTTTGTGCTTGGTCTGACTGAGGTTTTAGGTGACTCGTCTGGCCGAGCTCTTCATGCTCAGTCTGGCTGAGGCTTTTTGTGCTTGGTCTGACTGAGGCTTTAGGTGACTCGGTCTGGCCGAGTTCTTCATGCTCAGTCTGGCTGAGGCTTTTTGTGCTTGGTCTGACTGAGGCTTTAGTTGACTCGGTCTGGCCGAGTTCTTCATGCTCAATTTGGCTGAGGCTGTAAGTGACTCGATCGTGAGCTCATCACGCCGATCTAGCCGAGGCTTTGTGCTTTCGATCTGGTGAAATTTTCAATCCAGCGTTATTGGAATACCACAGATAAGCGAGATATAAGTTCTTTGTCATACAAAGTGTAGCCCCTGGGGTAATAAATTTACACTATATGAGGAGAAAATGAGAACATAGATTGTCAAAAAGAACATACAACATTTTGGACGATACAAAAATACAACTTTTACTAAAAATAGCACTTCAAATGTTCAGCATTCCAAGGATGGGGGAGGTCTCAACCTTCCATGTCCTGAAGTCGATGAATCTTGTGACGTGGTCTAGCTTTCACAACATAAGGTCCCTCCCATTTGGCTACCAGTTTGCCTTCAGTTGGATTTTTGCTGGCAAGAGTTACTTCTCGCAAAACAAGGTCCCCTACGGCGAACTCCCTTGGTCGGACTCAGCAGTTGTAATGTGTTCTCATTTTCTGTTGGTATGAAACCCGTCTGACTGCAGTTGTTTCACGGAGCTCTTCATTCTAGTCTGATGTGCGTAGCATCACTTGGCAGCTCTTGATTAGTTACGGATTCGGATGTAGAACTCTTGGGGTAGGAAGACCGATCTCCTTTGGGATGACCGCCTCTTGCTTAGTATGTTAAGCAAAAGGGTCTTCAGTAGGAGTTCGGCGGTAGTCTTGGTAAGCCAGTACATTCGCAACTCCTCGGCCAAAGTCCCTTAGCAGCTCCCATCTTGGTTTTGATAAGCTTGAGAAGAGAGCAGTTGGTGACCTTACCTGGGCCATTGGCTTGGGGATGGCCAGGGGAGGAGAAACATGGCTGGATTTGGAGCTCTGCACAGAATTTCCTGAATTTGGCATTGTCAAATTGTTTGCCATTGTCGGAGACGATGGCTTGAGGGATGCCAAATCTGCAGACGATTGACTACCAGATGAATCTGGTTGTGTTCCTTCAATAATAGTGGCAAGGGCTCGTCTTCAACCCATTTGGTGAAATGTCGATGGCGACAATGGCGAATTTGGTTTGGCCTCGTCCGATTGGGCGATGGCCCAACCAGTCGATCCTCCATTTGGCGAGCGGGTAGGGCTGCAGTGTGATCAATTAGAGGTCCCTAGCCCCTTTGCATGAAGCGCACGAAACACCGCCCGGCCACTCCTCCTCGATAGCCATTAAAAAATCAAGGCCATGATCGCCTCCACGGTAACCTCGGGCACAAGGTAATCCCAATTCCCCACTTGCTGCTGGAGGAATCATAGTTGCTTCAAGGGCTTGTCAGGGATACAACCATCCCGGGCCGGCCAAATGTGGTAGAACCCAGGCGCAAGGCTCAAACAAAGAGGGTCGCCACATTGACCGACTCTTCCAAGCGGCCCGGGTAGTGGAAAATTGCTAGTTTATCTTCATGAAGCATACGACTACCATTGTGCATTCGTTATCCCCACTGTGACGCACCTCTCTAGTCATTTTTGGCTCTCCTCTCTCTGCTATATAAAGGTCGACCGGTTCCTCATAGAACAGCGGCAGCTTCTTCTAGACATTATTTTCCTTAATTCTTCGCCACAAATACCTCAAGATCTGAAGAAAGTCATCTCCTCTCCAAACCCCCCTTGGTTCGTTTTCTTTGGTAGTACCGGGTGACCTCCATTGGCTCCATCGATCTCCCCATGGCACCGAATCGTAGTACCGCCCCAGACTAACTTCTGTTTGCTCTACCTTCCTTTGTTGTCGAACGCCTTTGCTCTACAACATCATCCTTGAGTCGTGACCGCCTAAATGCTTTCAATAACACTGGCTTATCGCATCAACTTATCATCTAGGCCATCAAGTTCCCTGCACTTTTATCCTCGTGGGGTGTGGACAATGCAGGAAGGAGCAGACTGCGTGGCTGTGGAAATGTTATGTCGCCTACCTAAAGAAGTCAAGTTGAAAGGAGGCTACCTAATCTAGCCGAAGGACTCGGCGTCGAGACGGAAGACGAGCTGGTTAGAGGAATCCAAAGGGAAGAACTTATCGAAGTCCCCCATCGATCCCACTCAACCCGTGCCATAAAACCGCTTTTGAGATCGGTAGCCAACTATCTCAAGCAAAGGCCGATCTTATCGCCTCCTCGATCGAGAGAATAATTCTTGATGTATTTTGCTCGACCCACTGTGGATATGCCGTATTGACCCTCATTCATAACCCATCGCCTCGGCATTGACTCCTTATTTACAGCCCTACCGCCAAGCGGCAAGATCTTTCATCCTGAGCGTAACACTCCTATCTGTTCTTTCGCGAGAGGCTCGACATTAGCTTCCCGGAGGCAGCTGATTCATCCAAACGTGGACAACCCTAGATGGTTGACAAAATGCGTCTTCGTCATCCGTGTAAGAACAATGGTAAGTGGTGACTTTGTGTCGACTACACTCCAATCTCAACCGAGCTTGCCCTAAAGACAGCCTATGTATCCTCCCCTCAAGCATAGATCCATTGGTTGACACTACGGCTCATCAAATGTTCAAATTCATGGATGCCTTCCCGGTACAACCAAATTCTACGCACCCATCTGACACAGAGAACACACCTCATTCATTAATGTATCGAGGTACCAATTTACCATTATCAAGCGTGATGCCATTTGAGGGCTGAAAAATCACGAGGCCAACCTACCATACGGTTGTGTGTCGTCATGTCCATCATCCGATAGGCTCGAATATGCCGGAAGTATATGTCGATAAACATGCTAAGTTCAAGAGAAAAGCTCTCCGTCAACCACATCCGACCGACCGCAAGAGACTTCGCACACCCCTACAAAAGTACCTGCTAAATGAAGCTTAACACGGAGAAGTGCGCCTTTGGCGTGAGGATCTGTGGAAATTTTGGGTTTCATAGTCATTCAGTAGGGGCATTGGAAGCCAACCACAAAAAGATTAAGGCCTTGATTGAAATGCAGTCACCCGTAACGTAATTACAGTATGAGGTTCAAAGACCACTCGCCAGAAGTTGCACTTCGCTTCTCAACCGCTTCATTTCACGTTAACGGATAAGTGCCTCCTTTTTCAAAGTTTTTGACAAACTTTTTTTGAATGGACGATCGAATCCGGCAAGAGGGCTTTCTGGTCAGACAATTGGAAACAAATAAAGGCAGTTGCATGGCTAAACCTCCTGCATCATTTCGCGAGGCAATCACGGCTAACCCTCTTCCTCTATTTTAGCCAGGTGCACAATCGTGACGCACAAGTAGTCTTATCAGAGAGAAGACTGACTTCCTGGCTCCAGCACCATGGTCTACTACATCGGGATTACAAAACTTATGCACATCAGGAAGCAGGGAGGCGTATCATCCTAATCGTTAGAAAATTTATACTTGGCACTTGGTTACCTACACGAGAGCGACTCCATGCCTTACTTCCAAGCCCATTCCATAGTGGTCACTCACCAACCAACCCTTGAAGAAGGTAATGAAAGCAACCTGAAAACCCTCCGGGCGAGACTCATCGCAAATTGGTCAAGAGAACTGACGTTCAACATGTCTCCATCACTGACCTCGACATTTCAAAATTATTAAATTGTTGGCAAAGTTGTCATCGCCGCCGATTTCATCCACTTGAATTCACCAATCTTACTCCAACCACGGCTCCTTCCACCCCATCAACCCTTTACCGACCGAGGGTAAGACCTCCTCACTCTTGGACTCTCAACGCCGACGCGATCATCCTAAGCAAGGAAGTAAGTAAATGTCTCATCCTCACCGCCTCGAGGGTGGTTATTTCAAATGTGCTCTCTGTTTCTTATTCAAGGCCGGTAACAATGAGGCCTAATATGAGACATTGATATGGTAGGTCTCCGCCAGCTTGAGGATATTGGTTTCAAACCTACATCCAGTGTTCGATGATCTTCAAAACTTCATCATATCCAGGACAAATTACGGTGGAATTTGATGCCAACCAGAGGACACAATGCGCTTCTGATAGGATATAACACTCCCTTGTCTCACCTCTTTAATACCTTCAACATCAAACACATCCTCGGACACTAAAACCTAAAGCAGATGAGATGGCTCGGTAAAGTTTCATGGCATCAAATCCGACCTCAACCATGGTGTTTCACCAACCATACCATTTAGCCCACCCTACCATTTCCCAACCAACAAGAAGTCCATTCCTCCAAAAATGAACCCATCCCTTGGGTCAAACATCTTCCTATATCTAACAACAGTGGGACTTCAAGACGACAAACAACAAGGCCACCAAAATCAGGCCCGGCCTCGGCTAAATTACACTCTTGTCGTGGACTCTTGTACAAAAGGAGAACTTCCTCACGCCCATACACCGATGCTCCTCAATCCTCGCTCTCAGACAACCTCAATGAATGAGAGAAGGGTCTGGATGAGGGTATATGTGGCACTCATTCGGGTGGCAGGTCCCAGCCTTTAGCCCTAGGTGAGTCTCGTGGGAGGGTTTGGAAGTTCTTGCCGATTACCTTCTTCAAGGGTTGGCTCTGGGTGAGGGACCACTGCTGGAATGGGCTTGAAGCAAGGATAGAGTCATCTAGAGGCGGTAACCAAGGCCAAGAGACAATTTTCTAACGCAGGTAATTCTGAAACCTCTGCTCGCTCACTGAGAGCCCTGATTCGATGTAGTAAAATCACTCGTTGGATAGAGCCGTCTTTCCCGACATAAGAGCTCAAGACTGCTGCCCGCACTGGGATTACTTGCTTGACACGCTAAATAGAGGGGAAGAGGGGTTCGCCTGTGATTGCCAAGCAAGTAAGAGGGGTTGGCTGCATTGTTTCAACTGGAAAGCCTCTTCGAATTCGATCATTCCATTCAAAATTTTGCTTAAGAACTTTGAAAAAAGGGGACACTTATGTCCCAGATTCTTGGCCCGAAATGAAGCCGGTTGAGGCGTAAAAGGTTAAAGAACTCCGCCAAAAAGGAGAGTTTTTGAACCTCCTTAACTGCTCAGGTGTTGCGATTTCAATCAAGGCCTTGATCTTTTTCGTGGTTGGCTTCATGTCTACACAGCAATATTTCAGTGAAACCCAAAATTTCCCTGTGATCCTACTGCCAAAGGTGCACTTTCTCGAGGTTGAGCCGAACGATTTTGTACTTTTGGAAGCGAAGGTCTCGCATGGTCAAATTGGCCAGATGGTCACGAGAGTTTGTCTTGACTAGCATAACATTTCGACATATACTCATATTAGCACCTATCCGATGATGGTGAGAAGCGGTATTGGACCTCAACCGTTGGTAGGTGGCCCGATTTTTCAAGCAATTCAAATGGCATCACGCAGAATGGTAGGTTCCTCACAAGAATGAATGAGGTATTGTTCTCGATCGGATGGGTGCATCGAATTCTGGTTGTACCCCAGAGAAGGCATCCATGAAGTTCAGAGCATTTGATGATCGGCCGTGGTGTCCAACCAACCGGATCGCATGTGGGAGAGGATAGTCAGCCAAGTGCTTTGGGGCAAGTTTTCTACGTTGAGGTGGGAGTAGCTTCGATATTTAAAGTCACCACTTACCATTGTTCTTACCCGTGACGACATTTGACAACCATTTAGGGTAGTCTACGTTTTGGATGAATTGTGCCTCTAGGAGCTTGTCGACCTCCGCAGCAATGAGAGTGTCGCGCTCCAGATGAAAGATGCGCTACTTCTGGCAGTAATGTCAGAAATGGGGTTCAATGCTGAGGCAGTGGGTTATGAATAAGGGGTCAATACCCGGCATGTCTGAGTGGGTCTAGGCAAATACATCGTTGTTCTCATCGAGGGCGAAGATCGGCCTTTGCTTGGGGTGATAGTTGTATACCAATCTTGGCGCTTTTTGAGTTGGTGGGATCGACGGGACTTCGAAAGTTCTTCCACCGTTCTCCCTAACCAACCCGTCTTCGCTCTACATCGAGTCCTTCGATGATTATAGCCTCCTTAACTTGACTTTTGAGTAGGCAACATAACATTCTGTTACCGCCACGGCCGCCTCATGCCTGTAATCCACCCCGGTGGGGAACTTGATGGCTAAGTGATAAGTTGATGTAATAGCTTGAAAAGCATTTAGGACTTGCGACTAAGGATGATGTTGTAGGCAGAGGGTAGTCAACAACAAAGGTGAAAGATGTCCATGCTACTCGCCATTGTGATGGGGAGATCAATGGAGCTAATGGAGGTCACCCGGTCACCAAGTGAAACCACTCAAGGGGTTTGAGAGAGGGACAAACTTTCTTCCTCGATCTTGAGTCAAGCAGTGAGGAAAATGATGTTCAAAAGCCCGTTCATGAGAACCCGTCGACCTTATAGTTAGAGAGGAGAGCCAAATGACTAGAGGGTCGTCATGGGGATAATGAATGCGTTGATGGCGTTAAGAAGATAATACGCCGGTCCACTACGTCGCTTAAAGGTCGGTCCAATGTGGCAACCTCTTTGTCTGAGCCTTGCCCTTATTTTTCAAGTTCTACCCGAGTTTAACAGGATGGTCCTCCACAGCAAGCCCGCCGGAAATAACTCGATTTCTCCAACAAGTAAGGGATTACCTTGTTCGAGGTTACCGTGGAGGCGATCATGGCCTTGATTTGGTTGGGGCAATAGGGAGAAGGCGCCATGGTGTTTCTAGTGGGCTCATTCTTTGTCTCTACAATGCGTGGTGTCCGTGAATCGCTAAGACGCCCCGACGATTAAGGTCTCGACGATCCTTGAGATTAACACACTCATTGGTATTATGGCCGTGGTCCCGTGAAAACAGCAAGATTTGATTGGTCCTTCCATTGAAGGGGTTCTTGATGGTTGGGCCATTTGAGGGGTAGTCCCGGATTTGGCTGAGGACTTGTTCAGGGGAGTTAAGGGGTGTGTAACACTTAACCGATCAAGTGTTTGAATGGTACCCTGCTCGGGGTCGGTTGGTATAATGTGGTGTTTGGGTATTATCTTTGGTGTTTCGCCTAAGTCTTTTTGTTTTTCTGGGGTCGTTTTTTGTCAGGGTCTTGGTGCGTGCTAGGGAATCTTGCGTTCATGTATTTTGGGCTTTGGAGAGTAGGGCCATGGATGTGGGGGTTTTTAGAGAGGGAGAAGAGGAAGTCAGACGACCGTAGTCCGGCCATAAAAGCTGTAAGGATGACCTTATCATCGGCCACCGCAGGCTTCTGTTGAAGCGGCAACGAATCGCCAAGGACTTCCCTCGGTCCGGCGGATGTTGAGGAGTTGGGTTGCCGGACGGCGTTACTGGCTTCAATAAAATGATCGAGGAAAGACGCTAAGATGTTGAAAGTGGAGACGAGTCTGGCGATAACTAGCTAAACCATCGCCGAAATGAATTCTTCAAGGTCACGGGAAAGCTTGACACATGATCTCGTCAGGGAATGCGTAAAGGATTATGAGGGTTCCCTAGGTCTCCAGATAGTCGACTGGGTCCGTCGTACCGTCAAAAGAGTCGATGGTGGGCATTTTGAACTTGGAGGGTAGGGGTTTGTCCCGGATAGAAGCAACAAATAGTGAGTTTGCTGTGGTAGAGGGTTTATCCGCATGTTTTGCATGACCCTTGGAGTTGGAGCTTCATGGCTCAAGTTCGGTCCCGAGAGGATGTTATTACCACCGGGCAAAGGGTTGGATGTTCGCTTCTTCAGGTTGGTGTTAGGGACCTCGATGCGGGGTCAGGATGGTGTATTTATATTAGGAGGAGGTTGCATGCCTTCCGTTGGGTGGATAGGGTCGGGATAGTGTGGCTTTGGGCTCGCCCGGTTTGAATATCGGAGGTGGTGGAGGAGGCGTAGAAGGTTTTTTGGTAGAGCATTTATCGGCTTGGTTTTGCTCGACCATGCGTGTTAATCATGGTAAGCTCGATGAAATATGGTGGGTTGTTGGATTGGGGGCTTTGGTGGCCTGCAGATTTTGGTGAGAAGTCATGGATCTAGTCGTGACTATACACTTTGATGGGTAGTGGTGAAGGGTTATTGAACGGGTCTCCTGCAGATGAGCACAACCGCGCCATGAGCAAAGCGCTTCCCATAGACGGGCCAACTGATGATACAGCTTATGATATAACGGGTTCGGATCGAATGGTCAGATCGTCCACGCTTCTCCAACCGGTATCTATATGGTCAAGCTCCACTTGAACCTCGCAGACAAGAGTTCAACGGAACAAGGAGTCCCTCCTGAACCCTCCGGCAAGTTAGAGAAAGAAGTGAAGTATGTAGATAGATAATAGATAGAGAAGCTTGACCTTCTTCTGTCTTCAACGCTTGCTTATATCCTTGGTAATCATTTCATGTTTCTTGCTCCGCCACCCTTGGCCAAAAATCTATGTCAGAGCTTACCTTGTTCAGTGGTGAGGGCGGCATTCCGACTGAGAGAGGTATTGTCGTAATAAATGCAGTGAGCGGCATTGCGATATGGCAATAATTTTGCATCTTTATCTTTATCTCGATGTGGCTTGCCCTTTACCTACCACGCGGTCAATATCATCATTGGTTCTTCATGCCATGTTGACTTCCGATGGTGTTAGGCCCATTTGGGCTATTTATTGGGCCCTGTAAGTTGTTTCATAGTGGGTTGTTATGGCCTTTATGGGCCTACCCACGCCAGATTTCGACATCGCCATCTCTTGCCTCCCAGTCAGATGCATTGAAAACGGCTTCCGGATCAATGAATCAATATCAAAATCTATCAAGCTCGATTACTCTACGCATCCGAGTGATACAGATAGATTGGCATAAAAAATCATAGGATTTATTGAATATAAAGTGTTGTGGTAGGACTTAAATTACCATTAATTGTTGAAACAGGGATTGTTGTATTCCTTTGTTTTTTTTTTTTTTTATATTATTATTTGACGAACTCTTATATATTGGATCAAAAGGAAGAGAAAATGCTGTATATTATTTGCAGCCACTAATTTTACGCATTGGGCGAAATAAAAATCAAAATATCAGATTTTCTGAATATGAGTTAATTCTGATAATTTTTCTCTGCCTCGATATTATTTATTTATTTATATATTTTTTTGGGCCTTAGTTGTGTGAACAGTGCGAGAGAGTCAAACTGAGCCTTTCAATTGATCCTAGTTATAAAATACAAACTTAAATACTATTATAAAAAAAAAAAAAAAAAAAAAAGAAGATTATAAGATAGGATTACATGTATAACAGGGTCGTTCTGAAGACAACTGAACGATGGTTATTAAAAAAATAAAGTTTATATTTTAATTGATATATTTATTAATATATTTGTTTGTCTTAGTAAAATATCATACGATGAATATCCTATAAACATTAAAAAACTTTTAGAATCTCTGAAGACCATAACATTTTTTTTTGTCTTATTTATTTAGGCTGTATTTGAAATATAAATTTAATAGGAACTTGAAAAGAAAAAAAATAAATAAGTAAAATGTTAATGAAATATAAATATATTGTATATATATTTTTCTTTTTTTATTCTTTCTTTTCTTTTTAAATTGTTATTCAAATTCATACTCCAAATATAACATTAGATATGTTTTCCTCTACAAGAAAACGAGCCCCAAATAAATGAAATTAGGAAATGAATTTTCTACAATTCGCATCTAATATGTTTGGCTTATAACGCTCCAATGCTTACTTCGTATGTTTAATCAAATTAAATTTGATGAAACGTGTCTTCTTTTTTTTGCTCCAACCATGGTATCAAATCCATTTCAAATGAAGGTGAGATTAGATTTTTCATCAAATCAGGAGAGGATTTAACCTTTTATCAAATTCTGCAAGCGACTGTTAGTGGAAGATCAACTAGATGACTGGTAGGTCAACCAAGTGGAAAATTGGTGGGACAAATAAGTGGATGACTGGCTAAGGGAAGTTTTGTTAAAAATTTGCTCTAAGCCAAAAGACAGACTGGACAATTGACCAGATTTGATGAAACGATTAGAGCGCAACATATGAAATAAAACTTTTATTCAAATTTAATGAAAAATTTAAATAAACATCGGAAATGCTTTTTATCTCATTCTTGCTCGTCTCTAATAATATTAGTCGATTCTTTTTTAGTCAATGAACAAAGCATTTATGCAAATAATAGGATGATCGTGATTGAATCATAATTTTTTATTTTAAATAAATAATCTATCATAAAAAGCATAGTCGTCATTTAAAAAAAAATAGAAAATAGAACAGATCATGTAATTACGGATAGTTGAACTTGAATTTTTACTTGATTGGTCTGCTCAATAAACCACACAAAATTAATAATTCGAAAACCATCGAACCCAATAAAGTTAGATTCCAATCTATAAGAATCTATTTTCAACAAGCTAACCTCACCCATAAATAGTCAAATGGATGTAGTTGACTATTTGCTTAAATAGCATAACTATAATCAGAAATGCTAAAGACTAAAAACCAATCTAAAAAAATAACTAAAATAAATAAATGTGTTCTAAATTCAACACTTGTATTATAGATTTCACACTTGAAATGATCTATACGACACAATTTTTTCTTTTTCTTTTTTTTTTTTTTGGTATTTTTCCATAATTAATTTTTTAGTCTCTATCATTGTTAAACTATAATAAATCATGAAATATTTTTTAAAAATTTAAAAAAAAGAAAAAAAAGAAAAAAAAAAAAAAAAAAAGAAGAAGAAGCTAGATAGAACAGAGAAAAATGCCAGCTATAAAAATAAATAAATAATCACGTGAAGCAACTTTTTTTCCGATACCGCCGAAAGAAAATCATGTGAAGCATTTAAAAAGGGAAAGGGAACACATATGATGTCTTCTCCGAAATCAAGATAATCCTACAATGGAACATTGTTATAGTTGACTAAGGCGCTGTTTGGAGATAGATTATTATAGTAAAAAAATATATAAAAAATCATTATAACTTATCATATCATATCATTATTTTTATGTTTTCATAGTTTTTTTTTGTTGATAAAAAATTTAAAAAAAATCAACAAAAATAGATAATTTCCAAACCACCCCTTAGTCGTGGAGAATCTTATATATAAAGAGCAATTTGGTTACAAGTTTTATCTTACAGACTTATTTGAGTTAGGCTTCGTCTGAGGGTCGACTGTTTTAGACTTCCGCCTGAAGGTCCCTACCATATTTGCACGGAGTTGTCTCGAGGGCATTGTGTGCCTGATGGCTATGGTTCGTGCTCGGGAGATATTGGAGATGATGATCTTGATGATTTCTTCCCCCTTGATGCTCCAAGTTCCTCTACTGTGCCACGGAAGAGGCGCTGAGTGTATCGCTGAGCTCCTTGTTTCTTCTTTTCTTTTGCTTTGGAGGTCTAGAAAAGATAACATGTTTTGAACAGCACTTGCTTCTTTGTTTTTGAAAATGTTTTGTAAAACCTGATTAGGGGCAAGCCTTTGAAATAAGGGAAACGCCTTTTCAAAAAATGAGTTTGCACATTCATGTATTAATAAAGCCAAGTATAAAATATTTTGATTAAAAACAATTTTCTTTATTGGCATGCTTTTTATTAAATAAAAAAAGGACAATTTCCAAGGATTTTTAATTCATTTTGTTTGGTAACAATTTGCCTTCTTATACTTCTAGTTTTCCATTACAAAATGCCTAATTTATTGTCTAATGTTTAATGATTTTCACTTTTTTCATTTTTTATATAAATGATATTCTTCATACTAATACTAATACTATTACCATAAAACTCATACTAATACTATTACTATAAAACAACGAAGTCAAGTTATGTCTAATGATGTCAACAAAAGGACTTAAAAATAAAAATTTTAAGAATTTAAAAAAAAATATATTAAAAATTTTACACAATACTTACATAAATATTATATGTGAGCATTGTATAAACTTTTTGAAAGGATTTTTAGTATTTCTACCCAAAAAAGCAATCAAGTTACCATTCAAAAAGCAACCTAAAAGTCATCACAAACAAGACTTCTAGGGGAGGTTATATAAGAGGCACACCAATGCATCCTACTACCACACATAATTAATGACTACAGTGTATGTTATGTAACAAACACCATAGCATATTATAATTTTTGCCACCAAAATGGTTAAATATTTTTCATCATTAATGGTTCTGTATCTTTCATTTTAGTGGTGGCTTTTGGAATGAAGATGGCATGCTCTGGTAACTCTCGTGCAGGAGCGAAATGGTTTTTATACCTAATAATGCTACTAATGCAGACTGATTTTAGAAAATAAATATTTTTATTTTATTATTTTAAAATTAATATTTGATTAGGGAATATCTAAGTTGGTATAGCATATTATGCAATTATTTTGTTGTTTAGTTTCCTGATTTAATGTGATGGAATTTTTCTATTTTATTAGTTTCTTGTTCCACAAGAATTAGGTTCATTATAAATAAAGATGTAAGCCTTAGGATAATGGAGATAGTTTTTGTGGATTAATATATTTCAAGTTTTATACTCTTTTGTTCCAACCATTGTTGACCCTTTAGTCTCGGTATTCTTTGTGAATTAATGAGTCTAAAGAGGAATCTTACTTCTAGTATTCTTGTTTGAATCAACGGATTTTAAGATTATTACTATTTAGCATTTTGCGTTGCAGCAGCTAGTATCAAAGCTTGCTACGTTCCTGCTCCATGCTTAGGAGTCGCAGTGGTGCTTGGGAGGTTCTTATAGAGGAAGGTGTAATAGATGGTGATTCTAACCTACTGAATTTTCATAGTGAAAGACTGATGATAGATCATGCATCGAAAAATTATAAAGATCACATGAACCAAATCATTAAACAAGATGATATGATTAAATGGCTATTCACATCAATAATTATTCCGAATCCGATTGTGGATTGGAGTAAACCACCGATTTTTGATGACGAACCATTCATTGATGGAACTAATAATATGTATTGATGGAACTACAATATGTTTGATCATATTTTGTCTGTTTTAATCATGAATCAGAGTTATAGAAGGGTTGTGTTACTTTTATTTATATGGAAGATCATATACTTGGTTTACATGAGTTCAACGACTAGTCAAAATTAATTTACAATATGGAGAATATTTTCTATGATCTATTTGAAGATTAATTTTATGAAGAGTTTACAAATTTGAGTTTGAACTGTTCAGATTTGGGCTTTGATGAAGATGTGTTAAATTTGTTAAAGAAAGTTGTTCCTTTAATTTTAGAAGACTATTCTTTGAAGTTTAGATTTGAAAAAATTAACCTCAAATACGAAGTTGATGCGAATAAGTGTAGATGTACCAAGTTATTTCAAGCAATGGAAATTCAATGATGCGTTTTCTCAAGCGGGAAAAAATGATGCAGACTGAATTTTAGAAATGTAAGTATTTTTATTTTATTATTTTAAAATTAATATTTGACTAGGAATATTCTAAGTAGATTTGGGGTGGTTGCTGTGTGGATTTGAGGTGGCTAATGTACTGGGGGCATAGCAGTCACTACTGTGCAGCCAAATGGGCCTATTTCGGGGTCCATTTTGATGATCTGAACCATTCACATTTGATATTATGTAGAGTAGAACATAGCTGCAAAAAATAAAATTAATTAGATATCATTAACCCTTTCATCCACTCACATTTGTATCTACAAAAATAAATAGTAATTGTGATCTAAAGTATTAAAATGAGTACAAATGCGTATAATTGTAGATGTGCCAAATTTCATAGATGAATAATTACAAAAATAAATGACAATTGTAATTTAAAGTACTAAGATGATTACAAATGTGAATAAGTGTAGACATGCCAAATTTCATCGATGAATAGCTATTCTTCATATTAAAGTCAAAATTTGATAGCACTTCTTCAAAATTCATCTTCAAAATTTGGCAAAACCTCTTTTTTTTTTTTTTATCTCTTTTATTATGATGTTATTCATAATGACTTTAATATTTATTTTTTGTGAATAAAATTGAAAAAATGATATTTCGTCAAACAATATAATTTTTGAGTTAATAACCCAATAAGGGATGTGTTGTTGGAAATTTGAGATTTAATCTTTTTAACTCTGCAATTTTGATGGTGATCTTGCTTGGAGAGTTTGGTCCAAGTGCATAAGATGACGGAGGATTGGGTATGTCCCTTACGCTGTGTTTGGTTGGGAGATTTTAGAAGAGATTTGGAAAGAGAAATGAAAAAGTAGGTGAAATGTGAATAAAATATACCTAAATTTCACATAATTTTGCACACTTTTTCTTTTTCCTTTTCCAAATCCCTTAACCAAACAAGTGTTACAGAATTTGATGCACTGATTGTTATCCAATAAATAACTATTCCAACTTGTGATGGTTATCCAATAAATAACTATTCCAACTTGGAGAAAACCCTTTGGGAAGTGAATTTTGTACGCGATATTGTGGTGGACGATGAATAAACCAGGAAATGTAGTGTTTAATAATGGAGTTCTAGGTTGGGAAGTGCGTACCGGATTCTGCACTAAATGAAAGTGGATCAGGGCTCCATGCTTAGTTGGACTATCCTAGGATTGAGGTTCCTGCCACAAGAAGCACCGTAAGAGCTGCCTGGCTGGGGTTGGCCGAATAATCCCTCCTGTGTGGGAATCAGTGATCGGAGAAAGAGTGTAGAGAGTTTAGCTTGTAGTAATTGGTGTTCCGCTTGAAGCAGTTCAGTTACCTTCAATGTGAAGTTCATGTAGTATATATAGGTTCCTTGCTTGTTGTTCAAGATGGTTTCATGGAGCCAAGTAATCGCCAAGTTTCCTTTTTAGCATTGCTCAAGGTGGGGACCACGGTAGTTATCATAGAATGCATATACTCATTGTAGTCATGCCATAACAAACCACATTCTTCTAGTTTAACAACTTCGTGATTCTAGGTGTAGGGGACCACTGAGGTGGCATCCTCCATATGCATGCATTCATGGCTTCCATGTTTCTCTATAAGTTTCCTAGCTCGGCACCGTTGTGCCTCACTCGCCTTCTTTAAGATCGCTTATAGAGATGGGCCAGTCCATTCGATATCTTTGTATGGGCCGGCCCACTTTGGTTTGGTCCGTAGATTAGGTCTTTAGTCGGCCCAACCCAAAGATCGCGTCAGACTAGCCTTTCCACCGAGGTTGGGCTTAAGTGCTTGAGGACTTGTAAACTATTGATCGTGGAGTTGGGCTCAATTGGCTTGCCCATATATTCGTCTAACCCACTTGGATTTGGGCTTTAGTGGATTGGGCTGGCCTAAGGCTTGGACTCGACCCATTTCATATTCAGCCCCTTCATTTACCCCTTAGCTCGCGCTAAGGTTCCCCTTGAGGGGAGCTATTGTTCGTCTTCGCGCCGCTCGCCGGTTACGCTTTTAGTTTGGCCTTGGTGACGGTTCAATCCTGACACATAACCCCTGCATGCGTCCTTTCGTGATGACACGTGGCGACGTGGGATAGATATGCAGAGATAGTGCGTCAATTCCATACAGAAAGTCATGCTTCATGTACCTTCACGCCGGTTGGTGCAATAAATGCTCTGGCTGTCAATCCAAATCCCTTTATTTGCTTTTTTCGTTCTTTTAGGAGTTTTAAAGAAAAAAAACCCTTCCTGCTCCTCCGAACCGCTCTTGTTGGTGCTCGCCAGACGTTTCTATCACGGTCTTACTTCAGCGCCACCCGTTCGCTACCGTTGTTCTGATCTCTGTAAGTCCTCTTGTGATTCTTCTTCTTCTTGTCTTTTTTCGTTTCAATCGTTTTGTCTGGCGCTATGCCCATTGTGTTTCCATCTTGGTATCTCGAGTTCTACCGCATCGCTTAGGTTCGTTTGATGGGAAAGTTTCGCCATTAGTTGATACTCCGAGGCCATGGCCATGTTTCATCGCTATTACAATATCCCCGATGATGTGACCCTTTCACGGCAAGGGTCGATGCTGCGATGGGCACTAGAAATACCGCCGCTTCAGCTTGCATCCATCGTCGAGGGAGGGGTTCGTTTTCCTCTCGACCTTTTGGTGCACCAATTTCTGCACCAAGTTCAACTCACTCCAATGCAAGTATTGTTAACTGCTTGCGTGTCAGCATCGCGTGCTTCAACAAACGGTTAAGTTTGAATCTTTATATTTGGGACATTTTAATGCTACTCTTTCTCATAACAATAATCACAGCGCGTACTACCGGCGTGTTCATTCGATCAACTGTCATCTAGTGACTGGTTTGCCCGCTTCAGACAAGAACAATGATGATTTTAGAAGTTGGTGGCAATCGGAGTTCTCGCCAGATCGAATTCATCAACGGATGCCTCTGAAGATGGCTATCCAGGTTCGAATCCTTCTCTCAGTGTCTTTTGTATTTCTTGCCTTTGTTTTGGGTGTTGCTTTAATGTGGTACTTTTTTTGCAGAGGCCTCTCATTATCAGCGAAGGCCGAACCGGGAGAATACTGAGGCCATCAAAGCCATTCTGAGGTACAAGAAGAGGTCTCACGCTAATTGTTGGATTACCAAGGACTTACCGCTTTGTCATTCCAAAGAAGGCGAGGCTTGTCAGATCCTTCTAGACTCGACATCGAGATCGACACATCCCTCACCCTTTGGTTACAAATTCCATCGGCTAGGGTGCATTGCCAAAAGGACACCTTCTTCGCCCCCCGCCAAGGGGTGGTGCATGTCGAAGAGGAGAGTGCTAGTGGATTTGGAGGCTGAGGCTTTTGGTGCCTCTGATACTTTGGAGACCCCTCTGTTGAAGGCGGAGGCAAAGAGCCTCATGGATGTAAATTGGAGGTGGGAGCTTCTGGGACTCACGCTGCTACTGCCGAACCCTCCGCTTCGGTTGTTGCAAGGGAAAAAAAGCGGAGGAGAGAGACTGGCAAAGCAGTGGTGGGGGAAACTTCTGAAGATCCTATTGAGGACGAAGCACTTGAGAAATGGAAACTGCCGATGTGTGATCATGGCAGCCTGCTTATCTCTCGATCTTGTTGCTTCCGAAGATTTTGCTTTTGATTTGACCAAGGCTCTGTTGATGCCAGTTGACATGGCTGACCATAATGGGTCCCGCGATATCCCTATTTTGAAGGGGACCCTGCAGATGGTGACTACTGTAAGTGCATTCTTCCTTTGCTTGTCTTTGGTGTTATGATACTGCTTTCTTTCTTTTAATACTTTGTAATCCGTTGCAGTGTATTCAGAGGATGCATCTGTCTATCACCCGCGCTGAAGAACTAGAAAAGGCCGTGCTGGAGACCGCTATGAACGCTGAGAGACTGACGGTGAGCCTGGAGGCTGAGAAAGAAGGACGCTGAACTGCCGAAAGGGAGGCATTCCGTTTGAACAAGATTGTTGCTTCAGCTGAAAAATCAAAGGAGGATGCTATTAGGGCGCAGGATCAACTTGAAGGAAAAGTGGTCGAGCAGGAGGCCGTTATTGCAGTGATGGCCACTGCCAGAGGAGGCCAAGTACTAGCAAGAAGGTTGGGACGAGGCTGGGGCGGCCTATAAAGAGGAGGTGCTGGTGCTACGAGACAAACTCTTCCTGAAGGGTTGGTCGACCGCTCTAGCTGCTACCCTAGTTCCTGAAGGCTCTCCCCTATTTCAGGATGTCCCTGTTTCCTCTAGATCCTTGGGCTCAAAGGTTGTCTCTACCCTTGAAGTTCTTCCAGCTAAAGTTTTCCTAGAAATTAATTCTGCGAACAAGACTCAGGACAGTGCTGCTGCCATTGAAACGGTGAATGTTGAAGGGGGTGAAACCTTGGAGACTGAAGCCACGGGAGATGTGGTTAAGGAAGCTTCCACTTCGTAGTCGGAGTGCCTCGCTTTTCCTCCCTAAGACGGCTCGACAAGATCGCACACGCTCTAAGGTTCCTCCGCTGATGAAAGTCAAGTTTTCTCTAGACAGATTTGAAGTTTTTACTTTTCTATTTTGATGTATTGTGGCTCGGTCCAAGCTTTCTTTCTATACTTGCCAAGACAATTTTTCTTTTCTTTTCTTTGTTGCTGGCTATGAGGCCATCTGTGCCTTTTTGTTGGATGATGGGATTTTCTTGAATTTACAATCGATCGCTTTTGGCTTCTATGCTAATGTTGTCTGTCTGCTGGCATAGATACTCCATCTAGTTCTGTACTGTTTGCCCCCGACTGAGCACTGTTGGGACCTCGGGGCTGAACAAATGCTCGGTCTGGCTAACGAATATGTTACATGATTGTGCTTGATTTTGTAAGAGGGTCTTACTTAAGTCCAGGTTGGTTCTAAAACAAAAAAAAAAAAAAACAATTGTTTGCCCCCACCTAGAGCTAAGTAAGATTGGTACTGAAGATTGTGCTTTTAGGTAGAACTGCTTAAGTCTGTTGTAACTTTGATAGCATTAGTGCATTTGAATGAGATGAAGATGTGCCTTACTCAAGTCTAGGTTGGTTTGAAAGAAAACAATGGTTTGCCCCCAGCTGGAGTTAAGTAAGACTTGCCCTAGAAGCTTGTTCCTGATATAGCCTGGCTTAGTCTGTTCCAACTCTGTTTGTATGTATACTAAAACGTTGATGTGACGGTACTTAAGAGATTTTGTAGATTCAAGGATGTTTACTTAAGATGTGTTAGTGTTGTTTCCGCCAAGTAATTCCACTTGGCTAAAGTCTAATTTAGTTGCCAAACATAATTCCACCAAGCAGTTCCACTTGGCATGTTTGAGTGCTAACCAAATTTTAATTCCGTTCAGTTATTCTGAAACTAAGTCCGTTTGGGTAAGACCAAAGCTGAGTTCGTTTGATTCGCATCAAAGCTAATTTCGTTTAATTAACATCAAAGCTATTTTCGTTTAGTTAGAACCAAAGCTAATTCCGTTTGATAAACATCAAAGCTATTTCTGTTTGGTTAGAACCAAAGCTAATTCCGTTTGATAAACATCAAAGCTATTTCCGTTTGGTTAGAACCAAAGCTAAATACAAAAAATTTGATAATCTTGAGTGAAGTGGGGAAGCATTTGTATTGGCCAAAAGGTAAAAGTCTTTACATCCTGATAGAGAAGTTGAGGATTAATTCTATTGATAGTATTTCTTGAGATTTGCTACATTCCGTAAGGTATGGCTTGGCCTTTAAGATCCTCTAGGTAGTAAGCTCCATTTCCAGCAACAACTATGATTTTGTAGGGTCCCTCCCAGTTAGGCCCAAGTTTCCCTTCACCAAGCACCCTTTTGTGATCCATGACTTTCCTCAAAACCAATTCTCCAGGTATGAATTGCCTTGGTAAGACTTTTTGGTTGAAACTCTTGATGAGTTGTTGCTGATATGCTACAAGTCTGATCAACACGGCTTCCCTTCGGCCTTCTGTCATATCCAGTGCTTGTGCAATAGCTTCCTCAGTACTGGTTTTTTCAAACAATTCAGACCGGAGGGTTGGGAGACCTACTTTGAGGGCGATGACAGTTTCCATTCCATAAGTCAAGGAGTAAGGTGTTTCCTTCATTGAGCACCGTGCTGTGGTTTGGTATGCCCATAGCACGTGGGGTAACTCTTCGACCCATTTCCCTTTTTGCATGTTCAAGCCGTTTCTTTACTCCGTTGATGATGGTCTTGTTTGACGCTTTTGCTTGCCCTTTACTTTGTGGGTACCCTGGAGAGGAGTTCCGATATTCTATTTTGAGGTCGGCGCAGAACTTTCTGAAGATCTTTCCATCAAACTGTGTTCCATTATCTGCGATCAGTATCCGCGGGATGCCGAAATGCACCACCACGTTTCTTATGACAAACTGCTTGGTGTCTGCTTCTTTGATACTTTCCAGCGCCTCGACTTAACCCCACATAGTAAAATAGTCAGTTGCAGCAATAAAAAATTGCATATTCTTAGTGCCTCGTGCCAATGGTCCGATAATGTCCAGACCCCATTGGGCAAAGGGCCATGGGTTGGTAAGTGGAGTGAGAGTTTTGGCTGGCTGAAGAATGAATGGAGCAAATCTCTGACATTTATCACACTTCTGTACATATTGCTACGCATCTTGTTGCATCCGTGGCCACCAGTACCCATGAGTGAGGGCTCGCTGTGCCAATGACCTCCCAGCAACGTGGCATCCACAAATCCCGTCGTGAATTTCATAGAGAACATTCTTGACTAGATTTGGATACACACATAGAAGATAAAGGCCAAGATAGGAGCGTCTGTATAGCTTCCCAGATGGTGAGATCCAAAACCAAGCTGACATGCGTCTGATTTTGTTGGCTTCCTTTTTATCTTCAGGGAGGGTGCCAGTTTTTAGAAAAGTGAGTATCGGATCCATCCAGCTTGGCTCTAAGTTGTTGCAAAGGACTGGAGATGCAACACTCGGTTCTGGCACGAACTCAACCCAAATTCTTCTAGCATCCGTGGTATCTACTGACGAGTCGAGGCAAGCCAGAGCATCGGCATGGCTATTTTTGTCCCGACTGATTCGTTCCACTCGTATGGATTGAAACTTTTTGAGCAGATCTTTGGCCTTGCCTACGTACATAGCCATTCTCTCATCTCGTGTTTCATGAACCCCAGAAACCTGATTTACCATTAGTTGTGAATCGCTGAAAACAAGAAGCTGTTCTGCACTGAAGTGTTCGACACTACGTAAGCCTGCCAATAACGCTTCGTACTCCACCTCGTTGTTTGAAGCCTTCCAACCGAGCCTGAGAGCCTGTTCCCAAATAAATCCTTCTAGCGAGATGAGTACTACTCCTGCCCCCGAGCCTCGGTTATTGGATGACTCGTCAATGTAGAGCTGCCAGATGTTTCCAATAAAGAGTTTCCATGCTTCCCAAGTGTAGTGCTTTCCTTGTTCGGTGGTGTGTGGCACCTGTGTTGAACTGGTATTCCCTGGCTCGGTGCTCTGGGTGGGAGCAAATTCTACCACGAAATCTACTAAGACCTGGGCCTTGATTGTCGTCCTAGGTTGATAGCGAATGTCAAACTCACCAAGTTCTACCGCCTATTTTGCTATTCGGCCAAAGAAATCGGCTCGGCTGAATACACATCCGAGGGGGAATTCAGTGAGGACATTGATGGTATGCCCTTGGAAGTAGTGTTGTAACTTTCTCGAGGTGATAAGCAGCGCGTAAGCTAACTTTTCCAAGGGTAGATATCATGTCTCAGCATGTAGTAAAGTCTTGCTAATGTAGTATACTGGCCTCTGTTCCTTGTTAACTTCTCGAATTAATACTGTGCTTACGGCATGATCTAAGACTGCCAGATATAAGTACAACTCATCTCCTGGTTCTGGGGTGGACAGAAGAAGTGGTGTGCTGAGGTATCTTTTGAGACTTTGCAATGCTTTAATACATTCAGGACTCCAATCTAATGTTGCCTCTTTTCTCAATAGCTGGAAAAAAGGATTCATTCGATCTGAAGACTTGCTGATGAACCGATTCAGGGCAGCCGCCATTCCGGCCATCTTCTGTAGCTCTTTTGCCTTCATTGGTACTTCAAGCTCTTGTATTGCTTTGATTTGATCTGGATTTGCCTCGATCCCTCTATAAGTGACCATATATCCCAAAAACTTCCATGTTCCTACCCCGAAAGCACATTTCGAGGCATTAAGGCGAAGCTGGTGGTTCTTTAGGATACCAAAAACTTCTCTTAAGTCTACAAGGTGGTTTGTGGCGAGCTTGCTCTTTACTACCATATCATCTATATAAGCCTCCATGGTTTTTCCAAGTTGGTCCTTGAACATTCGAGTGATCATTCATTGGTAGGTTGCTCTGGCATTCTTGAGGCTGAACGGCATCACTTTGTAAAGAAGTTCCTCGGCGATAGATGTTGTCTTTTCTTGATCCGCATCAACATTGGTATTTGGTGATAGTCGCTATAAGCATCCGTAAAGCTCATGCGCGCCATGCCCTCTTGTCGAAGTCTACAAGTTGATCGTCTAAGCGTAAAAGCTATCTTTGGGGCAGGCTTTGTTTAAGCAAGTGAAGTCATTGCAAACTCTCCGTTTTTCGTTCTTCTTTTTTACTACAACTGTGTTGGACAACCATCGGGTAATTGAACTTCTCGATTGCTCGATGCGAGTTTTTCGCCGGCAATTCTTACCGCTCAAGTGCTCAACTAAGGATCTTCGACTTTTCTGTACAACAGGCCAAGCAGAAGGGTTGATGTTGAGCTTGTGGCAAGCAAATTCTGGGTTCAACCCTGGAGTATCATATGTTGGCCATGCGAATACCTCCATATTTTCCCTCAGCAGTTCAAGCAACTGAAGTTTCTCATTAGCGCCTAGCGAGGTACCGATAAGGAAGTACTTTTCTGGATCATTTTCTTTTACCAGGACTTTCTCAGAATCCTCTACCATTTTTTCCTCTGGGGCTCCCCTTACATCTTCCAAAACTGCTCGGCCACTTCCACTGTCTGTACCTGGTACCAAAGTTGTTTGGCCTTCAATGCCCCCATGAAGCAATGTTTGGACGCAACTTGATCCCCTGAGATCTGCTCTACTCCGCGTTTCGTTGGGAAACGGATGAGCTGGTGGTAAGTTGAAGGGACCATTTCCATTCGGTGAATCCATGGACGGCCAAGTATGGCGTTGTAAGGGAAAGGTGTATTAACAACTAGAAACTCTATCTGGAGTGTCACACCCCAAACCTGCCCCTAAAAGTTTGGGCATGACCTATTCATAAATGGACCTATAACCTGGTATCCAAACCTATGGGGCCTTATCGGAAGCGTAAAAATACGAACAAACATAGATACAACATATACCATTGAGCTATTTCTAATATGCCAGGATCTCATGCATCATATACTTCATCAACAACAGTCAAGGTTTAAAACGAAATCCTTGAATATCGATTTCATACACATACATTTACAAATTTCTCATGATTAGCGATACAAAAGAACACAAAAGTTATATACAATAACTTGGATGGCATTCAAAAGGTAAACAAACATCTCCACAGTTTCACCAAAAATAAGTAGCTTGGTATAGTGCCTGGACACGTAAAGGTCGACTAAGGGAAACGGCATCCTGGGCTAGGATTGACCACCTGGTGGGTGACCTACAAAAACAGACATAACTGAGAGTGAGCCGGGCTCAGTGAATAGTAATAGATAAATAAAATATTGCTTAACTTAAACAGATTACATATCAATACATTAGTCTGATTCTATATTACGTACATAATGGCCTTAGGCCTAATCTTGTAACATAGCTTGGTGGCTATAAGCCCTTGAAAATGGTGGCACGAAGCGCTTGGGACGCGTGGCATGACATTCTTGTAAACATTTTGGCACTGTGGCCCTCGTAACTTGTTGGCCTTAAAGCCCTTGTAAATGGCGCGAGGCCCTTGAAAATGGCGTTAAGCCCTTGAAAATGGCACGAGGCCCTTGAAAATGGCATTAAGCCCTTGAAAATGGCACGAGGCCCTTGAAAATGGCATTAAGCCCTTGAACTTGCTTTTCTTTATATACTTTTAGCATTAATAGACTTCTAACATTAACGTAACATTAACATAAGTACAATACATGCTTGGAACATTAATATAGTTGCCTTACATGTCTCGAAACGTTGACATAATTACATAACAGTTACATAGGTACTACTACTCACAGTGCTGTGATGACGTGCTATTTCCTCCTGGAGGGTGTCCTGCACACAATCATAACTTGCAAATTAGTTCTTCTTTTTCTCATATCATTGAGTAACTAGTTTCCGAATTATTACACTTCATATGCATCTATCATTATTTGAAAATCGCGAAAGTACTCTAAAAACATTAGCAGAGGATTGAGCATGCAAAATGTAAAAGCATTTCGCTTTCTCAAAATGAGTCCCCGCCGAAGCGCCTTTTTTCCGCTCGAGCGGTCAGATTTTGCCCCAAACCGGCTGAGGTGGTTTTTCCGCCGAGCGGACCACGCAGACTCAAATTAACTTGAATTTTACATCATCAAGCCATTCTCATGCAATCCCAATGGAATTAAGGCAATTTGTTGCAATTTCATGCCTCTATACTACCAAATATCTCTATAACATGGATTCTATCTTGTAAACATGGCAAATTGCACAAGATTAGAAGCTTAATCAAGCCATTCTCACCCAATTTCATTCTTGATTCAAGTTCTTCATGTTTATTGAAACATAACACATACCATAAATATAAGTTCATAGGGTTAGCATAAAATCAATAGTTGAAGTATAATTTCCATACCACACTTAAATTAGGTTGTAAAACAACCAAATGATGAGAACACCCCCTTCAATCAAGCATAAATCATGAACAATTGTCCATTACAACCCTAGATCATCAAACATAAAGTATAGACAACTATTCTTCACAATTGGGAGGATAATTCTTATATATATACTAAATTTAACATACCTTAAGCTTGATCTCCTAATTTAGTCTCAATTCCTCCCTTTGTTGACCCTTCTCTTTGCTCTCATTTTTCTCCTTTTCTCAACCCTTAGTCCCTCCAAAAGATGCCTCACGTTTTTTATCAAAGCTTAATAAGACTAAGTGTATAAATATTCATAACTAATGGCATATAAGACAAAAATGAATCGTTTAATCATTCCAAAATTAAAATTTCACGAACATACTTAATATTACTTAAAAATTATGCTGATCACAAATATATTATCAATTTCAGATAATTAAACTGTTAAGGCCTCCAATTTCTAATTCAAACGTTTTAGTAATGACAGATAGTTTTCTTAAGAAACAGATAGGCTTCTAACACATGGATTTCACTTGCTTAATCAAACTTTTTCATGGACTTGTACAGTAAACATTTAAAAGTACCGATTGAGGGCTGAGAATATAACAGAAATCATGTGTGAGGGTCGGGTTATTTCATGGAGGGTCTTCGTTCCTACCACAACTGGCAACACTATTCTGCCAAGTGGCCATTCTGGCTGTGAATTGAAGCCAACCAATGGAGCTGCCGCTGGGGTGAGGTGCTGCTTGGAGGGACCAAGCTTTCTAAGCAAGTCATAATACAGTATGTCTGCTGCATTGCCTTGATCTACCAGGACTCGTTTTACGTCAAACCATTTCCCAATTCCCGCAGTTATAATCAGTGCATCGGTATGTGGGTGTTGTATGCCTTCTAAATCCTTCATAGTAAATGAAACTGTGCACAAAGGGGGTTTTGTTGCCGAGCATACCTTTTTCGATACGGGCTCTACTGACATGACCTACTGAATTTGCACGGCCTTAGCAATCTCTTATTTTAGTGTCTCCTCGGGTTCCTGAGTCGCTGTTCCATGGATCACATTTATTACCAACCGAGGTGGGTGCTCGATGTTCGGTTCGGGTGGTGGGTTCCCCGGTTAGGTCACTTCCTTATCCTGATCAATGTAATCCCTAAGGTGCCCAGCTGCTACTAGGTCTTCCAAGTGTTGCTTCAGTGCCCTGCAGTTTTGTGTCATATGCCCCATGTCTTGGTGGTAGGTGCATCTGAGCTTCTGATTACGCTAAGCTAGATCTCCCAACATTTTTGGTGGCTAAACGAAGAAAGGCTCCCTCTTGATCTTCTCCAGGATACGATAGATTGGTTCCTTGAATACGGTCACGACTGCTTCGTGGGATTTGGACTTATCCACTTCATTCACCGTGAGCCCTCGGTGTTCTCCTCGGTCCGTTTTCTTCTTGTGCCGAGCTGTTTGTTCTGCTGACGCTTCTTCGATGAGGATCTGTTCATCTTCGAAGCGGGCGTACTGCTCAATCTTGGCACGCAAATCTTTCAATGTTGTGGCCGGGCGCTTGGTAAGTGATTGTCTCAACTTACTTTCTGGGCGCAGACCATGTTTGAAGGACATGATAGCCATCTGCTCATTGCACACATTTTCCTCCAGGTCATTGTACTCTTCCCAGTACCTCCTAGCATAACTACGCAGCGTTTCTTCCTTCTCCTTTTAGAGACCGAACAGTGTATCCGGCTCTTTCGGGATCTTAGTGTTGGAGACGAACCTGGCTAGGAACTCTTCGGAGTGCTGCTTCCAGCCATGAATTGATCTAGCGGGGAGTCGATCGAACCATCGAAATCTGGTTTCTCCCAAGCTGGATGGGAAGACTTTGCACATCAGCTGTAATGACCCACATCCATGTCTTAGTCATGTTCATGTGCATTTGCATGATTTTGTCTTGTTAAGCTTGCATTTGTAGACTTAGACTTGTTTTTCCTAGGTAAAGGTTCTTGTCTTTGTTCCTTCCTTGCTGTCTCAAGCCTAGGTCATGTTAAGCCTAGGTCACACCTTGAACCTTTTACACCTAGGACCATCTTGGAACCACTTTGGTTGATCTCCACCTTCACCTTGGCTTGTTGGCCGAGATGTCATTATCTAGGCCGAGGTGTTCATCACCAAGTCCGAGATGTGTATTATCTAGGTCGAGATGTTATCCTTGCACCTAAGTGATCTTGTTCCTGGACTGGAATGACCTAGATCGAGGTGTGGCACAGCTAGGCCAAGTGTTGTCCTTCCTAGCCGAGATCATTGTTCCCTTACTTGTCGAAGCCTATGTCCTAGCCGAGATCACTACCTGCTGGAGTGCCCATGTCATCTTACTTGTTGTATACACTTTGTCATACACATGTCTTATCTTTCTATCACCTTTTGAGGAAGTCCAATCCGGTAGTGCCACGTGTCCCAGCAGAGGGTTAAGTCAGCCGGCAAAGAGAGAAAACATACCATTTGTCATATCCTTGTCTTTGAAGAGAGCGAAGCTCTAGGAAAAGGAGAAAGGGGTTCTTAGAGAGGGAATAGATTTCCAAGCTTGATTTTCACACCTTGAACCGTTAGATCCGTGTTTTGAGGTTAGATTCTTGATCTACTCTTGTTATTCTTTATGTTGAACCGATCACATTGCATGATCTGGCATGATTCATGAGCCATGCATTGATTTAAAGCTTGTTTTAGAAATAGAAAGTGATGTTCTTGTGTACTTGAAATAAAACCATGTTTTGATCCGAAAGTTTGTATCAAGATCCATGTTTTTGTGTTTATTTTCATAAGATCTTCAAGTACGGGTACCCAGGTCCATGTTTTTGAACTCATCTCATGAAATCTCAGATTTTGAATAAAGAAGTTATGATTTTAGCATTTATGTTCTTCATGTTCTTGTCCTTCATGTTCTTTATGTTCTTCAAGGGGGAAACCCAGATTTCCAGACCTCATTTCCCTAGGTGTGGTCACCGAGACCACTCTTGCCTAGATCTCACACCTTGGCCAAGCATCGTATCTCACCTTGGCCAACCTTGCATGATCACTTGCACCTTAGTCTATCTTGCATGCACACCTAGGCTAACCACTTCACACCTAGGCCGACCTTGGTACACCCTTGCCGGCACCTTGTAGCACCTCGGCAGGAAGCTGCACACCGAAGCCTAGGTAACCACACCTCGGCCAAGAGGTGTGGGACCTCGCCAAGACCTCCTGTTCACCCACTAGGTCATTTTTTCCTAGATCATTTCAGACATCCATTCCAAGACTGGTTGGTACCCAAAGATGTTTTCCCTAGATGAGAAAGCAAGTGATTTAACTCCCAAAGATGTTTTACTTTGTCTTGACTTGGTTTTGGAAAGAAATGCCGGGATCATTTTCATTCATATAAAGCTTGTTTTAAGGATGCATTGCATAGCCATCTTTGAGCATTCCTTCTTGTCTTCTTGAAATGCATTCAATAGACTTTGCCATGTATTTGTAGGCCTTTGATCCTTGCCTTAATCCCTACACTCGAAGAGCTATGTGAGTGGTATTTTTAATAAAGTTACGTTATAAAGTTTTGATAAAGCTTTGCTTCGTTTTGGAAAAGTATTTGATCAAGCATGAATGATTATCCCTAGTTTTTGTATCAAGTATTATCTTGTTTTGATGACATTCTTGGAAAGTCCTTCCATGCTAGGGGACTTTAAGCCCATGTAGCACCATGTTTGAGAGATCTCTGTCATTGACGGTCTTCTACGAATGGCCCCACCGACAACCTTGTGCGGGTGGATTTCTCTAATCGATTCCGGGTCGATTATTCCATTGTTTTGTCCAGAATGTCATCACCCCATGTATTATGTAGATGTTATTAAACATCCCAAGAAGATTTGAAAGACCATGATTGATGAACTTGATTCATCCCATGTTTTGTTATAAGCTATGATATGTATTGTTTTGATAAAAATCTCGGATATCATTCATTTAAACCTTTATTACTAATATCATTCACTGAGTATCCAAGCTCACCCTCTCTTTATATATATGTAGGTGGCGAACAAGAAGGCGGTGACGCCTAGATGTTATGTGCAAGATGTTTGATTCATGTTTTGTATTATCTTGAAGATTATGCTTCTTAGTTTGTAATTCATGTCTTTTGTATACTTCATCTTGAGAAGCCTTTTGATCAAGATGTAATATGTACTTTATTTTATTTGTATCCAAGTTGAAAACCATGTTAAAATGTATGCCATTTCATTTGATCTATGCACAGCTCTTATGGACTAATTAGATTTAAATATATTGCTTCCGCCCATGTAAGCCCCATGTGTATACTCTGATTGTGTGTGAATCCTTGTAAGTTGGCCTTTGGTAATCTCAGATTACTGGCCATCACAGCACCATTCTACTAGGGGCGGAATGGGGTCGTGACATCAGCGCCTCATCTCGGCTCCATAGAGACATCATCTGTCTGTAATGGCTAATATGCGTCAGTGGGTCCGACTTCCCATCGTACGAAGTGAACTTTGGTAGGGTGAATTTCTTTGGAGGTCTCGTGGCCTCAATTTCCGAAGAGAATGGTGAGGAAACGAGCCTATCTAGTGCTCGGTGCTCTCTGTGGTGAATGGTATGGTCCAGATGATCTCGATGTTGCTCATTCTGCCTGTTGCCGATCAACCAAGTACGAAGGTGTAGGCGTCCCCGAACGTCCCGGGAGGGAATCCCGTTTTGTTCATTTGAGCTCACTATAGTTTAGGACTCAATGTCACGGTCCTGTATCTAATCTCGCAGAGTGCAATGCAAGACCAATGAATCATCAAAGAGTCCAAATCCGGCAAATCATTTTTGAAAATAGATTTTTTTTGAAAGAAGTACCAAACATGGACTGCTTTGCCAGATACAGAGTCACCACCTAAATATTTTATTTTGGGAAATTTAGGAAACCCTGACTCGTTTGCCTAAGGCCACGTGTCCGTCGTCACCAAAGTTGCCTCGGCTCGAGAACTTGGGTACAATTGGGGAAGGTCACTTCGTGAGCACCCCCGCTCGCCCGATCAAAGATCGGCCTCTACTAACCATGACATCGAGTTTTGAAAACATTATGTGCTCTTATTACGGTTATTAGCCTAGATTTACTACGTGATGCGCACAGCATACAAGTATAGATTGAATCGCTTGAATTGGAACAAAACACCTCATGTTTGCTTTTGAAATGGTTTGCTACTCGCAAGTAGGCTAAAATGAGAATTTGCCACCCTCAGGTGGGCTTAGAAAACAAGATGATTTGCCACACTCAAGTGGGCTTAAAACTCACAGTCAATGCATTATTCCAACTCATATAATCCAACCTTCACCCATAGGCATTCAGGCAGGTATATCACATAAGCACATAGCCTCATGGCAAGCACGCTATCATGGCAGTCACTCACACGCATGCAAGGATGCTAAAGCATAACCACTTACCGAGTACTCCAAGCCAAAGAAAGAAGCTAATTAGAAAACATGCATGGATCCTAACTATGCTGAGATGACTAATGCAACACATGTAGAAATGCAACTAAGATAGGCTCGGCTATTCTAAAAATGGCATATGAGATGCTACAGCTAACATGAATTCAACTTGGAATTGAAATATGATGCAATTAGTATGATGCGCCGAGCCCGGTGCATGCAAGACAGATGAATGGATGTAAACATGCGAGCATAAGTATGCTAATTGAAACATGCCCTAATCTAACCATCATAAGCTGATAAATAAAAGGGAGAAAGACGTGGGGTTGGAAGACATGTCACACACACGCACACTTATTACAATTCTGCCCTCGCTCGGAAGGTCTGAATAAATAATACAGTCTGAATAAATAATTACAGTCGGAATAAATAATTAAATGTTACAAAACCCTAATTGATTAACAAATTAACTAGGAAAGCAAATAAATTAGCGTGCAAGTCTATGGACCACCCCAGCTCTGCTCTGAATGATGAAAGATACATGAATGCTAGAGTCGCCTTGTCGAAAAATTCCTCGCGAAGCCTCGATTTACCTTTGTTTGCAATTAATCCCGGAATGTTGTGCAAAGGTCTAGAAGACTGTTGATTTCTGGTTTCCTGCAACAAAAAGCAAGAAAGGGGCATGGCAAAAGTATTTTCACATATGTCTGCACGACCACTCTCCCTATCATTGCACAATCTCTAGGGAGTGTAAACCTCGATCCTCGTGCCACCAATCACGCATCTCGATGCATGATGACCGAGAAGTCGAATTGCACGACTCGATGTGAAATGAATGCACATATAAGCAAGTAAAGCCAACGACTCTATCATGGACAGTCAAGAGTGTCGACGACCAAGAATCGAGGCACGTTCTGTCACTTGAAGTATGAAACGTCCCTTGTTTCTCATGTTCGGACTAAACCCTACTCCAAACATAAAACAATGAGATGGCATACACATTGCGACTAGCATGCAACCTAGCATACGCAATGCTATGGGCTAAAATGGCATACACAATGCACGTGACATAACATGGCATACACACTACACTTACGAAGACTATCATGCGCATGCGAACTAAATGGCATATACAAATGCAAGATGGACTTACACCAATATGAGTGGACCTTAGCCAAACTCACATCAGTGGCCATATGATGAAAATGAGACAACTGAAATATATGCAAGCATGCACGAATGCAATGGACTGTTCCTAAGGCACAACATGCAACTCTAACTAAGCATGGCAAATGATGAAATATGGCATACAAGCATACATTTTCCAGCTCTGAAACATCATGTACAATGGTCTCGAATTATGCAAATATGTTACCCAATGCATGCTAGATGGCCCGAATACCGAAACTAGTGAAGTGTGTTACACTAGAGGTACACAAAACAATGCATGAATGGAAAAACCAACCCCAAACAGACCCTAGGTAGGTCTGAAACAGTGGGAAAATGGCCCAAAATGATAGTTCACAGTGCATGGAAATGAAGCTCATTCAATGGTCTGAAAACAAGGCATTCATGAATAACTCTCAAGCACACTTAAAGAGGAGAAAACATGAGGACATGGCATTCACATAGGCTCTGAAATATGATGCAAAATAACCCCAAAGCATGAAAACACTTTAGTATATGCATGCAATAGACCTCAAATCTCAAAGCTAAGCAAGTGTATTGAACTACAAGCATGCAAAACAAACATCATTCGACCATGAGACCCAAAAACAGAGCTAGGCCAGTCCAAAATATGCACAAAATCCATTTAAGGCAAGGCCAAAAAGTGCTAAAATCAAGGGTCAACAAAGCATGCAAAGAAAGTTAGTGAACCATGAGTTGTACTACAACTATATGAAGCATATGAGAGCTCACCGAACCAGCCAAAAATGTATGCCATGCCAAAATATGCCCAAAACCCATCAAACTCACCAATGCGTGCAAGAATGATAGGCTCCTTTGGATGGTCATGCAAGGGGTTGTTCTACACATATATGACACACACAAAATGGTAAAACAACCTCTGGAAAGAGGTTATGAGGGCTCTAAAACTCATTGAAAAGGGCCTAAAATTTGTCTAGGAAGCATGCAAGTGAAAGCCCCTTTGAAAGGCCTTGAAGAAGATTACTCTACACATGCATAATAGGCACTTAATATGGCAAAAAGGGCTCTGGATAGAGTTCATGCAGGTCACAAAACTCATCAAAAATGGCCTGGAGCAAGGCTTTGAAACATGTAAATAGGGGCTCCTTTGTAAGGCCAACAAAGCTAGTAAAGAGAACATGGGGTGAGAGGGTCACCCCTCTCTGATTTTGAGGCTCAAAGACACATGTTAGCCACTAAAAATCCACTGGATTTCAGTGGCTAAAAGGCCAAACCAAGGCCAACACAAATGCTCTAATGCATAGCTCAAAACATGAGGAAATGAAGCATGCAAGGGGGTAGATGACCCCCAACAGAAAAATGACCTTAAACAAACATGTTTAGGAGCTCAAAATAAGACTTTTTTTAGTTTATGAAGAAGTCCAAAAATGCTTTCAAGTAAGGCTAAAGAATGAAGCAAAATAAAGCTACAAAGAGAGAAATGGTTACTTACCCTTGTAGAACAGCAATGCAGCAAGCTCTGGACCAAGAAAGTGAGCTCTCAACCTCTGAAAAACAGCTCCAAGGTACTTAGGATGGTAGTGGAGGTGTTGTGCTTGGAGGTGTAGGGCAATGGGACCAAGAACTTCAACCTTTGAAGCTAAATGAGAGAGATACAAAGAGATGTGTATGCATGAGTCTTAAACCAAATTGTGAACCCTTGCAAGTGAAGAGGGGCCTCTCCTTTATAGAGGAGAGGGGCTAAAGCTTCTTCAAGAAGCTTAAAACTAAGCTTAGACATCCTCCATACACGTGTATGGAGGATGCATTCTGAGGCTTCCAGCTGGCACAGCTGGCTTCAACTCAATGAGACAAAAAGTAGGAAGCTGGCCGACCAGGTTTAGGTGGTCAGCCGACCACTCCCCCTAGTCGGCCGACCAGTTCAAAAGGTCCAAGTGCTCAAAAAGTGGTCGGCAGCTCTGATTGGCGGTCTCCCAGGTGAATGCAACTCAGTGGTGGTATGGGAGACCCGAAATTGTGGCCCAAAAGTGAGGGAGACCAAGGGGTCAAAAGGTTCAAGAAGAAAAGGTGGTCAGCCATACTAGATTGGTCGCCTCCCAGATGAATGCAGCTCAGTGGTGGTATGGGAGACCCGAAATTGTGGCTCAAAAGTGAGGAAGACCACCTACCTGCCAAGAAAAACCAGCTGATCGGGTAAAGGTGGTCTCCAAGAAAAAAAGGTGGTCTCCCATCCTACTACCACCTTTCTAACAATGAAACTAGGGTCTATGCCAAAAACGAACCCACACCGACGCAAAACGAGGGTTCCGGGGCCAAAATGCGTAGCCAGGGGCCCCGAAAACTGACTATTAAGCACCGGAGGTGGCGTACGACCATGAAGGTGGTCTCCCAGGCCACAGTGTCCCTCTAAGGAGAGGAAAAAAGGTGTGTGCCAAAAACCGGAGCAAACAGAGGTAGTTAAGCGGTCCCGAATCGAGGCACACGGCCGACGGCTCCGAAAACCAAAAACCGGTCTCCAAACGGGAAAAATGGCCTACGACCATGAAACGTAGCCTACAGCCACTGAGAGATGGTCTACGAGACCTCTCCTTCCCTTCGGGAAGAGAAAATAGAGAAACCAAGACTTGGTTCACAAACTGAGGCAAAGCACAAAAGAGTCCCGAAGTCCGGAGGCAAGGCTCTCAGCCGAGACTCTGTGACCTCAGAACGAGCACAATATGCATCATCACCGAGCGCTCAATCAGTGACATCTGAGTCTTAAGGTTGGTCAAAAATGGGGTGTCTACATTTGCCCCTCTTTGACAGAACTCGAAAGTCATAAGTGACGGGAGTGAATGTCAATGCCCAGAGACGACTCATTTTTGACAAGGCCGAAGACTTAGACAAACAGGCAAGATAAAAGAGATGCGCCCGCAGGCGGGGGGCAAAATGCAAAATGATATGCACTAAGTCGAACGTAACTAATGATCATGCAAAGCAGCAAGCTGTAATGAAGAAAATATCTACAATAGATGAAACAGTTTTAAGCAGGAATGCAAAGCAACAACTACATTTCATGCAGTAAGAATGTAAGAGAATCACAATTCTCGCTACGTCTCACACGGAGAAGATACAATACCTGCGCGGTTCGTCTGGTCGCACCAGCTTCAAATGAACCGTACATACAATATTGTGCCCTGTAAAAGAAAGAACGACGCCTAACACAAGCTAAGTGCCTACATCCTAGTACTGGCCACAACTCAGCTTGGATGCTTACACATAATAGAACCGTGTTTCAACGTGAAAGGGGTGCGAGCACATGCAAAACTATGTGTTTCACAGAGAGACAACAAAGTACAAGTAATTGGGTGGTATGATATAAGTGGAGAATGATCTGCTGAGGAAAGATCGTGATCCTACATGTTGAATGCGACAAACTAAAATATGATGCAATGGATGCAATGGATGAAGTGAATAAGGCGCGCGGCCAAACCATATTTTGCCTAGAAAAGGCATAGATACAAAACAAATCACGTCTGACACAGAAATGGTGCCATCACCCTCAAACCACAATTCCCTTAGTGGAATAGGCGCATACACATAATCGCATAACCATGCTTTAACGCGAAAAGTATGGGCACATGCCAGACTAAGCTTAACACGGAAAGGCGCAAGCGATACAAAGGATATGCAGTGAATGCATGTGACATATTTTATGTGCAATGCAATAGACATACTAGATGATGTAGTAGTTAGGAAGCGAAGGTACCTTACAGGGGCAATTGGCAATGACCTACCTCATGCTGCTGGGGACCTTACCCTTCTTTTCGGTTGAACAGCAGGTACTACTTTTCTCCTTGACTATGGTCGTAGCTTTCTCTATTCTCCAACAGGGTGACAGACTAGGTTGGTTCAAGATCGTAATCGAGGTGCATACACATGCTATCTCAATCTATGGGGCTGCCATACAGATTTCAAGCGAGGATGTACCTCTGGGTATTTAAACCAGACTTTAGTCTCAGAAATCCCGAACCTTTGCATTCTAAGCATGAGCCATTCGAACTCTAGTTTCCACCGTCGCTTGGTCTCCTAGGAAGTCATTGCAAACACAAGCGGTGGCTATACTGCATCACGGAAGTCATTCGGGCACGACAAACACCAAAGGAATTGCACCTTTAGAGGATTTAAGGTCTCCTAGACCAGAGAGTGCACAAGACAATGCGAATAAAGGTGCAGGATTTGAGGTCTCCCAGACCAGGTGAGTGCACAAGACAGTGCGAGCTAAAGGTGCGCAACACAATGCAAGTAGGGAGGATGCACAAAATAGTGCAATTGTGGTAAGGTAAGCAAGATAGTGCAATGCAATGCACTAACAAGTGCAGGTGAGGTGCGCAAGATAGCACGATATAATGCACTAACAAGTGCAGGTGTGGTGCGCGAGGGAGCGTGAGTATAAACTGCACAAAACAATGCAATGCAAAAGACAAATGTAATGTAAACCGCATAAGGCGATCACGCAAAATAGTGCGATAAAATGCATGCACCATACAAGACTTGGCACATAGCTTATGACATAGCATTCCATTCATTTGGCAGACAGCTCACAACACAATATTCTGTTTATTTGGCACGCAGCTCGAAACACAGCACTCTGCCTATCTGGGCACACACGGCTCGTTTGCACTGCACAAGACGTTTTGGGCACATAGCTCATTCTTCGCTGCTGCACAGCTCGTTTGAACTGCAGCTCATTTCGGGCACACAACTCATTCTTCGGGCACACAGCTCGTTTCGGGCACACAGCTCATTCGAGCACACAGCTCCTTCGGGCACACATCGGGCACATAGCTCATTCTTTGGGCACATAGCTCGTTTCGGGCACACAGCTCGTTTAGGGCACACAGCTCGTTTGGGGCACACAACTCATTTGGGGCACACAGCTCAATCTGAACACTCAGTCCATAACACAGCATTTGGTTTGCATTTTGAACACACAGCTTAATCACTTGAATTTCTGAACACGCAGCTCAAACTTTTGGCGTGAATCTGACCCACATTTTTGAAATCAACCTGACTCAAACTTTTCTCGCGAACACGTCGCCCACATTTTCTTGAAATCTGAACACACAGCTCAAACTCTTGTGGTGAAAACGCGGCCCACATTTTCTTTGAAATCAGAACACACAGCTCAAACTTGTTGTCGTGAACACACAGCCCACAGTTTTTGAAAGTTGAACACGCAGCTCAAACTTTTGAATTTCTGAACACCCAGCCCATTTTTTTATTGTGAACACACAACACGCACTTGTTGAAAGTTGAACACGCAGCCCAAACTTTTGAATTTCTGAACACGCAGCCCATTTTCGAATGTGAACACACAGCACACATTTGTTGAAAGTCGAACACGCAGCCCAAACTTTTGAATTTCTGAACACGAAGCCCATTTTTTATTGTGGACACGCAGCACACAGTTGTTTAAAGTGGAACACGTAGCCCAAACTTTTGAACTTCTGAACACGCAGCCCATTTTTGAATGTGAACACACAGCACATATTTGTTGAAAGTCGAACACGCAGTCCAAACTTTTGAATTTCTGAACACGCAGCCCATTTTTTATTGTGAACACGTAGCACACACTTGTTGAAAGTTGAACACGCAGCCCAAACTTTTGAACTTCTGAACACGCAGCCCAAACTTTTTGAACTTTTGAACACGCAGCCCATTTTTGAATGTGAACACACAGCACACATTTGTTGAAAGTCGAACATGCAGCCCATTTTTTTATTGTGAACACGTAGCACACACTTGTTGAAAGTTGAACACGTAACCCAAACTTTTGAACTTCTGAACACGCAGCCCATTTTTGAATGTGAACACACAGCACACATTTGTTGAAAGTCGAACACGCAGCCCAAACTTTTTGAACTTCTGAACACGCAGCCCATTTTTGAATGTAAACACACAGCACACATTTGTTTGAAAGTTGAACACGCAGCCCAAACTTTTGAGGTGAACACACAGCTCACAGTTTTTGAAAGTTGAACACGCAGCCCAAACTTTTGAGGTGAACACACAGCCCACAGTTTTTGAAAGTTGAACACGCAGCCCAAAGTTTTGAGGTGAACACACAGCCCATAGTTTTTGAAAGTTGAACACGCAGCCCAAACTCTTGAAGGTGAACACACAGCCCACTATTTTATTTGCATGCAGCGCATATTGAACACATAGTTCTTACATTTCACTTTTGAACTCACAGCTCATTTATTTTATTTGCACGCAGCTCATGCATTTGATTCTGAACACGCAGCTCATACATTTTCATTTGCACGCAGCTCATTGTTAATTCTAAACACGCAGCTCACAAATTTTCGTTTCTGAACACGCAGGTCATTCACTTCATTTCGAACACGCAACCCACATATTTCAATTCTGAACACGCAGCTCATATATTTTCATTTGCACGCAACTCATTCTTAATTCTGAACACGCAGCTCATAAATTTTCATTTCTGAACACACAGCTTATTGACTTCATTTTGAACACGCATCTCACACATTTCCTTCCTGAACACACAACCCACTGTTTTATTTGCACGCAACATATATTGAACACACAGTTCTTACGTTTCACTTTTGAACTTAGAGCTCATTCATTTCATTTGCACGCAGCTCATGCATTTGATTCTAAACACGCAGCTCATAGATTTTCATTTGCACGCAGCTCATTCTTAATTCTGAACACGCAGCTTACAAATTTTTGTTTCTGAACACACAGCCCATTCTCTTCATTTTGAACACACAGCCCACATATTTCAATTTACGAACTCATAAATTTTCATTTCAACACACACTCATTGACTTCATTTTGAACACGCACTCACACATTTCAATCTCGAACACACAAATCATATATTTTCATTTGCACAACTCGTTCTTAATTCTGAACACACAGCTCATAAATTTTCATTTCTGAACACACAGCTCATTCTTTTCATTTTGAACACGCAGCTCACAACACAACACTACTCGATCTGAACACACGGCTCATAACACAGTATTCTTTTAATTTTGAACACACAGCTCATTCTGAATATACAGGATACGATTGCGGAACTTGCAGAAGTTGAAACAAACTCAGATGCCCGACGTTTTCCTTTTTTCTTTTGTTTTGAAATCTAGAACCTATATAGCTTCAGATAGGTCCTCGTTTTATTGTTCCCACATGACCCGGGTTGAACCCTGTAGTTTTTGAAAGAATAAAATCTTGTTTTGCACAAATGTGTTGAACGGCACAGCACTCTGAGCACCAAACAATTTTTTGAAATTGAGAGTCAGAATAAGTTCTCGACTGGGTATTGAGCCTACGACTGAACACAGCACACCATGACTCAACAACAAGGAGAAAGACAAGGTAAGACAACCTAAACACATCTACAGACACCCGGAACGACTCAAAACAAGAATCGAGACAAACAAAACGACCGACACAACACACATACGTGTTCCAATGGCAAAAGACCTCTTAGTGCACGAGGAGCCAGTTTCTCTGGGTATTATTCCCCACCCTTTCTTATTTATGATTCTCACATCACTCGGCCCTCAAGCTTGGTTTTCTCTCAAAACCCTTTTCTCACTTTTCCTCTCAGCGCACATCTCTCTATTCTTTAATCTCTCATTTTTCAACCCTCCCCTGGGTGGTTGATGGATAAACAAGGAGTTGCGGGCTCTTGTCCCTAGCATGTTGCTAGATTCTCTTTCTTCCGCTCACAATCGATGAGTTCCTCCCACAGAGGGGTTGCGCTAACACTGGGTGTGTAGCAAATGTGCAGCTGTCATCGGTTGACGATGCTCTACTGGGGAGTTTGGACGTGATCGGATCTGTCCAAATGAGGGAGTGGAATATGTTGATCCATTCCAGTTCATGTTTCGCACTTGGCTTGATACCTCGTTGCTTGGAGGATGTTGAGAGCTTACAGCCCTTTGTTGTTAGTTTCCGTTGTGCCCTTCTTGGCGAATAGGGTGCCCTTTCCGGCAAGTATGGTGCCCTTTCTGGAAAATGCATTGACGACGGGGGAAAGACAGGAAGCCTGACTCAATTGTGCCCCTAGTTCATCATTTTGACCAGTTTTTTTTTTTTTTTTTGGTTTTCTACTAAAACAAATTTGACCAACATGAGAGTTAGATTAACATGCTTGTTCGATTTTCTAATTTCAAAATCATGCAAGTCAGGCTATGAGCACTGAAAATGGTCCAGTTTTTGAAAAATAATGGAGCAAATTTTTGAGAAAATTAGTCAACTTCAGTAAAAATTCCCAAAAACTGTTTTTGCAAATGGCCACTGCTCGACCAACACGGAACATACTCTTGAGATGCACAACCTCAGATCCAAAACAAATGGAAAATTGCCCTTGTATGCGAAGGCACCACATGGCAACCGAAAGTTGCCCTAGTCTAAATAAGCGCCGCGACGTTTATGTCGATCTTCAAAGTGACGATCACAACCGAACTCTCAGATACACAGAGGACAAAGATGACCAAAACCATCACATGGACACAATCGAATTTGAAGTGTTTTACGGCTGGACTTCATAATGAAGTTGCCTACGTATCCCAAAGATAGGAATCAGGCCTTACGTAGTTCAGGGTTAAGGTACACTCGGGTATTAACCTCTCATTTTGCGCTCTAACTTTTGCCATGGCCGCCCTTCCAGGTTTTCAACCTTGTGAGCTATGTTTTTCTTTTCTTTTCAATTCTTTTCATTTCTTTTCAGTTTTTCATCTTTTCTTTTTCATTACGTATATTTTTTTTCTTTTTTCTCTTCTTTTTTTCTTGCTCTAACTTTTGCCTGGGTCGCCCTTCCGGGTTTTTGACCCAGCGAGCCTCTCAAGGGTAAAAGTGTAGCTTTGTCCATGTCAAATGGTTTTGAGATCCTGAAGTCATCTGAATCCAAGAGAATGGCTGCTGTTTGCTGATGATGTAGAAGTCCATCCAATGGAGGGTGAATTTGCCCCTAGTGTTGTGGATAGGAACTTGGTTGTCCTTCAGCAATGTCTTCTTCTTTCCTCCCTTCTGGGGTTTGGCATTCTTGCTGATATTCAATGGTTTGTAGAATGATCCATCTTCGGCTCTTCGAGCACAATTTGGCATCTTTGGCCCCTAGTTCGAGGGGTGCTTCTGATCTAGCTTTACAAGCTTCTTTTGACGACATCTGATCTTCTTGATTTGACTTCCATGCCCCTAGTTCGAGGGCTGCTTCGAATCTGGCCACACAGGCCTCACATTGTAGTTGACCGTTGATCATTCTGAAATCAAGTTCAAGGTTTGAAAGTGAGGGGCTAAGTCTCGAGGCTGAGAGCGATCCTAAGCTGCACAATCTCAGGAGCGATTCCACACAGATCTTCACAAGAACGCGCAAAACATTTTTTGAAATCTTTTAAGCGACTAGTCGCCATTTGAAGACAATGCGGAACCAATCTGGATCAAGCCAGGATCCTTCTCAGTACTCACACTAACAAGAATGATCTCATTCATTAAGGGCTTAGCGTGCCTTTCTTTCTCTCAATTGATCAAATTTTTTGCAAATCCCGAGGAATTCCTTCCTCTTCGTTTTCATCTCAATGTTCAAAAAGTTTTGAAAAACTTAGGTCAATACAATGACTTATAGGCACAAAAGAGCAGGTGAAATGTGCTGCCATTTCATTCTAAACTTGCTGGCACAACAGGCTCAAAGTAGTAATAGGCACAAAAATATGACAGCCATAACTGTTTCATTCAGATTTCTAGGTTGCAATTGGCTCCATAGCAGAAACAGACTCAAGAGAAAGCCAAAAGATAAACACAAAATAAAATATTGATATCCGAGGTAACACCCCTGAAATCACCGAACTTCTGTACAATAGGACTAATTCGACACAACAAGACAGACCTGACCGACAGAGTACAAAATGACTGACTATATACAAGATAGCAAAACTGATTGAATACAAAAGTCAGAAAGTGCAAAACTAGCATTCGCAAATGCTCAAAAGTGCATGCCATATGCCACATCCGAAGTAAACTGAGCGCCACCTTCAGGTGGACCAACTTCTGATCACATACTTGTAGTATCCTCAAAATCTAACAACTCAGCAGTGACAGACTTTGCTGAGGTAGGTAGGAGGATGACCTCATTGTCGATCAAATCCTGTACTTCATGACGAAGACGGAAACAGTTGTCGGTGCTATGACCGGTTTGTTGGTGGTACGCGCAGTACAAGGTAGCATCATGTGAGGAAGGGAGATTCTTCAGGAGAGGCCGAGGCTCAAGAGGTCTAAGATGGCCCTTTTCGGTAAGGATCTGGAGCGCCTTAGACAAAGGCATATAAAGGGCGTGGAATACCCTCCGACCTCGAGGTAGATACTTGAGGTTTCTTGACTTTGCCGGATGCACTAGGAAAAGGATCGGCGGTCTTTGCCTTGGCTTTTGATCCTTTATAGGTGCGAGTTAGGGTTGGAGGAAGCGGTTACGGTATGGCGGTTCCTATCTCGATTTTCTGCTGGCTCGAAGCGCCCTCGATCGGGCGAAGCGTCATCCACAGTTTAGCCACAAGCTGCGAATATTCTTTGTTTACTCAATCCTCCGGCTTTCAAAGCCTTGGCCGCCCTAGCAGTGTTCAACGAGATCGCATCTGTTCCCGCCGTTCTTACCTCTAGCCTCGGCTTGGTCGAGGGTTTGGGTTGCTACATCAGTGGAACCCGATTGTTGTTGACATGTCTTGGCCATAGCTTGAGATAACCGGGTTGGTGAGCTCAATTACACCGCCCGATGGCGGGGCTCTTCTGCGGTGAAATTCCCTGCGTAGGATGTGGTTGGTGGCGAAGTCGACATTCCGGAGGCGAGAGCAGACACAGATCGCTGAAGATCACCAATCATTCCCATCAATTCAAACGTGGTGGACTCACGAGCTTGAAACAACTGGGGCGTCCAGACCAGGTGTGCGACAGGCGACCTAGGCGGGTGTGGTGCCTCAACATCGGTCTCATTCCGCAAGATAATTCCTTGTTTTACTGCGGCTGCCATAACCATAATGTCCTCTGAATCCCGGGTCGTCATGAGTCTGTTGAACTGGACAAAGGTGGCATAACTGGTAACTAACGGATCTGACGAACCGGTGAGTCTTTTCCTATCTTGCCTCAACAAAGGAGAATACTGGTTGCTCAGAACCGAGTCTCTGAACTGAAAGGGAAAATAGGCAACATCTCAGCCCAATCAATACAAACATGGACATAGTTGAATAACTGGATTCAACCACTGATCACTGTTCCCCAAATTACTACCCCCAAACTGAATCTGATACCCGCAGATAACTGATTCCCAAAATACTGAACTGGTGCCCGCAGGCCTGATACCTAAACTTGTAAACTGATACATGCATTCCTGTAGAGACGCACTCTAAAAGCACATAGCAAACAAGTGAGAGCCAAAACACCCCTATGTTGGGGTAAGGTTTCCCTGTCCTATTTTGTCAGGAGCTAGGGTTCACTACGCATGCAGCAGTTTCAAACAACCTACAATCGGGTAAGCAACCTGTCCTAGCCTGTAATGGTCACTATGGATTCCGAATATGCACTAGGTCGAATGGAAAAAAAGGGTGCCTCGGTAAAATCAGGGTTTGTGTTCCCGTCATGGCAGAGTTCGCAACCGGTCAGCCTTATGGCACGCTTCTTGAAGCAAGCCTCCGGCAAACCGTTTAGGAATAGCATACGGCAAACACAGTGTCCTAGACGCGCCAATGCACATGCAATGCAAAGAAACACATAAGTGTAATCAAAACAAGATATCATGAGTTCGAGTCAAGTTCTCTAAGTCCCCAGCAGAGTCGCCAGAAACTGTAGACGTCCCCAAATGTCCCGGGAGGGAATCCCATTTTGTTCATTTGGGCTCACTACAGTTCAGGACTCAATGTCACAGTCCTGTATCTAATCTCGCAGAGTGCAATGCAAGACCGATGAATCATCAAAGAGTCCAAATCCGGCAAATCGTTTTTGAAAATAGATTCTTTTTGAAAGAAGTGCCAAACATGGACTGCTTTGCTAGATACAGAGTCGCCATCAAAATATTTTATTTTGGAGAATTTAGGAAACCTTGACTCGTTTGCCTAAGGCCACGTGTCCGTCATCACCAAAGTTGCCTCGGCTCGGGAACTTGGGTACGATTGGGGAAGGTCACTTCATGAGCACCTCCGCTCGCCCGATCAAAGATCGGCCGCAACTAACCATGACATCGAGTTTTGAAAACATTATGTGCTCTTATTCCGGTTATTAGCCTAGATTTACTACATGATGCGCACAACATACAAGTATAGATTGGATCGCCTGAATTGGAACAAAACACCTCATGTTTGCTTTTGAAATGGTTTGCTACTCCCAAGTAGGCTAAAATACAAATTTGCCACCCTCAGGTGGGCTTAGAAAACAAGATGATTTGCCACTCTGAAGTGGGCTTAAAACTCACAGTCAATGCATTATTCCAATTCAGATAATCCAACCTTCACCCATAGGCATTCAGGTAAGTATATCACATAAGCACATAGTCTCATGGCAAGCACGCTATCATGGCGGTCACTCACACGCATGCACGAATGCTAAAGCATAACCACTTACCGAGTACTCCAAGCCAAAGAAAGAAGCTAATTAGAAAACATGCATGGATCCTAACTATGCTGAGATGCCTAATGCAACACATGCAGAAATGCAACTAAGATAGGCTCGGCTATTCTAAGAATGGCATATGAGATGCTACAGCTAAGACGTATTCAACTTGGAATTGAAATACAATGCAGTTAGTATGATGCGCCGAGCCCGGTGCATGCAAGACAGATGAATGGATGCAAACATGCGAGCATAAGTATGCTAATTGAAACATGCCCTAATCTAACCATCATAAGCTAAAAAATAAAAGGGAGAAAGACGTGGGGTTGGAAGACATACGTCACACACACGCACACTTATTACAATTGTGCCCTCGCTCGGAGGGTCCGAATAAATAATACAGTCCGAATAAATAATTAAATATTACAAAACCCTAATTGATTAACAAATTAACTAGGAAAGTAAATAAATTAGCGTGCAAATCTATGGATCGCCCCAGCTCTGCTCCAAATGATGAAAGATACATGCATGCTCGAGTCACCTTGTCGGAAAATTCCTCACGATGCCCCGCTTTGCCACTGTTTGCAATTAATCCCGGAATGTTGTGCAAAGCTCTAGAAGGCTGCTGATTTCTTGTTTGCTGCAACAGAGAGCAAGAAAGGGGCATGGCAAAAGTATTTTCACATATGTATGCATGACCACTCTCCTTGTCATTGCACAATCTCTAGGGAGTGTAGACCTCGATCCTCGTGCCACCAATCACGCATCTTGATGCATGATGGCCGAGAAGTCGAATTGCACGACTTCATGTGAAATGAATGCACATATAAGCAAGTAAAGCCAACGACTCTCTCATGGACAGTCAAGAGTGTCGGCGGCTGGAAATCGAGGCACGTTTCGTCACTTGAAGTATGAAACGTCCCTCGTTTCCCGTATTTGGACTAAACCCTATTCTAAACACAAAGCAATGAATGGCATGCACAATGCGACTAACATGCAACCTAGCATACGCAATGCTATGGGCTAAAATGGCATACACAATGCACGTGACATAACATGGCATACACACTACACTTACGAAGGCTATCATGCGCACATGAACTAAATGGCATATACAAATGCAAGATGGACTTACACCAATATGAGTGGACCTCAGCCACACTCACATCAGTGGCCATATGATGAAAATAAGACAACCGAAATACATGCAAGCATGCACGAATGCAATGGACCGATCCTAAGGCACAACATGCAACTCTAACTAAGCATGGCAAAGGATGAAATATGGCATACAAGCATACATTTTCCAGCTCTGAAACATGATGTACAATGCTCCCGAATTATGCAAATATGTTACCCAATGCATGCTAGATGGCCCGAATACCGAAACTAGTGAAGTGCGTTACACTAGAGGTACACAAAGCAATGCACGAATGGCAAAACCAACCCGAAACAGATCCTAGGTAGGTGCGAAGCGATTGGGAAAATGGCCCAAAATGATGGTTCAAAGTGCATGGAAATGAAGCTCATTCAATGGTGCGAAAACAAGGCATTCATGCACAACTCTCAAGCACACTTAAAAGCGAGAAAACATGAGGACATGGCATTCACATAGGCTCTGAAATATGATGCAAAATGACCCCAAAGCATGAAAACACCTCAGTATATGCATGCAATAGACTTCAAATCTCAATGCTAGGCAAGTGTATTGAACTACAAGCATGCAAAACAAACATCATTCGACCACGAGACCCAAAAATAGAGCTAGGGCAGTCCAAAGTATGCACAAAATCAGTTTAAGGCAAGGCCAAAAAGTGCTAAAATTAAGGGTCAGCAAAGCATGCAAAGAAAGCTAGTGAACTATGAGTTGTACTACAACTATATGAAGCATATGAGAGCTCACCAAACCAGCCAAAAATAGAAGTATGCAATGCCAAAATATGCCCAATAACCTACTGAAACTCTGTCAATGCATGCAAGAATGATAGGCTTCTTTGGAAGGCCATGCAAGGCGTTGTTCTACACATATATGACAGACACACAAAATGATAAAACAACCTCTGGAAAGAGGTTATGAGTGCCCTAAAACTCACTGAAAAGGGCCTCAAATTAGTCTAGGTAGCATGCAAGTGAAAGCCCCTTTGAAAGGCCTTGAAGAAGATTACTCTACACATGCATAATAGACACTAAATATGGAAAAAAGGCTCTGGACAGAGTTCATGCAGGCCACAAAACTCAACAAAAATGGCCTGGAGCAAGGCTTTGAAGCATGTAAATAAGGGCTCCTTTGTAAGTCCAACAAAGCTAGTAAAGAGAACAAGGGGTGAGAGGGTCACCCCTCTCTGATTTTGTGGTTCAAAGACACATGTTAGCCACTAAAAATCCACTGGATTTCAGTGGCTAAAAGGCCAAACCAAGGCCAACACAAATGCTCTAATGCATAGCTCAAAACATGAGGAAATGAAGCATGCAAGGGGGTAGATGACCCCCAACAGAAAAATGACCTTAAACAAACATGTTTACGAGCTCAAAATAAGAATTTTTTTAGTTTATGATGAAGTCCAAAAATGCTTGCAAATAAGGCTAAAGAATGAAGCAAAATAAAGTTACAAAGAGGGAAATTGTGACTTACCCTTGTAGCACAGCAATGCAGCAAGCTCTGGACCAAGAAAGTGAGCCCTCAACCTCTGAAAAATAGCTCCAAGGTACTTAGGATGGTAGTGGAGGTGTTGTGCTTGGAGGTGTAGGGCAATGGGACCAAGAACTTCAACCTTTGAAGCTAAATGAGAGAGATACAAAGAGATGTGTATGCATGAGTCTTAAACCAAATTGTAAACCCTTGGAAGTGAAGAGGGGCCTCTCCTTTATAGAGGAGAGGGGCTAAAGCTTCTTCAAGAAGCTTAAAACCAAGCTTAAACATCCTCCATACACGTGTATGGAGGATGCATTCTGAGGCTTCCAGCTGGCACAGCTGGCTTCAACTCAATGAGACAAAAAGCAGGAAGCTGGCCGACCAGGTTCAGGTGGTCGGCCGACCACTCCCCCTAGTCGGCCGACCAGTTCAAAAGGTCCAAGTGCTCAAAAAGTGGTCGGCAACTCTGATTGGTGGTCTCCCAGGTGAATGCAGCTTAGTGGTGGTATGGGAGACCCGAAATTGTGGCCCAAAAGTGAGGGAGACCAAGGGGTCAAAAGGTTCAAGAAGAAAAGGTGGTCGGCCATACCAGATTGGTGGCCTCCCAGATAAATGCAGCTCAGTGGTGGTATGGGAGACCCGAAATTGTGGCTCAAAAGTGATGGAGACCACCTACCTGCCAAGAAAAACCAGACGATCAGGTAAAGGTGGTCTCCAAAAAGAAAAGGTGGTCTCTTACCCTACTACCACCTTCCTAACAATGAAACTAGGGTCCATGCCAAAAACGAACCCACACCGATGCAAAGCAGGGTTCGGGGCCAAAGCAGCGTGGCCGAGGGCCTCAGCCGACTATAAAGCCTGGAGGTGGCGTCGACCCACGAAGGTGGTCTCCCGAGACCTGATGTCCCTCTAAGGAGAGGAAACAAGGTGTGTGCCAAAAACTAGAGCAAATGGAGGTAGCTAAGCGGTCCCGAACCGAGGCACACGGCCGTGTAACCTTAGGTCTCCCAAGCGGGAAAAATAGCCTATGACCACGAAGCGTAGCCTCTGACCCGAGAGATGGTCTCTGAGACCTCTCCCTCCCTTTGGGAAGAAAATAGAAAATAGGACTGGTTCTAAAGCGAGGCAAAGCACAAAAGAGTCCCGAAGTCCGGAGGCAAGGCTCTCAGCCGAGACTCTGTGACCTCAGAACGAGCACAATATGCATCATCACTGAGTGCTCAATCGGTGACGTCTGAGTCTTAAGGTCGGTCAAAAAAGGGGTGTCTACAGTTGCCCCTCTTTGACAGAACTCGAAAGTCTTATGTGACGGGAGTGAATGTCAAAGCCTAGAGATGACCCATTTTTGACAAGGCTGAAGACTTAGACAAACAGGCAAGATAAAATAGCTACGCCCACAGGCATGCCAGCAGGTGGGGGGCAAAATGCAAAATGATATGCACTAAGTCGAACGTAACTCATGATCATGCAAAGCAGCAAGCTATAATTAAGCAAATATCTACAATAGATAGAACAGTTTTAAGCAGGAATGCAAAGCAACAACTACATTTCATGCAGTAAGAATGTAAGAGAATCACAATTCTCGCTACGTCTCACACGGAGAAGATACAATACCTGCGCGGTTCGTCTAGTCGCACCAGCTTCAAATGAACCGTACATACAATATTGTGCCCTGTAAAAGAAAGAAACTCAATAGGTACAATATCATTAGAAACATGCATAGGAATGCAAGTAAAAAGTGCGTGACCCGCATAGCGGAGGATGCATGACAATGCAACCTAAGTGTGACCTTATAACAATGCGGAAGGGATGCAAAACAATGCAATGCACTAACAAGTCTCTGAGATGAGGTCGCAAGATAAGCGAATGATGCGATGCACAAGGCGGTCACGATCGCCAAGATAGCGCATTCGCCAAAATAAGCCTTGAATGATATGCAATATTAGGAAACAATGTAATAATATACAATGTAACAAAACAATGCAAACGATATGCAATGTATGTGAGATGATCAAACCACAAGTAGTACAAAACTACACAAATGTCATAAAGGGATGGAGATGCAAAATCAAACTACTTTTAACACAGAAAAGGCAGTGGGCACGAGCCGAACGACGCCTAACACAAGCTAAGTGCCTAAATCCTAGTACTAGCCACAACTTAGCATGGATGCTTACACATAACAGAACCGTGTTTCAACGTGAAAGGGGTGCAAGCACATGCAAACCTATGTGTTTCACAGAGAGACAACAAAGTACAAGTAATTGGTGGTATGATATAAGTGGGAAATGATCTGCTGAGGAAAGATCGTGATCCTACATGTTGAATGCGACAAACTAAAATATGATGCAATGGATGCAATGGATGAAGTGAATAAGGCGCACGGCCAAACCATATTTTGCCTAGAAAAGGCATAGACACAAAAACAAATCACGTCTAACACAGAAATGGTGCCGTCACCCTCAAACCACAATTCCCTTAGTGGAATAGGCACATACACATAATCGCATAACCATGCTTTAACGCGAAAAGTATAGGCACATGCCAGACTAAGCTTAACAGACGGTATAAGCGATACAAAGGATATACAGTGAATGCATGTGACATATTTTATATGCAATGCAATAGACATACTAGATGATGTAGTAGTTAGGAAGCGAAGGTACCTTACAAGGGCAATTGGCAATGACCTACCTCATGCTGCTGGGGACCTTACCCTTCTTTTCGGTTGAACAGTAGGTACTACTTTTCTCCTTGACTATGGTCGTAGCTTTTCCTATTCTCCAACAGGGTGACAGACTAGGTTGGTTCAGTATCTAGAATTGAGGTGCATACACATGCTATCTCAATCTATGGGGCTGCCATACAGATTTCAAGCCGAGGATATACCCCTGGGTATTTAAACCAGACTTTAGTCTCAGAAATCCCGAACCTTTGCATTCTAGGCATGAGCCATTCGAACTCTAGTTTCCACCGTCTTAGTTGGTCTCCTAGGAACTCATTGCAAACACAGGCAGGTGGCTATACCAGACCGCCGGAAGTCGTTTGGGCATGACAAACACCAAAGGAATTGCACCTTTAGAGGATTTAAGGTCTCCTAGACCAGACAGTGCACAAGACAATGCGAATAAAGGTGCAGGATTTAAGTTCTCCCAGACCAGGTGAGTGCACAAGATAGTGCGAGCTAAAGGTGCGCAAAACAATGCAAGTAGGGTGGATGCACAAAATAGTGCGATTAAGGTAAGGTACGCAAGATAGCGCAATGCAATGCACTAACAAGTGCAGGTGAGGTTGGCAAGATAGCGCGATATAATGCACTAACAAGTGCAGGTGTGGTGTCTTGAGGAGGCGTGAGTGTAAAGCGCAAAAAACAATGCGATCGCAAGACAACGCAGTGTAAAGCACAAAAGCAGTCGATCGCAAAATAAGCGCGATAAAATGCATGCACCATGCAAGACTTAGCACCTGACTTATGACATAGCATTCCATTCATTTTACGCGACTCACAACACAACACTTTGTTTGTTTGGCATGACTCATAACCCAATATTCTTTTTATTTGGCACCTGACTTGAAACCTGACACTCTGCTTATCTGGGCACCACAGTTCTTTTGGGCACATAGCTCATTCGAACACCTGACTCATTTGAACTGCAGCTCATTTTAAGGCACAAAGCTCATTCTTGACACTGCTCATTCTTGACCACAGCTCATTTGGGGCACCTGCTCGTTTAGACACCTGACTCATAGCACTGCTCAATCTGAACACTCAGTCCATAACACAGCATTTGGTTTGCATTTTGAACACACAGCTCAATCACTTGAATTTCTGGACACGCAGCCCGCATTTTTTAAATCTGAACACACAGCTCAAACTTGTTGTCGTGAACACACAGCCCACAGTTTTTGAAAGTTGAACACACAGCTCAAACTCTTGCGGTGAAAACGCGGCCCACATTTTCTTTGAAATCTGAACACACAGCTCAAACTTGTTGTCGTGAACACCTGACCCAGTTTTGAAAGTTGAACACCTTGACTCAAACTTTTGAATTTGAACACTTGACCCATTTTTGATTATGAACATGACACACACTTGTTGAAAGTTGAACCATGACCCAAACTTTTGAATTTCGAACCATGACCCATTTTGAATGTGAACACATAGCACACATTTGTTGAAAGTCGAACCATAAACCAAACTTTTGAATTTAGAACCATAACCCATTTTTATTGTGAACACGACACACACTTGTTGAAAGTTGAACCGCAGCCCAAACTTTTGAACTTGAACATGACCCATTTTGAATGTGAACACACACACATTTGTTGAAAGTCGAACATGCAGCCCAAACTTTTGAATTCTGAACCGACCCATTTTTATTGTGAACCATGACACACACTTGTTGAAAGTTGAACCATGACCCAAACTTTTAAACTTTTGAACCATAACCCATTTTTGAATGTGAACACACACATATTTGTTGAAAGTCGAACCATGACCCAAACTTTTGAATTCTGAACACGGCCTATTTTTATTGTGAACACGCACACACTTGTTGAAAGTTGAACCATGACCCAAACTTTTGAACTTCTAAACCACGGCCCATTTTGAATGTGAACACCACACACATTTGTTGAAAGTCGAACCATACCCAAACTTTTGAACTTGAACACACGGCCCATTTTGAATGTGAACACACACACATTTGTTTGAAAGTTGAACACATAGCCCAAACTTGAGGTGAACACCACATTACAGTTTTGAAATCTGAACACACAGCCCAAACTCTTGAGGTGAACACACAGCCCCCAGTTTTTAAAAGTTGAACACGCAGCCCAAACTTTTGAGGTGAACACATAGCCCACAGTTTTTGAAAGTTGAACACGCAGCCCAAACTTTTGAGCTTAACACACAGCCCACAGTTTTTGAAAGTTGAACACGCAACCAAAACTTCTGTGCTTAACACACAGCCCACAGTTTTTGAAAGTTGAACACGCAGCCCAAACTCTTGATGGTGAACACAATCCAACTGTCTTATTTGCACGCAGCGCATATTGAACACATAGTTCTTACATTTCACTTTTGAACTCACAGCTCATTTATTTCATTTGCGCACAGCTCATGCATTTGATTCTGAACACGCAGCTCATACATTTTCATTTGCATGCAGCTCATTCTTAATTTTGAACACGCAGCTCACAAATTTTCATTTCTAAACATACAGGTCATTCACTTCATTTTGAACCAGACCCACATATTTCAATTACGAACACGCACTCATATATTTTCATTTGCCTTGACTCATTATTAATTTTGAACATGACTCATAAATTTTGATTTTGAACACACGACTCATTGACTTCATTTTGAACACGACTCACACATTTCCTTCTGAACACCTGACCCACTATTTTATTTGCCTTGGCGCATATTGAACACATAGTTCTTACATTTGACTTTTGAACTCACGGCTCATTTATTTCATTTCTTGACTCATGCATTTGATTCTGAACACTTGACTCATACATTTTCATTTGCACGCACTCATTCTTAATTTTTGAACATGACTCACAAATTTTCATTTCTAAACACCAGGTCATTCACTTCATTTTGAACACTGACCCACATATTTCAATTACGAACATGCGGCTCATATATTTTCATTTGCAGACTCATTCTTAATTACGAACCTTGACTCATAAATTTTGATTCTGAACACCTGACTCATTGACTTCATTTTGAACACAGCTCACACATTTCCTTCACGAACACACATTGCTGTTTTATTTGCATAGCATATTGAACACAGTTCTTACATTTGACTTTTGAACTCACGGCTCATTCATGTCATTTGCCCTTGTTCATGCATTTGATTACGAACACGTAGTTCATATATTTTCATTTGCCGCAGACTCATTCTTAATTACGAACACGACTCACAAATTTTAGTTTACGAACACACGGGTCATTCACTTCATTTTGAACATGACCCACATATTTCAATTACGAACACATGACTCATATATTTTCATTTGCCATGACTCATTCTTAATTACGAACCATGACTCATAAATTTTCATTTCTGAACACACAGCTCATTGACTTCATTTTGAACATGCAGCTCACACATTTCCTTCCTGAACACACAGCCCACTGTTTTATTTGCACGCAGCGCATATTGAACAGAAAGTTCTTACATTTCACTTTTGAACTCACAGCTCATTCATTTCATTTGCCTTGACTCATGCATTTGATTACGAACCGTAGTTCATACATTTTCATTTGCAGACTCATTCTTAATTTTGAACATGACTCACAAATTTTAGTTTACGAACACAGGTCATTCACTTCATTTTGAACCTGACCCACATATTTCAATTACGAACATGACTCATATATTTTCATTTGTCTGTGACTCATTCTTAATTACGAACCGCATGACTCATAAATTTTCATTTCTGAACACACAGCTCATTGACTTCATTTTGAACATGCAGCTCACACATTTCCTTCCTGAACACACAGCCCACTGTTTTATTTGCACGCGCATATTGAACACACAGTTCTTAAATTTCACTTTTGAACTCACAACTCATTCATTTCATTTGCACGCAGCTCATGCATTTGATTCGAAACACGCAGCTCATACATTTTCATTTGCACGCAGCTCATTCTTAATTCTGAACACGTAGCTCACAAATTTTCATTTCTGAACACACAAGTCATTCACTTCATTTTGAACACGCTGCCCGCATATTTCAATTCTGAACACGCAGCTCATATATTTTCATTTGCATGCAGCTCATTCTTAATTCTGAACACGCAACTCACAAATTTTCATTTCTGAACACACAGCTCATTGAATTCATTTTGAACACGCAGCTCACACATTTCAATCCTGGTCACACAGCTCATATATTTCCATTGGCACACATCTCATTCTTAATTCTGAACACACAGCTCATTAATTTTCATTTCTGAACACACAACTCATTCTTTTCATTTTGAACACGCAGCTCACGACACAACACTGCTCAATCTGAACACACGGCTCATAACAGATTGTTCTTTTAATTTTGAGCATGACTCATTACGAACATCTGAGGATCACGATGCCGGAACTTACAAAAGTTGAAACAAACTCGGATGCCGACATTTTCCCTCTTTCTTTTGTTTCAAAATTTGGAGCGATATATAACCGAATAGGTCTGGTTTCTTGTTCCCACATGACTCGAGTTGAACCCTGTGGTTTTTGAAAGAATAAAATCTTGTTTTGCACAAATGTGGAGAACGGCATGGCACTTTGAGCACCAAACAATTTTTTGAAATTGAGAGTGAGAATAAGTTCTCGACTGGGTATTGAGCCTACGACTGAACACAGCACACCACGACTCAACAACAAAGAGAAAGACAAGGTAAGACAACCTAAACACATCTACAGACACCCGAAATGACTCAAAACAAGAATCGAGACAAACAAAACGATTGACACAACACACAGACGTGTTCCAATGGCAAGAGACCTCTTAGTGCACGAGGAGCCAGTTTCTCTGGGTATTATTCCCCACCCTTTCTTATTGTGATTCTCACATCACTCAGCCCTCAAGCTCGATTTTTCTCTCAAAACCCTTTTCTTACTTTTCCTCTCAGCGCACATCACTCTATTCTTTAATCTCTCATTTTTCATCCCTCCCCTGGGTGGTTGATGGATAAACAAGGAGTTGCGGGCTCTTGCCCCTAGCATGCTGCTAGATTCTCTTTCTTCCGCTCACAGCCGATGAGTTCCTCCCACAGAGGGGTTGCGCTAACACTGGGTGTGTAACAAATGTGCAGCTGTCATCGATTGACGATGCTCTGCTGGGGAGTTTGGACATGATTAGATCTGTCCAGATGAGGGAGTGGAATATCTTGATCTATTCCAGTTCATGCTTCGTACTTGGCTTGATACCTCGTTGCTTGGAGGATGTTGAGAGCTTTCAGCCCTTTGTTGTTAGCTTCTGCTGTGCCCTTCTTGGCGAATAGGGTGCCCTTTCCGGCAAGTATGGTGCCCTTTCTGGCAAATGCATTGACGACGGGGGAAAGACAGGAAGCCTGACTCAACTGTGCCCCTAGTTCATCATTTTGACCAATTTTTTATTTTGGTTTTCTACTAAAACAATTTTGACCAACATGAGAGTTAGATTAACATGCTTGTTCGATTTTCTAATTTCAAAATAATGCAAGTCAAGCTATGAGCACTAAAAATTTTCCTTTTTTGGGTCCAAGAAATGGTCTAGTTTTTGAAAAATAATGGAGCAAATTTTTGAGAAATTAGTCAACTTCAGTAAAAATTCTCAAAAATTGTTTTTGCAAATGGCCACTGCTCGACCAACACGGAACTTACTCTTGAGATGCACAACCTCAGATCCAAAACAAATGGAAAATTGCCCCTTGTCTAAACAGCACTACATGGCAACTAAAAGTTGCCCCTAGTCCGAATAGCACCGCAGCACTGTACGGCAACGGAAAGTTGCCCCAAGTCTGAATAATTGCTGACGTTATGTCGATCTTCAAAGTGACAATCCTGGCCCGAACTCTCGGATACCTGAGAGGACAAAGATGACCAAAACCATCACATGGACACAATCGAATTTGAAGTGTTTTACAGCTGGACTTCATAATGAAGTTGCCTACGTATCCCAAAGATGGGAATCAGGCCTTATGTAGTTCAGGGTTAAGGTACACTCGAGTATTAACCTCTCATTTTGCGCTCTAACTTTTGCCAAGGCCGCCCTTCCGGGTTTTCAACCTTGCGAGCTATGTTTTTCTTTTCTTTTCAATTCTTTTCATTTTTTCATCTTTTCTTTTTCATTATGTATATTTTTTTTCTTTTCTCTTTTCTTTTTTTCTTGCTCTAACTTTTTCCTAGGTCGCCCTTTCGGGTTTTCGACCCAGTGAGCCTCTCAAGGGTAAAAGTGTATCTTTGTCCATGTCAAATGGTTTCGAGATCCTGAAGTCATCTAAATCCAAGAGAATGGCTGCTGTTTGCTGATGATGTAGAAGTCCATCCAATGGAGGGTGAATTTTCTCCTAGTGTTGTGGATAGGAACTTGGTTGTCCTTCAACAATGTCTTCTTCCTCCCTTCTGGGGTTTGGCATTCTTGCCGATCTTTATTGGTTTGTGGAATAATCCATTTTGACTCTTGAGCACAATTTGGCATCTTTGCCCCTAGTTGAGGGTGCTTGATCTAGCTTTGCAAGCTTCTTTTGATGACATCGATCTTCTTGATCGACTTCCACGCCCCTAGTTAGAAATTTGCTTGAATCTAGCCACACAGGCCTCACATTGTAGTTGACTGTTGATCATTATGAAATAAAGTTCAAGGTTTGAAAGTGAGGGGGTGAGTCTTGGGGCTGAGAGCGATCCTAAGCTGCACAATCTGAAGAGCGATTCCACACAGTCTTTCTGAGGAATCATAAAACATTTTTGAAATCTTTTAAAAGCGACTAGTCGCTTCATTGAACAATCGGAACCAATCTGGATCAAGCCAGGATCCTTCTCAGTACTCACACTAACAAGCATGATCTCATTCATTAAGGGCTTAGCATGCCTTTCTTTCTCTCAATTGATCAAATTTTTTGCAAATCCCGAGGAATTCCTTCCTCTTTGTTTTCATCTCAATGTTCAAAAAGTTTTGAAAAACTTAGGTCAATACAATGACTTATAGGCACAAAAGAGCAGGTGAAATGTGATGTCGTTTCATTCTAAACTTGTTGGCACAACAGCCTTAAAGTAGCAATAGGCACAAAAACATGATAGCCACAATTTGTTTCATTGATTTTTTGGGTTGCAAGCGGCTCCATAGCGTGACAGACTCAAGAAAGCCAAAAGATAAGCATAAAATAAAATAGTGATATCAGAGTAACACCCCTGAAATCACCGACCTTCTGTACAACAAGAGTGACTCGACACAACAAGACTGACCCAACCAACATAGTACAAAAAGACTGACTATACACAAGATAGCAAAACTGACTGAATACCCAAGTCAGAAAGTGCAAAACTAGCATTCGCAAATGCTCAAAAGTGTGTGCCATACGCCACATCCGAAGTAAGCGGCGCCGCCTCTGGTGGACCAACCGATCACATACTTGTAGTATCCTCGAAATCTAACAACTTCGGCGGTGACAAACTTTCTTTGAGGTAGGTGGGAAGGATGACCTCATTATCGATCAAATCACGTACTTCATAGCGAAAGCGAAGCTTGATTGTCGGTGCTATGACCGGTTTCTTTGGTGATGCAGCAGTACAAGGTAGCATCATGTGAGGAAGGAGATTCTTGGGAGAGGTCGAGGCTCAAGAGGTCTAAGATGGTCCTTTTGATGAGATGCAGGTGCCTTAGACAAAGGCATATAAAGGCGTGGAATACCTGCGACCTCGAGATAGATACTTGAGGTTTCTTGACTTTTTGCGGATGCACTAGGAAAAGGATCGGCGAGTCTTTGCCTTGGCTTTCTAATCCTTTCCAGGTGTAGAGTTAGGGTTGGAGGAAGCAGTTACAGTATAGCGGTTCCTATCACGATTTTCTGCTGGCTCGAGCGCCCTCGATCGGGCGGGAAGCGTCATCCAGTTTAGCCTGGCTGTGAATATTTCTTTGTTTACTCAATCCTCGGCTTTCAAAGCCTCGGCCCCTAGCAGTGTTCAGCAGGATCGACATCTGTTCCCACTTCGTTCTTACCTCTAGCCTCAGCTTGGTCGAGGGTTTGGGTTGCTACATCAGAGTGGAACCCGGTTGTTGTTGACATGTCTTGGCCATAGCTTGAGATAACCGGGTTGGTGAGCTCAATTACAATTCGCCCGATGGTGGGGGGCTCTGTGATCTGAAATTCCCAGCGTAGGATGTGGTTGGTGGCGAAGTCAACATTCCGGAGGTGAGAGCAGACACAGATTGCTGAAGATCACCAATCATTCCCATCAATTCAAACGTGGTGGGCTCACGAGCTTGAAACAACTGGGGCATCCAGACCGGGTGCGCTACAGCCGACCTGGGCGGGTGTGGTGCCTCAACATCGGTCTCATTCCGCAAGATGATTCCTTGTTTTAGTGCGGCTGCCATAACCATAATGTCCTCTGAATCCCGGGTTGTCATGAGTCTGTTGAACTGGACAAAGGTGGCGTAACTGGTAACTAACGGATCTGACGAACCGGTGAGTCTTTTCCTGTCTTGCCTCAGCAAAGGAGAATACTGGTTGCTCAGAACCGAGTCTCTGAACAGAAAGAGAAAACAGGCAGCATCTCAACCCAATCAATACAGACATGGACATAGCTGAATAACTGGATTCAACCACTGATCACTGTTCCCCAAATTACTGCCCCAAAACTGAATCTGATACCCGCAGATAACTAATTCCCAAAATACTGAACTGGTGCCCGCAGGCCTGATACCCAAACTTGTAAACTGATACATATATTCCTGTAGAGACGCACTCTAAAAGCACATAGCAAACAAGTGAGAGCCAAAACACCCCTATGTTGGGGTAAGGTTTCCCTGTCCTATTTTGTCAGGAGCTAGGGTTTACAACGCACGCAACGGTTTCAAACAGCCTATAATCGGGTAAGCAACCTGTCCTAGCTTGGAATGGTCACTATGGATTCCGAATATGCACTAGGTCGAATGGTCAAAAAGGGTGCGTCGGTAAAATCGGGGTTTTGTTCCTGTGGTGGCAGAGCTCGCAACCGGTCAGCCTTATGGCACGCTTCTCGAAGCGAGCCTTCGACAAACCGTTCAGGAATAGCATACGGCAAACACAGTGTCCTAGGCGCACCAGTGCACATGCAATGCAAAGAAACACATAAGTGTAATCAAAACAAGATATCATGAGTTCGAGTCAAGTTCTTTAAGTCCCCGGAGTCGCGAAGCGTAAGCGTGCGAAACGTCCCGGGAGGGAATTCCGTTTTGTTCATTTGGGCTCACTACAGTTCAGGACTCAATGTCACGGTCCTGTATCTAATCTCGCAAAGTGCAATGCAAGACCGATGAATCATCAAAAAGTCCAAATCCGGCAAATCGTTTTTGAAAATAGATTTTTTTTTAAAGAAGTGCCAAACATGGACTACTTTGCTAGATACAGAGTCGCCACCTAAATATTTTATTTTGGGGAATTTAGGAAACCCTGACTCGTTTGCCTAAGGCCTCGTGTCCGTCATCACCAAAGTTGCCTCGGCTCGGGAACTTGGGTACGATTGGGAAAGGTCACTTCGTGAGCACCCCCGCTCGCCCGATCAAAGATCGGCCTCTACTAACCATGAGATCGAGTTTTAAAAACATTATGTGCTCTTATTCCGATTATTAGCCTAGATTTACTACGTGATGCGCACTGCATACAAGTATAGATTGGATCGCTTGAATTGGAACAAAACACCTCATGTTTGCGTTTGAAACGGTTTGCTACTCACAAGTAGGCTAAAATACGAATTTGCCACCCTCAGGTGGGCTTAGAAAACAAGATGATTTGCCACTCTCAAGTGGGAATAAAACTCACAGTCAATGCATTATTCCAATTCAGATAATCCAACCTTCACCTCTGAGGCATTGGTGGGTATATCACATATGCCCATAGCCTGATGGCAAGCACGCTATCATGGCGGTCACTCACACGCATGCAAGGATGCTAAAGCATAACCACTTATCGAGTACTCCAAGCCAAAGAAAGAAGCTAATTAGAAAACATGCATGGATCCTAACTATGCTGAGATGCCTAATGCAACACATGCAGAAATGCAACTAAGATAGGCTCGGCTATTCTAAGAATGGCATATGAGATGCTACAGCTAAGACGTATTCAACTTGAAATTGAAATACGATGCAGTTAGTATGATCTTGAGCCGGTGCATGCAAGACAGATGAATGGATACAAACATGCGAGCATAAGTATGCTAATTGAAACATGCCCTAATCTAACCATCATAAGCTGATAAATAAAAGGGAGAAAGACGTGGGGTTGGAAGACATAGATCACACACATGCACACTTATTACAATTGTGCCCTCGCTCAGGGTCGAATAAATATCTGATCCAAATAAATAATTACAGTCCGAATAAAAAATTAAATATTTCCAAACCCTAATTGATTTACAAATTAACTTGGAATTCAAATAAATTAGGGTGCAATTCTATGGACCGCCCCAGCCCTACTCGAATGATGAAAGATACATGCATGCTCGAGTCGCCTCATCGGAAAATTCCTCGCGATGCCCCGATTTGCCTCTGTTTGCAATTAATCTCGAAATGCTGTGCAAAGCTCTAGAAATTTCTTGATTTACGGTTTCTTTAGCGAGAGGGCAAGAAAGGGGCATGGCAAAAGTATTTTCACATATGTATGCACGACCACTCTCCCTGTCATTGCACAAGCTCTACGGAGTGTAGACCTCGATCCTCATGCCACCAATCACGTATCTTGATGCATGATGGCCGAGAATTGAATTGCGACTCGATGTGAAATAAATGCACATATATGCAAGTAAAGCCAACGACTTTATCATGGACAGTCAAGAGTGTTAGTGACCGGGAATCGAGGCACGTTTCGTCACTTGGAGTACGAAACGTCCCTCGTTTCCCGTGTTCGGACTAAACCTTACTCCAAACACAAAGCAATGAGATGGCATACACAATGAGACTAACATGCAACCCAGCATACGCAATGCTATGGGCTAAAATGGCATACACAATACATGTGACATAACATAGCATATACACTACACTTATGAAGACTATCATGCGCACATGAACTAAATGGCATATACAAATGCAAGATGGACTTACACCAATATGAGTGGACCTCAGCCACACTCACATCAGTGGCCATATGATGAAAATGAGACAACCGAAATACATGCAAGCATGCACGAATGCAATGGACCGATCCTAAGGCACAACATGCAACTCTAACTAAGCATGGAAAAGGATGAAATATGGCATACAAGCATACATTTTCCAGCTTTGAAACATGATGTACAATGCTCCCGAATTATGCAAATATGTTACCCAATGCATGTTAGATGGCCCGAATACCGAAACTAGTGAAGTGCGTTACACTAGAGGTACACAAAGCACTTCACGAATGGAAAAACCAACCCCAAACAGACCCTAGGCAGGTCTGAAACAGTGGGAAAATGGCCCAAAATGATGGTTCAAAGTGCATGGAAATGAAGCTCATTCAATGGTCCGAAAACAAGGTATTCATGCACAACTCTCAAGCACACTTAAAGAGGAGAAAACATGAGGATATGGCATTCACATAGGCTCTGAAATATGATGCAAAATGACCCCAAAGCATGAAAACACCTCAGTATATGCATGCAATAGACCTCAAATCTTAAAGCTAGGCAAGTGTATTGAACTACAAGCATGCAAAACAAACATCATTCGACCATGAGACCTAAAAACAAAGCTAGGGCAGTCCAAAATATGCACAAAATCAGTTTAAGGCAAGGCAAAAAAGTGCTAAAATCAAGGGTCAACAAAGCATGCAAAGAAAGCTAGTGAACCATGAGTTGTACTACAACTATATGAAGCATATGAGTGCTCACCAAACCAGCCAAAAATAGAAGTATGCAATGCGAAACAATGCCCAAAAACCCATTGAAACTCAGTCAATGCATGCAAGAATGATAGGCTCCTTTGGAGGGCCATGCAAGGGGTTGTTCTATACATATATGACAAACACACAAAATGGTAAAACAACCTCTAGATAGAGGTTATGAGGGCCCTAAAACTCACTAAAACGGGCCTAAATTTAGTCTAGGAAGCATGCAAGTGAAAGCCCCTTTGAAAGGCCTTGAAGAAGATTACTCTACACATGCATAATAGACACTTAATATGGAAAAAAGGGCTTTGGACAGAGTTCATGTAGGTCACGAAACTCATCAAAAATAGCCTGGAGCAAGGCTTTGAAACATGCAAATAGGGGCTCCTTTGTAAGGCCAACAAAGCTCGTAAAGAGAACAAGGGGTGAGAGGGTCACCCCTCTCTGATTTTGAGGCTCAAAGACACATGTTAGCCACTAAAAATTCCCTGGATTTCAGTGGCTAAAAGGACAAACCAAGGCCAACACAAATGCTCTAATGCATAGCTCAAAACATGAGGAAATGAAGCATGCAAGGGGGTAGATGACCCCCAATAGAAAAATGACCTTAAACAAACATGTTTAGAAGCTTAAAATAAGACTTTTTTTAGTTTATGACGAAGTCCAAAAATGCTTGAAAATAAGGCTAAAGAGTGAAACAAAATAAAGTTACAAATAGGGAAATTGTGACTTACCCTTGTAGCACAGCAATGCAGCAAGCTCTGGACCAAGAAAGTGAGCTCTCAACCTCTGAAAAACAGATCCAAGGTACTTAGGATGGTAGTGGAGGTGTTGTGCTTGGAGGTGTAGGGCAATGGGACCAAGAACTTCAACCTTTGAAGCTAAATGAGAGAGATACAAAGAGATGTGTATGCATGAGTCTTAAACCAAATTGTAAACCCTTGCAAGTGAAGAGGGGCCTCTCCTTTATAGAGGAGAGGGGATAAAGCTTCTTCAAGCTTAAAACCAAGCAAACATCCTCCATGCGTGTATGGAAGATGCATTCTGAGGCTTCAAGCAGCACGGTGGCTTCAACTCAATGAGACAAAAGCGGTGGCCGACTAGGTTCAGTGGTGGTGACCACTCCCCACAGTCGGCCGACCAGTTCAAAAGGTCCAGGTGCTCAAAAAGTGGTCGGCAGCTCTAATTGGTGGTCTCTAGGTGAATCTGTTCGGTGGTGGTCTGAAGACCGAAATTGTGGCCCAAAGTGAGGAGACCAAGGGGTCAAAAGGTTCAAGAAGAAAAGGTGGTCGGCCATACCAGATTGGTGGCCTCCCAGATGAATGCAGCTCAGTGGTGGTATGGGTGACCCGAAATTGTGGCTCAAAAGTGAGGGAGCTACCTACCTGCCAAGAAAAATCAGCCGATCGAGTAAAGGTGGTCTCCAAGAAGAATAGGTGGTCTCTCACCCTACTACCACCTTCCTAACAATGAAACTAGGGTCCATGCCAAAAATGAACCCACACCGATGCAAAACGAGGGTTCCGGGGCCAAAACGCGCAGCCGGGGGCCCTAAAAACTGACTATTAAGCACCGGAGGTGGTGTACGACCACGAAGGTGGTCTCGAACCTGATGTTCCTCTAAGGAGAGAAGCGAGGTGTGTGCCAAAATCGAACAAGCAGAGGTAGTTAAGCGGCCTCAAATCTAGGCACACGGCCGACGGCTTCGAAAGCCAAGAACCGGTCTCGAAGCGGAAGAATTGGTCAACGACCACGAAACGTAGCCTACGGGTATTGAGATATGGACTACGAGACCTCTCCTCTTCGGGAAGAAAGCAGAGAAAAGGACTGGTTATGGCAAGCCGAGGCAAATCACAAAAGAGTCCCGAAGTCCGGAGGTAAGGCTCTCAACCAAGACTCTATGACCTCAGAACGAGCACAATATGCATCATTACGGAGCGCTCAATCGGTGACGTCTGAGTCTTAAGGTCGGTCAAAAATGGGGTGTCTACAGAAGGTCTTGAGGAGGGTATTCATTCTGTTGGCTAACTGTCTTCTGCATCTTAGCCCTTCTCCGGCGTGACCCACGGGTGTGGCTGCTCGCCGCCTCACTCTACACCGAGATTGGCTGGCTTTGCTGCCCAGACTCATTTTTGGGGAATTTCTTTACTGGTGGCTCTCTAGATAAGCTCCTCCGTCATAAGTGAGAGGGCTCTGCTTCAGTCTTCTTCTCTCTTGGATCACCCAGCACCCTTTTGAGTTGCACTTTCAGCTCTTGTATCTCCATTCCCATGGAGTCTATGATTCGATCTCGGTAATCCTTTTCCAGAAGAAAGTGATGAGAAGAACCTCCAGCGAAGGGCAGTCAATGCTCAATGGATTCGGGAGTCCGGTTATTGTTTCCAATTTGTTGTCCTGGAACTGTTGGGAGTGCCAAACCTTTGTCCTTTGTCTTCTCCGTCTGTGGAGTATATGTCGAAGATGGGATGTTGTAGACGTCCCCGAACGTCCCGGGAAAAATCCTGTTTTGTTCATTTGGGCTTACTACAGTTCGGACTCAAATGTCACGGTTCTTAATCTGATCTCGAAAAGTGCAATGCAAGACTGACAAATCACCAAAGAGTCCAAATCCGAAAAATCGTTTTGGAAAATTGATTTTTAAGAAAGAAGTGTCAAATATGGACTACTTTGCCAGATACATAGTCGCCACCTAAATATTTTATTTTTGGAGAAATTTAGGAAACCCTGACTCGTTGCCTAAGGCCACGTGTCCGTCATCACCAAAGTTGCCTCAGCTCGGGAACTTGGGTACGATTGGGGAAGGTCATCTATGAGCACCCCCGCTCGCCCGATTCGAAGATCGACCTGTACTAAGCGTGATATTTTGTTTTGAAAACATATGTGTTCTTATTCCTGTTAATTAGCTACAATTATTATGTGATACGCACAATACACAAGTATAGACTAGATCGCCTAATTTGGAACAAAGCATCGCATATCCGTTTGTTTGGAAATGGTTTGAAGTTTGCTACTCGCAAGTAGGCTAAAATGCGAATTTTAATGAATAGTCCCAATCCAAGTAATCCAACCTTCACCCACAGGCATTCAGGTAGTTATATCATATAAGCACTTAGCCTCATGGCAAGCATGCTGTCATATTAACACTCACATATATGCAAGATGCTAAAGCATAAACACTCACAGTGTACTCCGAGCCAAAGCAAAGAACATGTTAGTAATCAAATGTATGATCCAAGTCCATGTTAAGATGGCTAATGCATCGCATACAATATGCAACTAGAATAGGCTCGGCTAGTTTAAAATGGCATGTGAGATACGACAATTCGATACATGTATTCAACTTAGAATTTGAAATACAATGCAGTTAGTATGATACGCCGAGCCTGGGGCATGCAATACAGATGAATGGTGCAAACACGCATAGCATAAGGATGCTAATTGAAACATGACCTAAAACTAACCATTGTAAATGGTTAAGTAAAAGGGAGAAAGAAGTGGAGGTTGGAAGACATGCATTACACACACGCTTATTACACAATTAAGCCCTCTCGGCGGAGAAATTTGAAAGAATAATACAAATTACATAATTAACTAACCAACAAGCTAATTAATTATTACACAACACTTAACTAATTAAACAAATTAATTAAACTATGAGCGATAAAAGCGACCTCGGAAGAGGGTCAAATGTGTGCATGCTCGGCTTCACTCGGAAATCCATCGCTATCTCATGTTGCCTCTATTTACACTTCTCTACACCTCTGAAAACTGTGCAAGTCTCAAGGATGCTTCTGAACCACTCCCTGAGCACTGTGGGAGGTCACCAGCCAAGGTATGGGAACACCGGCCATGTGGGATTGGTCATCGACCAATAGTGGAGCTCTCGGCCAACAATGTTTAGCCGACCGGCACTAAATATAGCTGATCGGCCATATCTTCCTGTGAAATGCTCCTGTTGCTGCAGTAGAGGACAAACAGAGCATGGCAATACATTTTCAAGGTAATGTTTGCACGACCACCCTCCCTATCATGTCATGAGCTCAAGGGAGTATGGTTCTCGACCCTCGGGCCACCAATCACGCATTCCAATGCATGATGGCCAAAGGAGCCAAGTGTGCAATTTATGTCAAATGAAATGCACACAACATATAAGGGGCCCCAACCTCTATCATGCTTAATCAAAAGGCAAGGGATGCATGCTTAATGCTATGCAACCTAGGCATGCAAGCAAGCTAATGCAACATAAGCATGTTAATGACAGCCATACAAGGCTAATGGTGACAAGCATGCCAAATGCAATGTAACCTAAACAAGTATGCAAGATGCAACATGAACATTCAAGCATGCAAGGCATGCAAAGGTGGACAAGTATGCAACAACATACAAAATGAGACAAGCATGTGACAACATGATAAAGGGATAAGTAGGCAACAAGCATGTAACAACATGCAAGGTACTAAATATGCAACAAGCATGCGACAACATGCAAAGGATGGACTTAAACCAAAATGGACAGCTCTCAAATAGGCCCAAATTAGTGGCCAAAATGCAATGGAAATGAGGACAAAAACACATACAAACATGCAGGCCTATTGGCCTAACACTTGAGCATAGTAGAACAACTCTTGAGAATACTTAAAAGAGGATAAACATGGACATGTGACAAACATGTTGAGCTTTGAAATCATGCAAAGGATGATGCCAAATCAACCAAAATACACAAGCAAAGCATGCAAGAAAGCTTAAAGCTTGAAACTAGTGAAGGGGCTCGAACCATGGCTACATGAAGCAAGCCCCAAAGGGCCAAGGGGACCTAAAATAGTCCCAAGGCAGGTCTAAACAAGACCAAAAGTGAGCTCAACACTAGCCAACACAAGCTAGAATATAATGCCAAAACATGAGGCATGCAAGGCCACAAAAGAGGTGTTACACTACACCTAACACAACCAAACATGGTATGATTTAAGCAACCAAAATCAAAGATATGGCGTGCTAAAATGAGCCCAAAAACTCACTTAGATGGCATCCCAAATGCCTAAGCATGGTGGCATACATGATGACACATTCATGAGTCATAACATACCGACTCTTTAAAGCATTAAAGAAGTTACAAGTGCAAGCATATGAGCATACCATATGGACTAAAATAGCGTAACAAATGATGCCAAACCACTGAAATGGTCGAAATAGAGCATGCTAATGACTTGAGCACCCGAAGCTAACAAGCTAGATTGCATGGTAGCTATACAAAACAATGCAAGCATGACCAAAACAATGAAAAACAGAGCTTTAGCATGGTAAAACAAGGCTAAAAGGTTCATGGAGTTAAGCCAAAATCATGCTAAAATGGCATGTTACAATATGATCCATGTTGAGGCAAACAAGAGGATTGCAAGGCAAGTATATGAAGTATATAAAGGCCATCAAACCAACTTGAAATGGAGGTATATTATGGCAAAACAAAGCCTAATACACACTGAAATAAAACTAAAACAAGCTAGGCATACAAGCCACCAACATAAGCCATTTATGCAAGCATTCAAGACAACAAGGAGAGGGGATGGCCCTCGCCTATTTGAGACCTTAAAACACCATCCCCACCACTGAAATCCCTCTACATTTCAGTGGTGAGAAGGCCTAAACAAGGTAATCTCAAAGCTTAAAAATAAATCGCGCATCGTCATGTGCATCTGTCATGCATTTCCTTATCCCTATTATGCATTGTCATGCATTCTCTTTATCAAACATCGTTATGCATTTTACAGGAGGTTACACATTGCTTGCGTTAATCGCGCTTGCTTTACTTACATGTGTTCATTCCTACCATACACATTGCTTGCGTTACTGCATGCTTTACTTACATGTGTATAATGTATTTCCAGGTGGTTACACATTGTGCACGTTTCGGCATGTGCTTTACTGACATGTGTTCATACCTTTGCTTGCTTCACACATTGCATGCGTTTCTACGTGTGCTTTACTTATATGTGTTTATGCATCTTACAGGAGGTTACACACTGCTTGCGTTAATCGCGCTTGCTTTACTTACATGTGTTCATTCCTGCTATACACATTGCTTGCATTACTGCATGCTTTACTTACATGTGTATAATGTATCTTCTAGGTGGTTGCACATTGTGCACATTTCGGCGTGTGCTTTACTGACATGTGTTCATACCTTTGGTTGCTTTACACATTGCATGCGTTTCTGCGTATGCTTTACTTACATGTGTTTATGCATCTTACAGGAGGTTACACATTGCTTGCGTTAATCGCGCTTGCTTTACTTACATGTGTTCATTCCTTCTATACACATTGCTTGCGTTACTGCATGCTTTACTTACATGTGTATAATGTATCTTCTAGGTGGTTACACATTGTGCACGTTTCGGCATGTGCTTTACTGACATGTGTTCATACCTTTGCTTGCTTTACACATTGTATGCGTTTCTGCATGTGCTTTACTTACATGTGTTTATGCATCTTACAGGAGGTTACACATTGCTTGCGTTAATCGCGCTTGCTTTACTTACATGTGTTCATTCCTGCTATACACATTGCTTGCGTTACTGCATACTTTACTTACATGTGTATAATGTATCTTCTAGGTGGTTACACATTGTGCACGTTTCGGCGTGTGCTTTACTGACATATGTTCATACCTTTGCTTGCTTTACACATTGCATGCGTTTTTGCGTGTGCTTTACTTACATGTGTTTATGCATCTTATAGGAAGTTACACATTGCTTGCGTTAATCGCGCTTGCTTTACTTACATGTGTTCATTCCTGCTATACACATTGCTTGCGTTACTGCATGCTTTACTTACATGTACATAATGTATTTTCCAGGTGGTTACACATTGTGCACGTTTCGGCGTGTGCTTTACTGACATGTGTTCATACCTTTGCTTGCTTCACACATTGCATGCGTTTCTGCGTGTGCTTTACTTACATGTGTTTATGCATTTTACAGGAGGTTACACATTGCTTGCGTTAATCGCGCTTGCTTTACTGACATGTGTTCATTCCTGCCATACACATTGCTTGCATTACTGCATGCTTTACTTACATGTGTATATGTATCTTTCAGGTGGTTACACATTGTGCACGTTTCGGCGTGTGCTTTACTGACATGTGTTCATACCTTTGCTTGCTTTACGCTTTGCTTGCTTTACGCATTGCATGCGTTGTCGCGCACACTTTACTTACATGTGTTAATGCACACTTCGCATGCGTTGTCACGCACTTTTCAAATGCATTGTTATGCATCTTCCTAACGATATTGTACCTGGTAAGTTCATTTCTTTTTCAGACACGATATTGTATGTACGGTTCATTTAAAGCTAGTGCAACCAGACGAGCCGCACAGGTATTGTATGCGCTCTGCGTGAAACGTGGTAAGAATTGCATAATTCTTTTACATCCTTTCTGCATTGTAGTGTTGTCGGTTGTGTTACTTTGCTTAAAAGCTGTTGCATGTCTTGCTTCATTATAGCATCGTGGCATGATTGTTAGTCATACCCTTGCATCTTGCATCTTGTTTGCATTTTGCCCCGACCTTGAGCGCATCTTTGTATCTTATACTAATTGTTTGTGCGAGTCTTGACCTTGTCAAAATGGGTCATCTCTGGCTTTGACATTCATTCCCGTCACTTTCGACTTCGAGTTACGTCAAGAGGGCAACCAGAGACATCCCATTTTGACCGTCCTCAAGACTTGGTTGTGCTTGTAGGTACACCCAACAAGCTGGTTCGATTGCTCTTGATTATTTGTCGTGAACGGCAACCGGTTCAAGTTTCCGGACCTTGTATCCTTCTGCCTCATTTTTGGGCGTTGTTTTGGTCCTTCGAGTGGCTCTCTTGGTGCCTTAGGCCATGGCATGCTTGCCCGACCATAACTTTGCCCTACCGGCCTTGATAAAGCCTGCCGGCCATCGATGTGCTAACAGCCATTCTTGATGGCGGCACCCCTATCTCGGTGGTTTCGAGCGGATCTTTTGAGCATTTGGATTTTCATTTGCTCCCCTCCATACATGTGTATGGAGGGATAAAGCTTATAAAAAGCTTGTTCAAGCTTTGGCTTTGCATTGTTCTATATAAGGAAGAGTCCTCTTCCTTATACCAGGGTTCTGAGTTTTGAAGAAGAAAAACTCTCTTCCTCTCTATATTGTGTGTGTTTTAGGCTTTAGAGTTGGATTTCCTTGCCCTTTTGCACTACAACACTTAGATATACACCTCCATCCTCCATTCCAGCACCTTGGAGGCCATTTGAGGAGGTTGGAAGCTCAGAATTCTGGACCAAAACTGTTTGGTTTACTGCTCTTCTAGGGTAAATCTCTATTTCCCCTAAACTTGCACTTTCTTTGTTCATTGGCCATCCTCACTTGCAAGCATTTTTGGACTTTGTCATGAACTGAAAAAGTCATATTTTGAGCTCCTCTATATGTTTGATCAAGGACTCTTTGCTGTTTGAGGTCTCCTCCCCCCCTTGCATGCTTTATCCTCTTTGTAGGCCTTTTTTTTGCATGATGTATTAGCCTCATTTGTGAGCACTACGGGCTATGAGCCAAACTACAAAGTACATTATTTTGAGCCCCTCTTCAACTTTTTGAAGGGCTCTCCTCTGTTGAGGCCATCTCATCCCTTGTGCTTTATCTCTTTTTTTAGGGCCATTTTTGCATGATAGATTAGCCCTACTTGTGATTATTTTCAAGATTTGATATAAACTGGAAAAAGTTTTTTATTGACCTCCTCTTTAAGATTGATTAAGGTCTCTTTGCTTTTGGGGGTCATCTTCCCCCATGCATGCTTTATCTCTTCATGTTTAGAGCCATACATGTGAGTATTTGCATTGGCCTTGTTTAGGCCTATTAGCCACTAAAATCCAGTGGATTTTTAGTGGCCTTGTTGTGTTCTTGAAGGCCAAAATTAGAGGGGGGGTGACCCCCTCTTTCCTTGTCTTGTTTGGTGGCCTTTTTGGCCTTCCAAAGAGACCCCATTTTGCATGCTTCTAGGCCTTGTTCCAGGCCCTTTTCAGTGGGTTTTGGGACCCTCTTGAGCCATTTCCAAAATTGGTTTGGCCTTGTTGAATGTCCATCTTGCATGTGCCTAATAATCCCTTGTGTGGCCCTCCAAACAAGCCCCTCATTTTGGCATGCATTGGCTGTATTTCCATGATTATTTGGGGGTATTTTCACATGTTTAGTTCATTGATTTTGGCTGGTTTGGTGAGATTTCATATGCTTCATATACATGTCATACAACTCATGCCTACTAGCCAATCTTGCATGTTATGTTAGTCCATCATGCGAGCATCTTTTGGCCATGCTTTGAACTAGAAATGTTCATGTGTTGGGGCTAACTTGCCTCTGTATTTATGCTTCCTAGTCAAATAATACATGCTTTGTATAGCTGTAGTGTAATTGACCTTGCAAGCTTTGTGTTTCGATGATGCATGCATGCTATCTTTGAGATATTTAGATGATTTGGCATCATTTAATGCTTCATTTCAGAGCATGTACCATTGTCACATTCTCACTTCATTCATGCTTCAAGTGCCTTTGAATGTCGTGCATTATTGTCTAGTTTAAGGCTTAGCTTGTATGCTTGAATGTCTAGGTGTTTGAGCCTTCATTCCAGCATGTTTAAGTCCTTGTTTAGGCTTAATTAAACTCTTTCCATGCTTAGTTCATGTGTTCGTGCCACGTATTGCATGCCTTCTTTGTATTGCTCTTGGCTAGCTTTCATGACTTAGGACCTTCGCATGCTTTACTTGTGTTGTTTAAATGATTTGGCATCATTTATCATCTCATTTCAGTGCTTATAGTGTTATTACACTTGCACATTTATCACTTCTTAGGCACTTTTGAGAGTTGCCCTTTTAGGCCCCTTCGTTGAACCTTTCGCATTTTGCATGCTTGAGTATGTTGTGTGGCTTAATTCATCGCTATGGCTACTAATTTGGACCTAGTTGAGAGTTGGCCATCTTTGGTGTAAGCCCATTTTACCATGTTGTCGCATGCTTGTTACATGTAGTATGTTGTTGCATACTTGCTTAGCTTTACATGCCTTGCATGTTCATATGTTCATGTTACATTTTGTCATAAGTTGTTGCCTCACATCATGCTTATATGCTTATTGTATGTTTGGTTTGGTTGCATGTTTGCATACTTAGGTCATGTTGCATGTTGGCCATGCTTATGTGTTGCATTGCTTGGATTAAGTATTAATCCGAGCACGAGGAACGAGAGGCATTTCATACTTCAAGTGATGGAATGTGTCTCAATTCTCGGTTGCCGAAGCTCTTGATGATTCATGATAGAGTTCTAGGCTTTATTTGTTGTATTTGTGCATTCATTTCTATATTGATTTGCACAAGTTGGATCTTTGGCCATCATGCATCGGGATGCGTGATTGATGGTTGTGGATCCGACTTGGCCTCTCCCTTGATGTTTTGAGGTGATTTGGAGTGCCATGGTGCATACATGTCCTAGGGAAACCCTCATTTTCCTCTATTTTGTGTTTCGTTGCAGTTTGGTGTCACAGTACACCAGTGGCCGGCAGCTTGCCATTGATGGCTAGCAGTGGGCCATCTCTGGCCGGCAGCTTTCTATCCTTGGCCGGCAGGCCACTGGGAGCTTCCCCTGCAGTGTTTTGGTAAGTTTCAGCACCCAGAACTGGAGGACACCCTACAAACAGAGCCTCCAAAGAGCAAATAGAAGGCATTCCAAGGCGAGGAACCGAAGCAAACATGTGCATCCCTCGTGTCCCGAGGTTTCTAATTATGTAATAACTTAGATTAATTAGCTTTAGTAGCTAGCTAGATGCATGCTCAGTTGAAATTAATTAATTTGTTAATTGGCTCATTTGTTTTTGTAATTATTTAATTAGCTTAGATGGTTAATTAAATTAGTTTGTTATGTAATAAGTAATTAGCTTAGATTAGCTAGTTGTTTATTTTGCTTTGGACTGTACTTATTTTGGACATTCGGACTCTTTTATTCGGACCCTCCCTGTGAGGGCATAATGTTGTAATAAGGGTGCGTGCGTGTGTGCATGTCTTCCAATCCCCTTTCTTTCTCCCTTTTATTTAACCGCTTACAATGGTTAGATTTAGGGCATCTCTCGATTGGCATTCTTATGCTTCGCATGTGCATCATTCATTTGTCTTGCATGCACCGAAGGCTCGGTTCATCATTCAAACTGCATTGTAATTTTCAATACACTTTCTTGAATACGTGTTTCAAAGCATGTTTTGAAGTAAGTGCCATGCCATGTCATTGGTAGCCGAGCCTACTTAGTTGCATTCTGTATGCGATACATTAGCCACTTAACATGAATTAGGGTCATGCATGTTTTGCTAACTAGTTTCATTGTTTTGGTACGAGTCTGATGTAAGTATTTATGCTTTAGCATCTCACATGAGTGTGAATGTTAACATGACAGCATGCTTACCATGTGGCTATACGCTTATGTGATAAACTGCCTGAATGCCTGTGGGTGAAGGTTGGATTGTTTGAGTTGGGATAATTCATTGAAATTCGTATTTTAGCCTACTTGCAAGTAGCAAATTTCAAAACATTTCCAAACAAACGGATATGCAATGCTTTGTTCCAAATTAGGCGATCTAGTCTATACTTGTTTTGCTGTGCGCATCACATAGTAATTCTAGCTAATAACCGGAATAAGAACACATAACGTTTTCAAAATCAGATATCATGGTTAGTAGAGGCCGATCTTCGGATCGGGCGAGAGGGGGTGCTCATAGCTGACCTTCCCCAATCGTACCCAAGTTCCCGAGTCGAGGCAACTTTGGTGATGACGGATACGTGGCCTTTGGCACCGAGTCAGGGTTTCCTAAATTTCCCCATTATAAAATATTTAGGTGGCGACTCTGTATCTGGCAAAGCAGTCCATGTTTGGCACTTCTTTTCTAAAAATCTGTTTTTCTCAAAACGATTTGCCGGATTTGGACTCTTTGGTTCAGATTTAGAACCGTGACAAATTGAGTCCGAACTGTAGTAAACCCAAAAGAACGAATGGGATTCATCCTCCGGGCGTTAGGGGCGTCTGACAGAAATAATGAAAGAAAGAAAAAGGAACTAATGTACCGTTATGCACATGTGTAGGTCATAACCGGGAGGGCAAGCAGCTCCATTATAGCACTTTGAGTAGTAGTGCTGTAATCTCTTATTTCTTTACCGTTAATAATTCTTATCATTAACATTCTGCTCTTCACAAGTAGTTACATTACGTTAACATTATGTTAATTGGAAAGTGGTGTGAAGTTATGTGAACGTTAAAAGATGTTGGCATACATCGGTGTGACTCTAAACCTACTTGGTATTCCGGCTACGGTTAATGGTTATCATTAATGTGCTATAACCTGTAAATTACCTATGAACTCCGCACAAGAATTACATACGAATATTAGCTATGTGATTAGTTGACAGGAAGGAATTGTGAATGTAAATCCCACTTAACGGGAACATGATGTTCGGAATGACCTATCATGAACTTCTATAGTTTTATTTGGTTTAACACATGTTTGATGGCATAGATATCTACCCAGAGTGGATTGTCAGAATGAATAATTAGATCAGACCACGGATTGTTTTCTACGTTAATAGCTGCTAAGAATCATGATAAACATCGGATTGACTTACGAATAACTCAACCTGAAGACAGAATTAAATATCCATGACATTGTCATGTACCTCACATTATGATGTAATCTGTTCTATCTTTATTAAGTATACTATAATGACATGAGATAGCAAGAAATGCTCTATTTTCTGATATGTTATGTTTTGAATTAATGAACGATTGTCCATATATGTAAAAGTATCCACGGCATTCTTAGCATATGGCCCTTGCAGGTAATAATACCGTGGCCTATGGCCCTTGCAGGGTAATAATATCGTGGTCTATGGCCCTTGCCCGGGGGTAATAATACCGTGGTTCAAGTATGTTACAAGTTCCCAGTACCGAAGGTTAATGATTTCTGGTATGGAGCAAAGTGCTGTACAGAACTAAGTGCTGCCATGCGAGCCACCTCTTAAGTCCATACATATGTGAACTAGGTTTAAAGCCGATGTGAAAGTTATGAGGCCTATGGCCGTTCTCTGAAAGTGATGAGGCTTATAGCCATTTTGTGACATCTGGGCCTCTGGCCATTCTGTGTGATCTGTTAGTATGGAACAAAGTGCTGCCATGCAAGTCACCTCTAGAATCCGTGTGAGCCACCTCTTGAGTTCATACTTACATGAAAAGGGCTTTATGCCATTCTGCTTAAGGACTTTATGCCACTCTGTCCAAGGGCTTGAAGCCATTATGTTTAAAGTTTAGGCCTGAGGCCATTCTGGAAATAATTATAATTTTGAATCTATGGGGATGAGGGTTAATTTGTGAATTTGTGAACCGACAAGGCCGTTCTGAAATGTATACAGAATCAGATTAACCACATGATTTATGCATTCACTTATGCTTTGAAATGTATATGTACCTTAAAATTCCAATTAATCATTAAATTGTTTACATACTACTGAGCTCGACTCACTTTGTGTTATGTCTGTTTCTGTAGGCACTCCACCTGGAGGTCAGTTTTAACCCATGGCATCCGTTCCTCTTTTGTCAACCTCAGAGTGTCCAGGTACTTACGAAGCAGCTCATTTTATAGGGTTTTGCTAAGCTTTTGGTTTTACACCTTGATTGTCTGTCTAAGGTTGAAGTGTATATAACCCTTTACCTGTCCGTATTATGTTACGCCCAATCTTGAGGGCTGGGTCTGTATATATATAGCTAAATTTTCTGATGCTCATCACTGTATGTTTATCTGTCTTATGTTCTGTTTGTGATCCTGGCATGATAGTGGTCGCTCAATGGATGTAGTTCTTTTATATATGTCAACTTATATTGTTAAATGCTTCCGTTCAAGCCCCATATAATTTGTATATCAGGTTAAGTGTCCGGTTCTGAGTAGGTCATGCCCAAACTTCTAGGGGCGAGGTACGGGGTGTGACACTTTGGAAATGAGTAAATTGTGTATAATGGGTGGAATATGGCCCTTGGGAGCAATATTTGAGAAAGGGGGAAAATGCCCTAATTTGAATCACATATATTATTTGTGTAATTGACAAAACTATTATGGAATTATGAAATTAGATATGGAAACATGAAATTGGAAGAAATTGTGATTAAATGGTATAGTTGGATTGATAAATCACTCACCTATGGAAAATGTGATAAATTATCTATTTGATAAATTTAATTATCTGTTTAGAAATAATTGTTTTGGGCTATCGGTGGAGGATAGCCATTAGTGTTGTAGAATTGCATGATGATTAGGTAAATTGAAACTAATCAATTGGAATATGTCATTGAATATGACGAATGGATAATAACATTGAATATGTAATTGAATTGGTCATTGTATATGACAACTTGTTTAAATACATTATATATGTATATTGTTTGGGAGGAGATAGGGGATGTACTCCATTGTTTGGGAGGAGATAGGGGATGGACTCCATTGATAATTAAGTTGGCCGGAGTGTCCAGGGTGAAAGTCCCGAAACCTTATTTATGTTTGAATGACGTTGATGATTGAAGTGTTGATAATATGAGTTGTAGTCTCATTTTGAATTCTTTGGATAAATAATGAATCATATCTATGAATTAATTTGGATAAATAAGTGGAAGTGGATTGAAGTACGGTTGTAAATGTTGATTGATATTGAAAAGGAGATATGTTAGCTTACAAGTGTTGACCATTTATCGAATGCTAATGTTTTAGTTATTTCTCATATTTGGTTTAGCATATCTCTACTGGGCTTTGGCTCACCCTACTTGGGACACCATTTTTAGTCTGGTGACATCGCCTCCAAGGTCTTAGCTTGGAAGGTTTGGGAGTTGAAGGCTCCATTTTGTTGATTTATTTTTGGTGATAAATGTAAACTCAAGCCAAGGGCTTTATTTGTAATAAAGTTAGAACTCTTCTTTTGTTGTACCCAAGCAATAGCTTGGAAAGATGTAAGCCCGTAGGGCATTTCTTTTGTTATTAGAAGTTAGAATTACATGCTATAGTTTCAGGATGAATATCAATGAAAATATAATGCATGTGATAACTGTTGTAAAGAAGACTCTGATGAATGAAAATATATTATGTCTCTTATGTTTATAAATTATGTGAATGGTTGTCTTATATTGTATTTTGAGGCGTTCTGACAACTCCTTGAGGATCTTAAACAAAGATAAATAATAGATGTAAGTTACTCAACACAGATTTAATCAAAGATAATCTGCCACCAAAAGACAGATGCCTTATCTTCCAACTAGCAAGCTTAACTTTAAATTTCCTAACAACAAAGGCCCAAGTGGATTTAAGTCTAGGACTAGCACCAAAAGGTAAACCTGTAATGCCCCCAAAATAATTGCAATAGTCCAACTTCAATACCAGTACAAAGTGATATAGATACAATAAGAAACTTTCATTAAGCAGAGTAATATAAAAAAAGGTGACACATGCGATACATATCCATAAATCATTCATCCTGAATCTACAGCATGTGTTACGATTAGTGAAAAGTAATGAAAGCTAAACAAATATTCATCTGCTATAAAGGCTTACATCTTTCCAAGTTACTGCTTAGTTACAATAAAAATGAGTCTAACTCAATACCATTAAGCCATTGGCTATACAAAGTAAATACAATAATAAAGAAGCTCTTGCTCCAAATCTCCCCAAACTGCTATCTTGGCGGAGGCATATCTCCAACACCTAAAAATGGTTTTTTCCAAATAGAGTGAGCCAAAGCCCAATAGAAATAATCTAACACAATATATGAATCTTAACAAAGATATAAGTATAATGTGCATATGCAATGCCTGAAATAAAATCATTCGTATTCCACAAAATCATAATATGTCGAATTCTACATCTCAATCCATTTTATCTCAATTCTTTTCCAATCAATTCATTTCACCTCAATTCATGAGTCAAATTCATTATTATCCAAACAACCCAACTGAGGCTACAACTTAGTGGTTCTCTAATCAATACACCCATTACACAAACACTTCAATTTGTCATTTTACAAAAATTTCGTCTGCGGGAATCGACACCCATGTATACGCGCGATTTTTGAGACTTTCACCCTGGACACACAAGCCAACTTAATTCAATGGAGTCCATCACCTTTCTTCTCCCAAACATGGAGTACATCCCCTTTTTCCTCCTAAATATCATACATATGCAATGTATTTAAAACACAGTCATATTCAATGCTAATAGTCAAGAGATATAGTTTCAATTCACCTAATCCTGATGCAATTTCTACAACAATCATAGTTATTCTCCACTGATAGCCTAAAATAGATATTTCTAAACAGATATACAATCTCCAAGGCAGATAAATTATCCAAATTGCCATAGGTGAGAGATAATACACATCCAACTCCACCATTTATATACACATTCATCTAATTTCATATTCCCAATACCAATTTCATTATTTGTACAAAATAATTATTTGAGACATTTTAGAACAAAACTCCATTCTTTTCCAAATCCAACCCATGTATCAAAATTAACAAATTTAAAACAACATATCCTCATATCTATACCCAAAACCATTTCAATACCTTCATTTGAAAACCCCTCTTTTGATTTTAAACCAAAACCCTAGGTTTGTCTAAAATCCTCCAAATCTCAACATTCTTTACACAATCAAACAATAACTAAGTTAAAAATCATAGGAGAGTGTAGAAAGCCCTTACCTCAAACTTAGAAGACCAAGGAAGAAGTAGAGGAACTTCAAAGATGTCAAAATCAAAATCTATTCGGATCAAAACAGAGCTCTTGAGATGCTCTACCTTTTTTCCCAAGACACTAGGGTAGGTAGGGTAGGGAAACCAACGGATTTAGGTGAAAATGTAGAGAGAGAAAGAGAGAGTTTTAGAGAGAGAGGGTCCCGATCTAGGGTTTAGAGTGAAAAAGATGTGAAAAAGAGATGTAAAAAGTCTTTGTTTAAACGATATACCTGCAGATTCGTTCGGCGCAAGAGTTGATGCTCGGCGTCGACACCTAATAAGTTGTTCCTCTCGAGCACAAAAAGTAACATTCGAGCGTAGAATGCACACTCCCAGTAGTTTTACAGACAACAGACCAACGCTCGAGCGCAAGAAGGGCCGCTCGAGCATAGAATACATCCTCTCAGTAGTTTTGCAGACCTACAAAAGTACTGAAAGTTCACAAGGTCGACTCGAGCGCAAGAAGTGCCGCTCGAGCGGAGAAGCAAAATCCTGGGAAACAAAAGGTTTGAAAACCAAGCAACCAACCTATTCCAAACACAACCACAACAACTCAATAGCCAAATTCAAAGAAATACAAAGGAAACAAGATATGACCAACAATATAAAACCATTAAACCCGAGTTCGAGATACAACAAGAGTCGGGTCAAAATCGAAATCGCTATAAAACCCAAAAAAGAAATAGGAAGCACACATTTGGAGCAATTAAGTATATCAGCATACTGATCCAGAATGTTCTCTTCTACACCAACTCCAATAACCATACTTTTGCTATAATTAATCTTGAGTCCAGAAACAACTTCAAAACATCTTCGTAGCCTCTTGATACAAAGAATAAGATGGTGTCATCCGCAAATTGAAGATGTAATACCTTAACCAAATCATTTCCATTAAATGCCCCATTAAAAAGTCCCAACTCTCTAGCCCTCAAGATCAAAATATTACAGCCTTCCACAACCAGATTAAATAAAAAATGAGAGAGAGGATCTCCTTGTCTTAAACCCTTTTCAGCAATAAACTCATCTGTAGGGCTACCATTAACTACGATAGACATTCTAGCATTGGTAACACAGCTTTTAATTCAACTCCTCCATTTGAGGCCAAATTCAAAACTTTCCATCAAATTTAGTATGAAATTCCAATTTACACAGTCATATGCTTTTTCAAAATCGATTTTAATAACCACACCTTTCTTTTTTTTACTCCTCCACCAATCCAACACCTTATTAGCTACAAGCACCCCATCAAGAATGAATCTCCCCCCCCCCCTCCCTCTCCAAAAAAAAAAAGCTGACTAGGAAAGGCTTATAATGGATAGAATAATTAACTTCAACCTACCAAATAGCACTTTGGAAATAATATTGTACATGGAACCAATAAGACTAATAGGTCTGTAGTCATTGAGGCTATTGAGATTATCAATCTTTGGGATAAAAGCAATAAATGAAGAAGTGAGATCGGAGGCCAGCTTGCCATTAGCAAAAAAACTCTTTGAAAAATAGCATGATACCCCATTTGATGAATTTCCAACACTTCTTAATAGCCAAAAGATTAAAATCATTTGGCCCAGGGGCCTTATTCCCATCATGGGCCTTCAAAGCAATCCACACCTCAGACTTTGTAAACTCCTTTTCAAGATCAAATGCTTGGGATCCAACCAAGGTCTGGAAGATTCCCTCTATTTTGGGCCTGACCTTCCATGGTTACAAAAGCACTCTTGAAGTGATTCCAAATCTCTTTTTTTACTACTGTTGGTTCATCAAACACCACTCCATTTACTACCACTGAGTTAATGAGGTTAATATTCTTCCTGCACTTTACTATCAAATGGAAATACCTGGTATTTTTATCACCTCTAAGTGTCCAGTCTTGTCTGGATTTCTGGAGCCAAAACCACTTGACCCTCTTGCTTAATTTCCAAATTGACTCCCTCAACTCTGCTCTTCTGGATCTCTCATCATCCAACAACTCTCTAGACTTAGCTAGCAAGTCCAACTGATGGAACTCCTCCTCAACAAGTTTCAGTTGGGATGTGAGGTTACCAAACACAGATACATGCCACTCCTTGAGATGCTTCTTTAAAAGACCTAATTTTTTGGACAATATATAACCAGCCCAACCTTCAAAACCTGCTTCAAGCCAAACCTTTTCAGCCGTAGGCAAAATAGCAAAATGGAAAACCCAACAGTTCATAAACCTAAAAGGTTTAGGATCCCAATCCCTATTATCCTCCTTCAGAATACTAGGACAATGGTGGAACCTGAGACCTAGGTAGCACCCAACATTTAAAATTGAAATCAACAAATAGCTTGTTGTTTTCGGTGAAAGAGGGGCAGACCAGTGTGGATTTCGCAGAGGAAATTGATCAGAAATGGGGTCTTAACTCGCTTGTTGATCATCGGTCGAAATCTTCAGTTGTTGGCGGCAAGAGTAAGAAGGAGAAAAGTCACGCAGAGGCGGTGGGTAATGATGAAATTGTGCAGATTCATTTTTCCTAAAAGGCAACTGGAGCTGTTGCGTCTGGCATGCATGGTCATTGGGACTCGATATCGGTTGTGAATGATTCACGCTCAGTGCATGCTTTTGAAAAGGAGGCTTGTGCACGTAAAGGGAGTAGGTTTTTGAATTGTGTAGGGCTTGCTAATGATTTGGGTTTTGATTAGTCTCAGGTGGGCTTCATAAGAAGTATTAGTAGATCATTTGGGCCTTAACTTGGGCTGAACTTAGAGATTGTACTGGGTGGACCCTCTTTTGTTGGGCTTCGTCTTGGTAAAAGGTATACTATAACTGATATAGAAGAGGTGGGCCAGAATATGGAGGTTGAGCCTTCTAATGTTAGGGAGCATTTGGAAACAAGGGCCATAGATGGTGGTCCATTTGAGTCAGTGCAGAAGGGCATATCTAGAAGCACTATTGGTGTTGAGAATACGGCTAAACTGCAGACCAAATTAAAGCTCAAGGATATCAGAAAAGGCTGTAAGAATCCTCTTCCAGTGAAATTGATTAAGGGTGTTACTGTCATGACCCAAACCCACCCTTATAAGTTTGGCATCGTAACCAGCCAGTAATCCGAGATTACCAAAGGCCTTCCTATACAATAAAAAAAATAATCGGGGCTAGCGAAAGCAATATTCAAAAACACCAATAGTCCAATGAATTGTGCATCTTTACATGCAAAAACATTAATTTATCTACATTTAGTACATAACTTATAACTTAACATCTTATACATAACATATGCACATAACAAAAGTGTACTTCACAATCAAAAGCCTGACAATAGCCTTCCAGGCCTAGCCCCAACTCAGAGGCACACAAAACAACTCGGTAGGCTTCAAAATGGTGGCTTAGCTAAAGACCCCTTCTAGGCTTGCCCTCCAAAACGCTCACCTATACATATATATAAAAACAGTGAGCTAAAGCCCAGTGAATAACATTAAAGTAAATGGGTTAGTGAATGAATTCCAAATATATCATATCTGTAAAACAAATCATGACACAATCATTCATATTAGTCTCATATCAGAAGATAACATAATGGTACATCTCACAGAACATATCACATATCGTCTTCCGACTAGAGTAATCGGTTCTGGATACTGATTAAACACATATCACCACAATGAAGTGGCTAACGAGATCTCATAATCACATATATGTCATGGACCCACATTAACATGTCGTCCCCCATGACTTAGGACTATCTATGGATGTCATAATAGATTTCAAACATAGGACATTCGTTCACGTAAACAAATATTATTTCAGAAATCAGAACTTATCAAATCACATTTGGAACATAATTCATATAAACATATCTTTACAATAACGTTACTCATAGTGGGCTTCCAGAACGGTTGGTCAAGCAGTCCTTAACTTGTGACCTACAATCACAAATATGCATAGTATGATACACAATCATCTTAAACATATTTGGTTCACTTAAGCTTTTAAATATAGATGACTAGAATTATGAATTAATTAGATTATTAATTTCCTTTAATCTCTAATTAAAACATGTGTAGCCATGTATTAACTAAACTAATTAAATACAAATAATCTAATCATAAACCAATCCTTATTAAGTTCACTAATTACATAATCAAACTTAAATTAGGCTCATATACATTATATTACAATTATTCAGTCATGTTTAAATTATTAAATCAGAAACTCATAAATATGTACATTTTGCAATTTCAACTCCATTTTCAAGCAAATCAAGGCCCAAATAATTAATCTTCACATTTATTTCCATAATCTTAAGCCTAACTCAGTTTCAATTAAATTTAATTAATTCTCAATTAAGGCTGAATTTGACTACATCTAATTTTATGAACCTAAATCAAAATTTTAATTGAATTCTTATAAGGCTCTAAATATCAAATTAAACCCATTTTTCCATTTTTTAAACTCAATTTCATGAAACATCCATTTTCTTGAACCCAAGCTCTAATTCGTGCTTAATTTCTCCTAAAACTCCATGAATCATGTAGGAGAACAAGTATAGAATCAAAAAAATATACCATGCATGTAAAGATTAAGAGTTAATTTGAACAATTCTACCCATTTGCAAACATGCATGTCCTAAACTCTTAATTACATGAGCAAATCTTCTAATTAATTATAAATTCAACTCAATTAAGCTTATGATCTTCCTATTTGAACCTGGATTCTATGAATTAACAGTGTATCATTTCAATTTTATGAATTAGGAGATGGAAATTAGCTTAGTTTGATGATTTAATGCATATGAATTAATCCGCTTCTTTCTTCTTCCTTTAGTTCTTCTTGAGCTCAAGCTCTATGGCTATTTCTTTCCTCACTCTCTCTCTCTTCGTGGGTCTTGTTTGGTATATGAAATGAAAAACTCAATATAATAAACAACCAAACACTCTCTCTCTTCCTATGTCACAAACTGAGTAGCGGTCTGCATGGTTATTGTCATTACTAATTCATTCTAATTAAGTTAAATCATTCTAATTAAGTTAAATAAAAATCAAAGCTATGCAAATTAAATTAATTCTCATCACAATAAAATCTCAATTACACTAAATTAAATTATACTAATGTGTATTAAGTTCTAATTCCTATGTAATTATTTAATTCCAACCTATTAAAATTAGCGAATCAGACGAAATCAGTTTTCAATTAAACATCCCAAATGGCTCTAAAAATTTCCATTAGCATATCCATGTATTCAATTTCGGTTTCTGAACCTATTATGGTCGTCAATTTCAGTCCTGAAGTTGTACCCCCATCAGATATTTTCAAATTAATTCGTATTATCACATAATTAAATAAAGATAATTGTGACACGTATTTTGGGGTTAGATTCTGATTCTGAGACCTCCAAGGCGAAGGTGTAGAAATCAGATGATCACAACCAAGAAGGGAGCCACACTTAAAGCTGCGATTGCGACATTTTCGTTGGCTTCGTCTTCAAAGTTAGGTTCTAGCAACGACATAATTATTCTTAATGAAGCTCAAGCAACTGTGCAGTTGGGTAAAGCTTTGGGTATCGATTTTGATAATCATGATGATGTAGTGCTCAGCAGAATTGCTGATTTAGAGAGGAAAGATATAGCCAGAATTGAGCAAAGGAGGAACCAAAAAGTCAAGTAAGTTTCTGCACGTTTTGGGATTGTTGGAGTTTTCTAATTGTTCATTTATGCATATTTTGTCCTGGAATATAAGAGGTTTGGGGAGGGAGGTTAAAAGGAAAAAAAATTAGGAAAGTAATCAAAGATGAGAAGGTGGACATGGTTTTTTTTTTTGGCAGTGGCTTTGGTCCAGTCCAAGATCGGACTGGACCATGCTGTTGGGCTTGTGGGGGCCCACCACGGGTCCCGTTTTGATAATCCAAACTGTTTAATATGTAGAACTCGTCGAGTACTATATGTCTGTAAAAAATCACGTTGATCAGATATCGATAGCTATGTGAACAAAACAGTTTTTCATTAACCGTTAATTTTTTTTTATACAAAACTGATTTGATCATATAGTTATTGATATCCGATTAACGTAATTTTTTAAAGGTATGCAGTACTCGACGAGTTCTACACATTAAACAGTTCAGATTATCAAAACGGAATAAAAAAATGAACTCCATAGACCGAACTGAACAGGTCCAGTCTTGATCTCAACTTGAGACAAGCTGGACCCTTTTTTTTTTCCCGAGAACTAAGAGAGAAGTTATTAGTTCTGATATGGAGAGAAGTTATTAGTTCTGATATTCCACGCAGAGTTGTGAATTGACTTTCAAAAAGATAAAATTTGTTTGGTTATGAATTTTGAAAAAGGTTTGGAAGAGAGTTTTTGAATTTTGCAAAGAGTTTTAAATTGTATTTTGAAATTTTTTGGATTTTTTTTAAATACTTAAAAATATTTTAAGAAAATTTTATTTTTTATTTTAAATATTTTATTTTATTTTTAAAATATTTTATTTTTTAAAATATTTTAAACTCAAAACACAACTCCATATTCAAATCATAACCAAACACATAACTCAAAATTTAATTCAAAAATTATTTTCAAAACTTATAATATATAACTCAAAACTCAATTCAATTTTTTTTTTTTTCAAAACTCATAACCGAACTCTTTTCAAAATTATATTAAAAAAATTCAATTTTTTTTATTTTGTTTTTTTAAATTATTTTTATTGTATATTTTTTTGAAAAAATAGTTTTTCAAAATATTTTTTTCTGAAAAATAATTTTTGTTATTTTTTTAAGTATTGGCCAAATAATTTGTTATGATTTAGATATATATGGCGATCCAAATTTTTTAAAATTTTTTTAAAAAATTGAATATTTAAAAAAATAAAAAATATTAAAAAATCATAATATTTAAAAAAATATTTTTAAAATAAAATATTTTTAAAAATTAAAAAATATTTAAAATAGAAATTATATATTTAAAATAATTTTTTTTCAAATTTTTAAATATTAAAAAAAATATTGCGCACAATTATATGAAATAAAGTGCACATTAAAAAATACAATTAAAACTCTTTTCAAAATTAATAACCAAACAAATTTTATTTTTTCAAAATTCAACTCAAAAATCATAACTCAAAATAAAAAAAATAATTTTAAAAAAACAAAAAAAATTTTTTTTTAGAATTACAATTCTAAAAAAGAACCAAACGGGATCATAACTTTCATAACCCAAACCCAAATTTTCACACTAATAACCCGACCAAAGCCCATCCTAGCCCTAACCATATCAAATGTTGTAAGACTAACACTTCGGCCCTGTTTGGTAGAGCTGTGGGAAAATACTTATAGCTTATGCCTAAACAGCTTATAACTTATAACTATGAATATAAACTGATTTCTGACTTATAAATTAAGCATCTCCTGCCCCACTCAAAGAATAAGCTAATTTCTGACTTCCAAAAAGTTATAAGCTATAAGTTATAAGCTAAGCCAAACACATCAAAATAGCTTAAATTAAGCTGAAAGCTTAAATAAGCAGCTTTTAAGCTGCACGAAACATGGCCTTCATTTGGTTTAAGTGATTGTAAGAGACAAGAAATGAAATGGAGAGAAATATATTTCAATCACTTGTTTAAAGTACCAAATAGGAGAGAAATGAGAAGAAATGGAGACACACATTTCTCTCATAACTTTTATTTTGAATATTTCCAAAAGTGAAGTGATTGACAAAGAAATGAAACCATTAAATGCTATTTTGTGATAATTCAAAAATTATCCTTTTATTTGGTATAACATTATATCATTTTGTAATATAACATTACATCATTTTTGTCTTTTTTTTCTTTTATATATCTTAATCAAATAAGATAGGAGATAAATCAATATCATTTCTTTCTCGTTTTTTTCTTCTCTCTCTCTCTTATCTATTCAAATAAAAGGGGGAAAAACTGCAATCTATTTTTTTTTCTTTTCTTCTCTCATAATTTATATAATTTCTTTTCTTTTCTCTCCTAAGTTACGAAACACAATGTAACTCATCCCAACAAAGAATCCCCTTTCTCTCATGCTAGCTACAGATCCCTTCCCATACATATACTTTTTCAATGTTGCGCAATGAGTGGTTTATTCTCTCTACTTTTCTACACATCTTCTTATAAATAAAAAAAAATTAAAAAATCAACTAAAGTAATCAATTCCCAAACCACCCTTTATTTTATCAAACTCTTCCCTTCCTATATGATTTTTTTATATTGCATGTAAATTTTAATTGTTTTTTTAAAATACAATAATATATATACATAATTTTTATTGTATTAATATAAAAGTAAAATAAAGATGTGAAATAAATTTAGTGATGAATAATATTTATTATAAATAAATAAATAAAAACTACAATATCATATCTATATATATTAAGGAAAATTGAGTTTTTAACGTTAAGATCTCTAAGAGTTTCAAAATTCCAATCAATTATGTTGATTTTTGGTTATTTTTTAAATAGAAAAAAATATCATTGACTACTAAAAATTAAAATTTAAAATTATAGTCAACAAAGAATTTATTGAATTCACCTATCATTTAGGGATTTAAATTTCAAAAGGAATTGTTTTCCATAATAAAAATATACTACATATTTTACCTGGTTAATTAGCAAGAATTTACTATAAAAAAAGAAAACTTACACAAGAAACATCTTTTATTGTTTTCACATAAAATGTTCTTCATTGCTTTATCTCTATTGGAACAAATATTCTTTACACCTCTCTCTCTCTCTCTCTCTCTCTCTCTCTCTCTCTCTCTTTTAAACTGGTGATTGTTAAGATTTTCATTAGTTTTTAAATCTTTTTCTTTTAATTTTTGCCTTTCATTCAAGCTTAATCTCCACGTCTGTTCAGCCTCGATTAGCAACAGAATAACAATAAACCAAACCAATATGTGAAGATGACCATGGATGCCTCTTTCAAGTTCTAAGGTAATTACAAATAGTTGTTGAACTCGATGCTATGTGAGATTTTTTGCATATTTATTATTTTTAATACATGTAATGGATCAATGTGACATATAGTCTTTTAAATTGTCAATGTTATTAAAAAAAATAGAGTTTGTGATTGATTATAACTCTATGTCTATTGAATATATTATAAATAAAATAAAAAAAAAGAATTGTATCTTTTATTGGGCATTTTGGCAAGCTAGTAAAAAGTCAGTTTTTTTACTTTTTGACTTTTTTTGGTCACATTACTTCTCTACTTTTTTTACACAAAAAGTCAAAAAAGTCAAAAAGTTAACTTTTTACTAACTTCCCAAAACACCACTGATTTTATATATGTAGTCCTTAAAAGTCAATAATTGTATTTTTCATAATTTTCAATTTCAATTCTATTCAATGAATATTAATTTATCAATTAGTGTGTTTCTAAGGTGTAGAATATACTCTCATATATATCTATATGCATATTATTACCGAGCAAAATAAACTTTTGATCTAAGAGATTCTAGAAATTCCAAAACATTAATATAAAATTTTAAAAATTAAGAAATACAAGTCGCATAAAACTATTGATAGATTTAACAGTATCTATAAAATTTTAAATTTTAAAAAATATTTATATATAGAAAGTCAAATAAATAAATTTAATCATATCTAAGCCACATCTAATTTGATATTTAAAAATCCTTTTCTAAGTATAAATTAGTATTATATAATTTAAAATTATATAACAATATTTACTTCAAAATATTATTTATTTTTTAAATATTTGAAACTAAAAAATAAATATAATTTAAAACTATTGACTTATCTAACATATCTAATTTTCAAATTCAAATTCAATAAAAATAAACGTTTATAAAATGTCAAAAAATAATTTTAGCTATATCTTTTTGGTTAGATAGTAAATTGTTTAGCTATGTCTAAGCTATATTTAATTTGTTTAGCTATATTTAAAAATGATTGAAATTTATTTTAGTTGTTATCTCAAAGATTAGTGGTAGAGTTAAAGAAAATGTGTAAGTCTTAAAATTTTAAAGTAAAAATTTTGTATTAGAATTTGTTCAAATGTAATTCTTTTAATATTTATAAATATTTTTTATTGATTGAAAAAAAGCATGTAAACATTAAGATTAATTTTTGTATGATATGAGTTATTAAAATACAATATATTATAGGTTTAAATCAAGAATTGTTGGAGAAAAAAAGAAATGACTCAAACTAGCACTACAACAAAATGTACCTTTGGCAACCATAATTGGCGACTAAAAAAAATTTAGTCACCAAAAGTTGTGGAATTGGCAACCAAAAATTTTTTTTAGTTCGCAAGAGTATAATAATTTAGCTACTAATTTTTTTTAGTCGGGATATATTGATTATTGGCGACAAAAAAAAAATTTAGTCACTAAGAATATCAAAATTGGCGACAAAAAAATTATTTGAGTCGCCGTATATTGAGTTTTGGCTACGAAAACGATTTAGTTGCCGAATGTAAAACAAAAAATTATTTTTTATCTTTGGCAACCAAAAGTTTGGTCGCCAAAAACATATTTTCAGCGACAAAAAAATATTTTAGTCGCCGTATAGTGAGTTTTGGCTACTTAAACCATTTAGTCGCCGAATGGAAAATAAAAAATTATTTTTTATCTTTGGCGACCAAAAGTTTGGTCGCCAAAAGCATACTTTTAGCGACAAAAAAATATTTTAGTAGCTGTATAATAAGTTTAGGCTACTAAAACCATTTAGTCGCCAAATGAAAAATAAAAAATTATTTTTTATCTTTGGCTACCAAAAATTTGGTGGCGAAAAACTTATTTTCGGCGCAAAAAGAAATTTTAGTCGCCAAAAAACTAAAATATTCATTTCAAATTTTGGAGGGATTTATAAAATTAATTGGTGTCTAAAAATATTTAGTCACAAATGGTGTGATATATATATATATATGGTTTCCAAACCAAACAAACCAGCGCCTCTCTCTCTCTCTCTCTCACTACAACAAAAAAGGTCTTTGGTGACGAAAAGGCATCACGAAATTTTTTTTTGTCTCCAAATATACATGTTTTAGAGATAAAAGTAAGATTTCCTCTCCAGTTGTAGTATTTTTAGAGAGAAAAACCAAATTTCGTCGCCAAATGCTTAAAATCAATAAAACAATAGGTGACGAAAATTTTATTCGTCTCTATATTTTATTTTTCGTCGCAAAAAAAATTCCCGCCCTTGAAAAATTTGGCAGAATATTTCAGCGCCATTTTAGAGACGAAAATTTTCGTCACCATTTTACAAAATTTTCGGCGAGAAAATAATTTCATCTCCTATAATTTTATTATGCAAAACAACGTAGTTTCAGGCATAAGTAAGAACCCACTTTGTTTGCCCAAATTAGGTCCTATTTTGCAAAGCCCTCTCTCTCTCTCTCTCTCTCTCTCTCTCTCTTTGTTTCATGCCCTCTTTCTTTCTCCGTTGATCCTCTCCCCTCCCTCTCTCCTGCCATTCCTCCTTGCGTTCGTCGGCAACCGGTGCTCCTCTTCCTCCTCCAGCATCGCCACTATTTGATTTGACTCTTGTCAAACTACCCATCGCTCTCTGTCAGTACACTGTATCATCGCTACCATCACTCACCGTCACTCACCGTCTCAAGCCCATTGATTTTGATTTAGGTATTTCTCTCTCTCTCTCTCTATGTGTGTGTCTCCGTATCTATCCCTTCCTCTATTTTTCCATTTTGATTTACGTATTTCTTCCTGTTATATCTTTCGCCCTCCAACTGTTTAATGCAATGCCTGAATCAAAAAATTATCTCTATCTCTACTCATCTTCTTCTTCTACTTGTTCTGTTGTATTTTGAAGTCACAATAGTTATCACGCCCCACTTTTTAGTACTCGAAGTCATTACCAAATTCATTAACTTAATTCAATTTCAGAGATAACGAGCGGAAGTAAACTCATATATTTAATCCGTAGAAGTGATTAGCAATACTCTCATTCGTATGCAAAGTCAACATTACATGAACATACTAATAAATTGCCCTTAGGCTTACAACCTTTAAATAAACAAATGAAGGGTGTAACCTTTATACATATGTATGCCCGCCAACAACAAAGAGGCCCTGGCCAACAAATAAGCAGATCCAAATCTTGTAGCACATCCTCGCTAAACACACGAAAAAAGATTCAACAACGTGGGATGAACATATAGTCCAAGAGGGATCTCAACATGATCCTCAACAATAACAACAAGATGAGATAGCTATGATCATGAACACTCTTTCTCATACTAGAATAATAATGTGACAGCTTTATACAAAAATATATATGTACGAACTTTCCTTTTGAAAACAACCGTTTATTCAACGCCATGCGATTCATCTTTCCATATTCCTCTCATTAATCCCCATTCCCATCCTTTCATAATATTAACCACTACTTAGGAAAATCATCACTAAGCCCGATACTCTCATCCATTTCCCATACATACGACAGACGTATCCTTTTTAAACATGTTTATTTTAAAACATTCGATCTCCTTCACATTTTCCAAAAGACAAAAATGACATTTTGATTCATTCCCAATATTATCATAACCGTACATGCATAACTTTATAAAAATATAAATTACAACCCACCAACATGTATACCATCAATCAATGGAGTAACTCGGTCCTCCGAACTGTAACCAATCAAATCCATGATATTTTCAGTCACAACTAAACCACAACAATTCCACTTTGCTCTACTAACTATGTGTTTAGTAAGCCAAAGATATACTGCAATAACTACTATCAACTTCGCTCTACTAGCTATGTGCATAGTAAGCCAAAATGTACTTCTCACAACAACATACCATTTTACCAGGCGCTAGCTGGAAGGGTGTGGTACCTTAGATTATAAGCGCATACAGTTCTCCAGGCGCTAGCTGGAAGGTAACGGTACCTTTGATTATAAGCGCGGCATATAACGCCAACAACAACCATGCAACAAGGCATATTCAACATGTATATTGCAACCACATAAACTATCAGGATGCAAACAATGTGTTAAGATATATGAACACATAGGTGTGTGGAGTACATCCCCTATCTTCTCACACACACTGGAGTACAACCCCTCTCTCCCTAACAAATATACATATAAAATGTATCTCAACATTTCATCACATATGATGTTCAATCAACAATGGTGTAAAACATACACGACAATCCAACTCAAACATGTCATCCTCCACCGATGACCAAGGACAAAACCTCTAGATGCAGATATATTGTACATCTATTGAAAATACATTTATCATTTTCACGAAACAATCCCAATTCCTTTTTGTTATCACAAAATCAACTCCACTATTCTTGTTCCCATGAAACCAATTCCAAAGCTATGATTAATCCCTTAGGCATTAACACCCTTATCCAACTCATTTTAATCAAGAGATTCATATACATTAGTCAACAAACCCCCATTTTAATTTACCAAAATCAAAACATAATTTAGGGCTTTTTCTTCATTTAACTACAACATGCTAATCTATATTCTAATTAGCCAAGACAACAACTAATGAAGCCAAACCCAATCTTAACACAACCAACCCTAGGTTTACCCCATGATTTTCACAAATCCAACATGATACAATTTTGATGCAATACAAAATAACCACATGTCTATCTATAGATGGAGCATTGAAAAGAAACAAGGAGAATCCCTACCTCAAAGGAGAACCCAAATGGAGAAGACGACCCGGAATCAAAGTGCTCCAAATCCACTATTTTTCAGATTAAAAAGTAGCCCTCACTCTCCTCTACCTTTTTAACAAAGGACCTAGGATGGATTTATAGTAGAAAGAGATGAAATCTAGAGAGAGAGTATGTTTAGAGAGAGGGAGTCTCGACTGCTAGGGTTTCAAGAAAGAAAGAAGGAGCAAAATGGTATTTTTCCCTGCGCCCTCTTGACATCCGACAGGCTCGCTCGAGCGAAGACCTGGTCGCTCGAGCGACCAGACACAAGAAAGCCTCGCTCGAGCGAAAAGAAGCTCGCTCGAGCCAAAAACAAACCAGCTCGCTCGAGCGAAGGGAAGCTCGCTCGAGCCAACAACCACTGCGATCAGGTCTAGCACTGGACGCAACCCTCGCTCGAGCCAAGAAAGGCTCGCTCGAGCGACCAAGCCAAAAACTGAACATCAAGAGTTGGTTTCTAAACCCAACCAACCTGCAATCAACCTGCCCAAAACATCCTATAACCAAAGAACAAGGAATCAAAGGACAACAACGACAACAAAATGGCAACAAAATCCACGGAACATAAGTCCGGATACACCAATCAAATGGAAAAAGACCGGGGTCGCTACAACCTCCCCCCCTTAAAGAATTTCGTCCCCGAAATTAAAGGTACGCCAAAACACAAGGCCACTGATAACACAACACCAATACCCCCCAATACTAGGAGTGAAACCGCTCTCACTACAAACCGTCAAGCCATTCTTACCAAAGAAGAGACTCACGAAGGGAACACATGCCAAACAACAATACTTAGGTGCAAAAATCCCAACAAACCAAACCTTCTGAGTAAATAATAAGAAAACATTTTCTTGCTCAAGAGACACGTCTCAAAGATAGCCAAATTTTTCAATGTTAACTTTCCAAAATAAATCCTTCATTTTCCATGCGAAACTCAACAGTTTTGTAAATATTTTTCACAAATACGGTGTTATCCAGAACATAAATATCACCCACAGTTTATTTACCAAAAAGATTCATTTGGAATTTCGCAAAATCCTTGAATTAAATCAATTTCTCAACAACACCCTTAGGTGGCCCAAACACTTAGGAAAAATTTTGTTTTCCAAATCCTTTCAACATACTACTAGCAACAATCATCACTCATACAGTGATACCAAAACCAATACGAAGCATAAAATAAGTACAGTGCCACATCAAATCAAACAACCAACACTTCAATTGATAAGCATGTGAGCTATATCACTACTGCAATGGAAGAGCATATGAGCTGCATCCCCGGGTTCATACCCCATTTCCCATCACCAAGCAATGCATATAAACACATAGGTTCTATACACAATCAATCAATACATAATTTAATGTATTCTATTAATCAACAGATTCAATGGCATAACATGTTCGATTAGCTTCGATCTCCCTAATCAACACACAAGGTCTACGATAGAAGAGATTAACCACAAGGTGACAAAAGTCAAACCGAAACTCAATACCAACAAGCTGACTAAACAACTCAACAAACTCCACACTCAGTAATCCATACACTGATGTGCCACTCAAACCACTAACCCCCAACAAGGAGTCCTCTACACAAAACCCCAAATTTTGGAATCTCACCGGATCTCCTGAAATTGTACCGCATCAACACTGCGCCTAAGGGAATTACCACCCTCTATGGCTACACAGCAAACCTGCGCATCCCCTCAACTCAAAATCGACAAGGTCAACCTCAAACCCAATCACGAAGGACAATTTGACCAACGCTATTCTCGTTATGCTAGAACACAAACTGTTCTTCCTCTAAAAGATGCTGCTAGCATTCACTCCCAAACCATACCCAACAATTGATAACCAATCACAAAACAAACACTACCCCTATACAACCATTAGGGTCACCCCAGACTCACTAACTAGCAAGCCCAAAACACAAACCAACAAACAGATACCATTCCCATCAACCCGAGATACACATCTCACATAACCTTGCTAATACCGCACAACTCTCGAAACCATCACATCAATCACATCCACCCACGGATTCCCGTTCTCAACCCATAATCTCTAAAATGAACAAGGCCCACAGGCCGTCACAAGACTAACTCAAAATACAGTACTAAGCAAGCAACAATTCTAGGATCATTGACCCCATTAACAACTTCTCAAAATAAAATAGAGAGTTCGAAATTCCATACATACTCCCCAATACCTGAGGATTAACCAAACAATACTATGCATAAAACTGCAATACATAAACATGGTGCCTCAACATCCAACAAGATTACCGACAACAAAATCAATAAACATGATACACCACCGGCCAATATTACAAAAAGTCCCTCTCTAGGGTAACACTATAGGGCTAACTAAGAAGTCGCCCCTCGCGAGGCTCTCGGCTTTGGCCTCGCCTGCTTGAATAACGATTGAACGCCCGATTGAGAGTCCGACTAGGTTTTAATACCTCAAGAATTTGCACGCAAAGGACAAGAACGTCTACCATGGCCCAGCTGACCACAAACAAAACAACCACCAGACCCTCTACCCGAGATCGGTCTCAAAACTCAGACGCCGAAACCCCAACAGAAGGATCCGAAACTCCTGGCGAAGAAAAGGAACCAGCTCCCGACTGAGCATGTTTCCGCCTCCACCCCTTACTGAACCTAGAATGTTTAGGAACCACGAGACTGACCGAGATGGTCTCCTTAACCCCATCACCACTAGCAATCGGGGCCTCCACATGGGCCGCCTCAACTAAAGTATAGTAATCCTTCCACAAGGATCCATACCTTCTCCGAATATCGAAACACAACCGCTTTTGAACTCAAAACAACGACGCTCCTCTGTTGTCACCAACTCGAGCAAACCTCGACAAACTATCAAACCGCATCTCAAAGCGTACCGCAGAGTGTCATCCCGACGAACTCCAAAAACTGTTCCCTCAACCTTTCCCGAGCAGAAGGAGGGAAATACTTGGCCCAAAAGGCCTCGGTAAAAGCAACCCACGTGCTACCTACATTATTCTTAGCATTCTTCCACCAATAACTCGCATCACTCTTCAACTGAAAGGTTGCCAAAGAAACCCTCAACTCCTCATCTTCGACTCTGAGCATATCAAGAGTCTTGGTAATCTGTTCCAACCAACTCTCTGCTTCCAACGGTTTAGCCTCCCCCACAAACTCAGGTGGACCGGAGCGAAAGAACTCCTTAGTAAGCTTGAGAGCATGCCCGCTGCCACCCTCAGTACGAGCCAGGGCGTCTTGCACTGCTCTCACAATCTCACGTGCGACATCCTCGCCGACAGCCGGTAAATCTTTGCAGCGGCCAGTACTAAAGGCTAAGTGCCCTCCTTGTTCCTACTACTCAATCGCCCTCTACTCCTCGTGTAGACATCCTATAAGGCACAAGGTAAATTACACTTAGCGTAAAACACAATAGCCTTCTCCGAGGCACACTCCACTCTTTTAAGTCACAAGACACACTTAGTTCCAAAATTTACATCTCTACCCAGATATAAACATCAAAACATATAAACACATAATCGAATCAAGTCCACAAAGATAGCCACTCATCCCGGAACTCTCAAGGAATTCCTATCAGAAACCACGTTGATCAGGCGTGTTTCCAAAAGGACCTCAAAGCAAGTTCACCGGCTATGAATACTATCCAGGAGACTGAATCCCATGCTCACATAAATGCAACACATAAGTCTTACTTCTCATGGCATCTATATGCAACGTCCTCACTACACGTAGTAAACCCACTGTGGTAAAAACCACTTCCCACGAGCTCAAGGTATTCAAACCCGGTAAGCTCTGATACCAAGTTATCACGCCCCACTTTTTAGTACTCGAAGTCATTACCAAATTCATTAACTTAATTCAATTTCAAAGATAACGAGCGGAAGTAAACTCATATATTTAATCCGTAGAAGTGATTAGCAATACTCTCATTCGTATGCAAAGTCAACATTACATGAACATACTAATAAATTGCCCTTAGGCTTACAACCTTTAAATAAACAAATGAAGGGTGTAACCCTTTTACACATATGGCGTTCCGCCAACAACAAAGAGGCCCCGTGGCCAACAAATAAGCAGATCCAAATCTTGTAGCACATCCGCTAACACACGAAAAAAGCTTCAACAACGTGGGATGAGCATATAGACCAGTAGGGATCTCAACATGATCCTCAACAATAACAACAGTACAGATAGCTATGATCATGAACACTCTTTCTCATACTAGAATAATAATGTGACAGTTTATACAAAAATATATATGTACGAACTTTCCTTTTGAAAACAACTGCTTTCATTCAACGCTTCTGTTTATTCATCTTTCCATATTCCTCTCATTAATCCCCATTCCCATCTTTTCATAATATTAACCACTACTTAGGAAAATCATCACTAAGCCCGATACTCTCATCCATTTCCCAGACATACGAGACGTATCCTTTTAAACATGTTTATTTTTAAAACATTCGATCTCCTTCACATTTTCCAAAAGACAAAAATGACATTTTGATTCATTCCCAATATTATCATAACCGTACATGCATAACTTTATAAAAATATAAATTACAACCCACCAACATGTATACCATCAATCAATGGAGTAACTCGGTCCTCCGAACTGTAACCAATCAAATCCATGATATTTTCAGTCACAACTAAACCACAACAATTCCACTTTGCTCTACTTACGATCTGTTTAGTAGGCCAAAGATATCCTGCAATAACTACTATCACCTTCGCTCTACTAGCTATGTGCATAGTAAGCCAAAATGTACTTCTCACAACAACATACCATTTTACCAGGCGCTAGCTGGAAGGGTGTGGTACCTTAGATTATAAGCGCGCATCTGAGTTCTCCGGTAGCTATTTGGAAAATGCAGTACCTTTGATTATAAGCGGCATATAACGCCAACAACAACCATGCAACAAGGCATATTCAACATGTATATTGCAACCACATAAACTATCGGGATGCAAACAATGTGTTAAGATATATGAACACATAGGTGTGTGAGTACATCCCCTATCTTCTCACACACACTTGGAGTACAACCTCTCTCCTCCCTAACAAATATACATATAAAATGTATCTCAACATTTCATCACATATGATGTTCAATCAACAATGGTGTAAAACATACACGACAATCCAACTCAAACATGTCATCCTCCACCGATGACCAAGGACAAAACCTCTAGATGCAGGTATATTGTACATCTATTGAAAATACATTTATCATTTTCACGTAAACAATCCCAATTCCTTTTTGTTATCACAAAATCAACTCCACTATTCTTGTTCCCATGAAACCAATTCCAAAGCTATGATTAATCCCTTAGGCATTAACACCCTTATCCAACTCATTTTAATCAAGAGATTCATATACATTAGTCAACAAACCCCCATTTTAATTTACCAAAATCAAAACATAATTTAGGGCTTTTTCTTCATTTAACTACAACATGCTAATCTATATCCTAATTAGCCAAGACAACAACTAATGAAGCCAAACCCAATCTTAACACAACCAACCCTAGGTTTACCCCATGATTTTCACAAATCCAACATGATACAATTTTGATGCAATACAAAATAACCACATGTCTATCTATAGATGGAGCATTGAAAAGAAACAAGGAGAATCCCTACCTCAAAGGAGAACCCAAATGGAGAAGACGACCCGGAATCAAAGTGCTCCAAATCCACTATTTTTCAGATTAAAAAGTAGCCCTCACTCTCCTCTACCTTTTTAACAAAGGACCTAGGATGGATTTATAGTAGAAAGAGATGAAATCTAGAGAGAGAGTATGTTTAGAGAGAGGGAGTCTCGACTGCTAGGGTTTCAAGAAAGAAAGAAGGAGAAAAATGCTATTTTTCCCCGCCGCCTCTTGAAATCTGACGAGGCTCGCCGAAGGAAGACTGTCGCCGAGCGACTGCAGACAGAAAGCCTCGCCGGCGAAAAGAAGCTTGCTCGAGCCAAAAACAAACCCGGCTTCGCTCGGCGAAGGAAGCTCGCCGAGCCAACAACCATCGCGATCGGGTCTAGCATTTGGGCCCAACCCTCGCCGAGTTAAGAAAGGCTCGCCGAGCGAACCAAAAGCGAACATCAAGAGTTGGTTTCTAAACCCAACCAACCTGCAATCAACCTGCCCAAAACATCCTATAACCAAAGAACAAGGAATCAAAGGACAACAACGACAACAAAATGGCAACAAAATCCACGGAACATAAGTCCGGATACACCAATCAAATGGAAAAAGACCGGGGTCGCTACAATAGTGAAAATGCAGTGTACTGGCCAAATTGTGCAATTGCTCAATATCTGACTATTTTTTGTTCTCGTGTTTAGACTTGTCAAAAATGATTTTGCCTTGTACATGATTCTGTGGCAATGTGAAATCATACATCTGAATGGGATCTTAGATAGACAATGTATATTTTTTGTTCATCTTCTTCACCTTCATGAATTATCAAAATTATTAAGGGGCTATTAAAAATCCATCTATTAATGACAATCTTTCCTAGGTAAAGCAACTCATCAGTGAATCCAAACAACCTATAATCACTGCAAGATAAGTTTGTCACCTCTTTTTCTAATTAAACATCCAATGCTAACATCATAACCCCCTAATCATGATCCATGATATGGGAAGAAAAATTATAGTAATGAAAACAACTAGTTCACTCATTGGTAAATCTAGAAAAATAAATTTGATTGGTATAACAGTGTGGAAGATAGGGTGACGTTTTGTTTAGATTGAACCTGCAAAAGAAGCATTTCATTATTTTAGACAATTGAAAAGGCACCCAGAAATATGCCATCAATTATGCAATGCTTTATTAAGTTATACCCAAAGCAACAAACAACACCTAAAATGTGTCTTAGTAGTGTATTTGTTGCTATATCAATATTAGGAGCAATAATCCCAATGATATAGTTTGTGTTATCTTTAGATCTTTTAGAAACTGTCGTGCATGTGTGACACTTCAAACCTTAATCTATGTTGCCTTGATAGTTCTGAGAGGTAAAGAGAATCATTATTGAAGCTTGTAAAGCTCGAATACATAAGGAAAACTCTTGTTGAGGGATACATTTTTATTTTTTATTTTTAAGGAAAACAAATGTTGAAACCTTATCTGTAGTGGTAAGATCAATGTTTTTTTTAGCATATGTCCATTCAGCTTAATTAATTTGTTTGAAGTTAGTGGAATTCATTCTTAATGTCGAATCTTTGGGAAGCCTCTCAAGAAGAATTGGTATGAATGTAAATTGTAAGAGAAAAGGAAGATCCCTACTTCACCATGCAATCTTTATAATTTTGAACTCATTAGAAATTGTACTTTCATGCCTAACATATGAAACCATTTACATTTACTAAAATGCTCACAGGCTATAAGTTTTTTCTTTTTCAAGCTACTTGTTTGGTCTATCCTCTTTTTCCCCTTTTCAGATTCTTGCTGTTGGTGCTGAGGTTGAGCAAGTTGAGGCTGGGAAGAAGGTAAGATTTGTAAAGGTTTGACTAGCTAATTTTCTTCAAGGGTCAATAATTTATTGCAATGCCAATCAATTTTGTTGCGGTACAGATTATCTTTTTGGTGCGGTACATATTTCCTTTTGGATATGAAATTTTCTTAATTCTCTATTGTGTATGGAACTAAATTTTTAAGGTTTTTCCTTCTACTGCTTGCTTATGATCTGTTACAGCTCTTAACTTTTGTGTAATCTTCATGTTAAATATAAATAAGTTTAGGTGAATGTTTTTCTTTGAACACTTATTAGTGATGCTGTGTTTTTTCTTTAAATGTTTTGGCCTCAGGTCTTGTGGATCTTGTAATCGAGTTTGATCTTAAAGTGACTTTTCTCAAAGGCCTTAAATAAGAATTGACGGGCAGGTATCTTCTACACATTGATATATATATATATACACACATATGTACACAGTCACACACGTGGATGAGGTTAAAGGTGAGCCTACTGAAAACCCATAATGGTCTTAAGAGGTTGAGAGTGAACCTACTGAAAACCCGGATATGTTATATTTGTTGTATGGGTTGTTGGTAGAGGTTGCAGGTGAACCTACTAAAAACCCATGTATATTGTTTTATTTATTGTAGCATTATTGAAAACCCATATATGTTAAATGGAAATGTAACATCAAAAAAAAAAAAAAAAGAAACATAACCAATTAAATATCTAATACATCTTCATAAGTCATGATAATATATGCATGGATATAGGACGGGACTCCCAGCTTGAAAACTATGTAGAAAAATACACTTTTTCAAACTAAGTCCAAAAATATACTTTTCCAATACTTAGGCTTGAAAATAGGCCATTGGGGACTAAAATCGTGAAAAAGCCATGAGAAGGCCCAAGAACACCCTTAACACCTCGGGAGACATGGGACTCCCGATTTAAAAACTAAGCAAAAAAATGTACTTTTCCAACACTTAGGCTTGAAAATAGGCTATCGGGGGGCCAAAATCATGTAACAGCCACAAGAAGGCCTGGGAAACACCTCAAACACCTCAGGAGAGACCAATGTAAGTTGTGAAAACTTATGGAACTAGCACGGGACTCCCGGTTTAAAAACTAAGTCCAAAAATATTTTTTTTCATACTTAAGCTTGAAAATAGGCCATCAGAGGCCAAAATCGTGCAACAGCCATGAGATGGCCTAGGGAACAACTCAAACTCCTCGGGATGGACCAATGTGAGTTGTAGGAACTTACAGAACTAGCACGGGACTGTCGGTTTGAAAACTAAGTCCAAAAATGCACATTTTCACACTTAAGCTTAAAAATATGCCATCGGAGGCCAAAATCGTGCAACAGCCATGAGACGGCCCAGGGAACACCTCAAATACCTCGGGAGGGACCAATGTGAGTTGTGAAAACTTACGGAACTAGCACGGGACTTTCGGTTTGAAAACTAAGTCCAAAAATACACTTTTTCACACTTAAGCTTCAAAATAGGCCACCAGAGGCCAAAATCGTGCAACAGCCACGAAACGGCCTGGGGAACCCGTCAAACATGTCGGGAGGGACCAATGGGAGTTGTGGAAACTTACGGAACTAACATGGAACTCCTGGTTTGAAAACTAAGTCCAAAATTGTACTTTTTTACACTTAAGCTTCAAAATAGGCCACCGGAAGCCAAAATCGTGCAACAGCCATGAGACAACCCGGGGAACATGTCAAACACCTGGGGAGGGACCAATGTGAGTTGTGAAAACTTACGGAACTAGCACTTGACTCCCGATTTGAAAACTAAGCCGAAAAATGCACTTTTTCACACTTAAACTTCAAAATAGGCCACTGGAGGCCAAAATCATGCAAGAGCCATGAGACAGCCCGGGGAACACGTCAAACACATTGAGAGGGACCAATGTGAGTTGTGGAAACTTACGGAACTAGCACGGGACTCCCAGTTTGAAAACTAAGTCCAAAATTGCACTTTTTCACATTTAAGCTTCAAAATAGGCCACCTAAGGCCAAAATCGTGCAACAGCCACGAGACGGCCTGGGGAACATGTCAAACACGTCGGGAAGGACCAATGTGAGTTGTGAAAACTTACGGAACTAGCACGGGACTCCCGGTTTGAAAACTAAGTCGAAAAATGCACTTTTTCACATTTAAGCTTAAAAATAGGCCATCGGAGGCCAAAATCGTGCAACAGCCACGAGACGGCCTGGGGAACACGGGGAACACGTGAAACACATCGGGAGGGACCAATGTGAGTTGTGAAAACTTACGGAACTAGCACGGGACTCTCGATTAGAAAACTAAGTCGAAAAATGTAATTTTTCACACTTAAGCTTCAAAATAGGCCACTGGAGGCCAAAATTGTGCAACAACCACAAAACGGCCTGGGGAATACCTCAAACCCCTTGGGAGAGACCAATGTGAGTTGTGGAAACTTATGGAACTAGCATGGGACTCCCGGTTTGAAAACTAAGTCGAAAATTGCACTTTTTTTACACTCAAGCTTAAAAATAGGTCATCGGAGGCCAAAATCGTGCAACAACCACGAGACGACCCGGGGAACATGTCAAACACCTCAGGAGGAACCAATGTGTGTTGTGGAAACTTACGGAACTAGCACAGGACTCCCGGTTTGAAAACTAAATCCAAAATTGCACTTTTTCTCACTTAAGCTTCAAAATAGGCCACCGGAGGCCAAAATCGCACAAAAGTCACGAGAGGGCCAGGGGAACACATCAAACACATTGGGAGGGGCCAATGTGAGTTGTGGAAACTTACGGAACTAGCACGGGACGCTCGGTTTGAAAACTAAGTCGAAAAATGCACTTTTTCACACTTAAGCTTCAAAATAGGCGACCGGAGGCCAAAATCGTGCAACAGCCACGAGACGGCCCAGGGAATCCATCAAACACATCGGGAGGTACCAATGGAAGTTTTGGAAACTTACGGAACTAACACGGGACTCCCGGTTTGAAAACTAAGTCCAAAATTGTACTTTTTCACACTTAAGCTTCAAAATAGGCCACCGGAGGCCAAAATTGTGCAACAGCCACGAGACAGCCCGAGGAACACGTCAAACACCTCGGGAGGGTCCAATGTGAGTTGTGAAAACTTATGGAACTAGCACTTGACTCCCGGTTTGAAAACTAAGTCGAAAAATGTACTTTTTTACACTTAAGCTTGAAAATAGGCCATCAGAGGCCAAAATCGTGCAACAGCCACCAGACGACCCGGGGAACACATCAAACACATCGGGAGGGACCAATGTGAGTTGTGGAAACTTACGGAACTAGCACGAGACTCCCGGTTTGAAAACTAAGTCTAAAATTACACTTTTTCACACTTAAGCTTCAAAATAGGCCACCGGAGGTCAAAATCATACAACAGCCACGAGACGGCCTGGGGAACACGTCAAACATGTTAGAAGGGACCAATGTGAGTTGTGAAAACTTACAGAACTAGCACGGGACTCCCGGTTTGAAAACTAAGTCGAAAAATGTACTTTTTCACACTTAAGCTTAAAAATAGGCCATCGGAGGCCAAAATCATGCAACAGCCACCAGACGGCCCAAAGAACACGTGAAACACATCGGGAGGGACCAATATGAGTTGTGGAAACTTACGGAACTAGCACGGGACTACCGGTTTTAAAACTAAGTCGAAAAATGCACTTTTTCACACTTCAGCTTCAAAATAGGCCACTGGAGGCCAAAATCGTGCAACAACCACGAGACGGCCCGGGAAACACCTCAAACACCTCGGGAGGGACCAATGTGAGTTGTGGAAGAACTAGCACGGGACTCCCGGTTTGAAAACTAAGTCGAAAATTTCACTTTTTTACACTTAAGCTTGAAAATAGGCCATCGGAGGCCAAAATCGTGCAACAACCACAAGACGGCCCGGGGAACACATCAAACACCTCAGGAGGGGCCAATGTGTGTTGTGAAAACTTACAGAACTAGCACGGGACTCCCGGTTTGAAAACTAAGTCCAAAATTGTACTTTTTCACACTTAAGTTTGAAAATAGACCTTTGGGTGCTAAAATCGTGTAACAGCCACGGGACGACCTAGGAAACACCTCAAACACGTCAGGAGGAACCAATGTAAATTGTGGAAACTAATGGAACTTGCACCGGACTCCCGATTTGAAAACTAATTCGAAAAATGCATATTAAATTGTATATTTTATAGATAAGATAATAATTGTCTAACTTGCATTTTTTTTTTTTTTTTTGTGTTTCATTTTTTTGCAGATTCGAGATTTGATATGGACATATTTGGTAATGTGGAAGGCAGATAGTAGCTCATTTTGTGTTTTTGTTTATATTACCTTACATGTATTTTGGTTGCGTTGTAAATTTTATATTTTTGTTAGTATTACAGGGCCTGTTTGGTAATCCACCCATGATATTTTATTTTTGTTGATATTAGTAGACATGTGTTTTTGTTGGATATTAGGAGATGTGTTTGGTAATCCGCGTGCGGTTGATATTATATTTTGTAGATATTAGTAGACGTTTTTTGTGGATATTAAGGCCTCGTTTGGAAACAAGCTAATTTAGTAACTTTTTGGCTATTTTGCTAAAATATGAGCTAAAAAAAACTACTATGTTTGGGATGACTTTTTGACTTTTTACGAAAAGATGTGCAAAAAGTAGAGAGAAAAAAGAATATTTGACTTTTTGGTATGGGTTGTTGGCTTTTTGATTTTTTTAGTGACTTTTTTGCTTTTTGGCTAAACAGATCGCTTCCCAAACGAGGCCTAGGAGACATGTTTTATAATCCGCATGCACTTCATATTGTATTTTTGTGGATAGTGCTGAAATTCGATTGTGATGTTTATAAAAATAAACATATTTTTTTATTGATGTGTAATAGATATTTTATTAAACAGGTTATTGAAATGCGCAAGGAATTGTTACTGAAAAGAAAAAAATTTGAAAGAATAGTACTCCCATTTTCAAATTTTTTAATTTTTATTAGTGACGAAATAAAATATGTCACTATTAGTTTTCAAAAAACATGACGAATAATTTTGTCACTAATGATATAGTACGAAACAAATAATTTCGTCATATTTCTTTGAATATTTAAATCGCTAAATTGAAATATTTGGTGACAAAATGTTTTTGTCATTGAATAATTTTCTTTTTTGCTCATTTTAGTGACAAATTTTTCTGTCACCTTAATCCATATCATTGGTGAGGAAAACTTTCGTCACTAAAATATATTTGGTAACGAAATATTTTGTCGCCAAAAACAATTAAAATAAAATATTATTTAGTTTTGGTAACGAAATTGATGTTTTAGAGAAGGAAAAATTCAACATTTGGAGACGAAACATTTCGTCGCCAAAAATGAAAAATAGGCGATGAAACTATTTTTCGTCACCACGCACTTCGATGATGACGATAGGCCCTTAACGTGGTAACAAATTTTTTTCATCGCAGATCACTTTAGTGACGAAAATTTGATATTTGGAGACAAAATCAGTCTGTCACTAAAGGCCTTTTTTGTTGTAGTGTCTTCAGCGTCTACCTCTCTGGTGTTCTCGACTGCTACTGCTGCTGCGGCCGTGACCTTCTTCTTTGTCCCCTTGTCCTCTCTCTCTTCTTCTCCTTCTCCTCCTTCTCCTTCTTGTCCTTGCCCCTTTCCCATAGCCTTAACCACTGTCGGAGCTGTTGTGTCTGGAGAAGAGATGATCTCGTCGACGGTGGAGGATGTAAGATGGGTGAAGGATTAGATCGAGGCCAACGGACTTCATATGCACGACAATGTCCTCTGTAAGGGCATTAATCCTCACAGCTCTAAGATCTTATTCAGTCAGTAACCTCTCGCTCTTTCAATTTGTCTATGTATGTATTGGATTTTTGGAAATCTACACTTGTCAAGCTTTTCATTGAAAAGAAACGGTGAATTTAGGTTTTGGATTTTTAGAGATACTAGTGGTAACCCGTTCTATACACGGATTTTATAAATAAAAAAAAATATAATAAATATGTTGAAATAATTTAATATTTTATCTTATGGTATACATGAAATTTATAAGTTAATTTTTATGTTTATAACTTTTTATATTATTAGTTTAAAAAATTAAAATATATATATATATATATAAATCTATTTAGTGCAATTTTGATAATTTGTAATAAAAAAAGTTAAACCTAATTAAATGAGGTTACATGAGTTATGACATACCTTTTCTTTCTATCAAAATAGACAAATTTAAAAATTATAATTAAGACAAATATACAATTTTATTATTAAATGTGAAGTGAAGTGATATTTAATAATAATTGATATGATGTTTCTGTTTTTAATCCAATAATTTAAGTTACATTTCTTTTGGTTTTAATTTCATAACTAAAAATACAATATGAATATAACACGTACACGAATTTCTAGCCTTTAAGAATAAAAAGGTTTTAGAATATTTCCAACCTTTCATCATTTTCTATTAATTTTTTTTTTATCTAATTTGATTTTAAATTTGAATAAAAAATTTGATTTGATATGAATTACTTTAACTTTTTCATTAAATTTTTATCAATTTTTAAAAGAACTTTCATTCTTATCCCAAATTTTTTTTTTCTTTTCATCAATTTTGATAAAAAAAAAAAACAATAATTTCCAACATTTCATCTTTTTAAATTATTATCCAATTATAATTCGATAACCATTTTTTTTTTACTTCAATCTTACGATTTTCACTAAAAAAACAAAATCTAATCAAAATCCTTAACACAGAATGGGCATAGCAACCAAATCAACAATAGAGAAAAAGAATCACACAGGGAAAAAAATAAAATTAAAAAACAAATAAATTTATGGAGTGGTAGGATGTTAACCCCCAACAACTTAGACCTCACCCCGCCTGATCTATCAGCTCATCCACTAGTGCCAGCGAAGCCTAGGAGTTGGGATGACTAATCAAATTATTCTTTAAATATGACTTAAAATTTGATTAATTTGTCCCATTAAGTGATTTAAAATTTTGATTAATTTTTTTTTCAATTTATTTAAGATGGAGCTGTGGATTTTTATTTTTTTAAATTTAATTTATCTATGGTTTCTATTTATTTTTAATTATTATTATTTAGATAAGTCACGATGTGAGTTATATATGTGATAGACATGTGAGTTTTATTGATTTAAAATATGATAGTGTAAGATATTTTCAAATAAAATTTGTTTAGATAGACTTTAAAGATTTTTAAAATTTAAAATTGGGTATTGAGAGGCAAAAGAAAGATTTTAACTAGATAAATAAAAATTATATTTATTAATTTTATCTGTTTGTATATCTGATTTTTATTTTTTGGGGCAGTTATGTTATAATATATAAGATATAAACATCTAAAAAAAAATAATATATAAGATATAGATAGACAACCACAATTCTAATGAAAAATATTATCTGATTTTTTGAGGGAGAAAAAGGAAAGTAAGTTTTAATATTTTCTTTTGGAAATCGATGAGAGAAATTACAATCGAGAGATTATGAAATATTTTTGTTATCTTTCCATTTGAAATCCATAAATTAAGGTATAATTATTATTTCCAAAATAATTAAATAGGTATAGGAGAAGTTAAAAAAGGGGGATAATATTTCCAAAATAATTAAATAGGTATGAGAGAAGTTGAAAAGGATGTGTATAAGAGAAGTCAAAAAGGCTTAGGGGAAGGCAGTAAGTGTTGAACCTTTTTTCTTTTTTTTTTTTAAATCAAAAAATTAAGAAATTAAGATTGAGGTATTGAAACTCCCACAAGACTTGTGAGTTAAAAGCCTTTTTTCCCTTATATAATGTATAGATAGATGGATAGATGTTATATTATAGCCTATAGATTTTAGGTTTTGGATTCTAATTTGGTCTACATTCTAATTTCGATGTTTTGGACTTCTATTTGTGTTTCTTAATCAAACATTGAATCTAATCGCATTAACTTCTCCAGTTTTTTTTTAATTTTTTTTTTTTACATTCATACTGGTGAATATTTGTGAATGTGTGCCCTGTTCTGGTTCAAGATTGACAAGTTATGGACTTTTAAAGCATCTCCATCACCCACAGAAGCTCGTTCGGCGGCTCATTCATCACCCACGGAGTGCACGGGTGTGTGTGTGTGTGTGTGCTAGGAGCTCAAGAGGTGACGTAGATCCCTTTGACTCAAGAGATTATCAATCAAGAACTCTAGGTAAGGATTACATGCTTGATTCTTGTAGATTAATTATCTAATAATTAAAATCAAGAAATGATTAGGCTAAATTTCATGTAATTGTAAAGAAATTAGATTTAATTTGCATGTCATATAAGTAAATTAGAAAGAGGATGAAGAAATTGAGTTAGGTTTAAAAATTAATGAAAGTTGTTTGGGAGAAAGATTTGGGAAAAGTTGTTTATGACATTACCAGGTATCACTTTTGTGATTGTTCATCTCTCTCTTTCTCGGCAAAAGTGTGTGCTTAAACAATGTGCACATGCAATCACGTATTGTAGGCTTCTGTTTGAATGCATGTATAGCGATCACGGGTTTTTCTCCTTGTTGTACAGTGATTCGGACTTGTTTCCGTGGATGTTAGCAGTTGTTTATATCTTGTTTGCATCCTTTCGTGCTTTGTATTTGAGTTATAGGATGTGTTGGGCAAGTGTGTTACAGGTTGGTTGTGTTTGGGAGCAAATGGTTGCTGCCCAGAATTTTGGTCCTTCGCTCGAGCAAGAAGTTTGTCGCTCGAGCGAGCTCTTTGCTTTTGGTCCTCCACTCGAGCCAGGGTTTCTTCGCTCGAGCGAGAGTTGAGTTTTGTGTCTGGTGGCTCGAGCGAGAACTCTTGCACTCGAGCGTGCGTCTGCGTCTCATTTGGACCTGAGAGCTGTGTTTCTTGGCTCGAGCGAGCTTTCCTTCGCTCGAGTGAGCGAGGTGTATGTTTTGAGTTTCCTCGCTCAAACGAGCATTCTGTCGCTCGAGCGTGCTTCTGGATTGCAGATCTAAAGCTTCGAGTTGTTGGCTCGAGCGAGACTTTCTTCGCTTGAGCGAGTATTCTTTGTGTCTGGTCGCTCGAGCGACCAATCCTTCGCTCGAGCAAGCCTGTTATATATCAGATCTCAGCAGCGAATTAAACATCACTTTTTCATCTCTCTTTTTCTATCAAACCCTAGATCCGACTCTCTCTCTGTCTATACTTGTCTTCTCTCTAAGGTTTGATCTATCTAGGGTAAGTTTCTACCCTTAGTCCTTTATTAAAAAGATAGAGTGGGTTGAGGGCTTCGTTTTAATCTGAAAAACTTGGGATTTTGAGCACGTTGGTTTTTTATCTTCATCTCCGTTTGAGCTCAAACTTCGAGGTAGGGATATCCTACTCCTTCCTATGAGCTTTGTCTTTGAATTTTAGCATTTTGATGTGTTGGGGGTTGTTGGATAATTTTGAGAAAGTTTGGGCCTTTGTGTAATTTTACAAAAGGTAGGGGTTTTACTTATATAAACCTATATGCATGTTTAGCATGGAGAAATGAGGCAAATGTTGGTCATTGATAGAAATGGAACCTTAGGGTTGTTTTGATAATTATGGAAAATGCCCTAATTACATTGATAAATTAATTTGTAAAAATTAATTTTGAGGAAATGAGAAATTGAATTGAGAATGTTGAAATTGGAAATGTATGGGACTAAAGGGTGTAGTTGGATCATTTATCACTCACCTAGTTGAAATGTCGATATTTCATCCATTTGGTGCATTTATTTTCTGTTTAGGAATAATTGCTTTGGGCTATCGGTGGAGGATAGTCTTGATTGTTGTAGACAATGCATGATGATTAGGCAAACTAAAACTAATCGATTGAGTACTCTAATAAATATAGCGGTTGGAATAATACATTAACCTTATGTATTGATTGATTATGTATATGATCTACGTTTATATACATTGTGTGTGTGGGAGGAGATAGGGGATGTACTCTACGGTTTAGGGGAAGATAGGGGATGGATCTCTAAATCGGATTTTGTTTGACATTGATACAACACTAAAATGTGTATCAAGTGTGAACTATGGAAGTGTTTGAATTGATTTGATATAGCACTAAAATGTATATCGTTATCAATTGTGAAGTATGTAAGTGATTTATGTGTTATTGATACAGCACCAAAATGTGTATCCATTATGAATTTCAAAAGTGTTTAATAAATAAGTCATAATCTCATCAAGTTATTTGGCTAAATTCTAAGCCTTGTTTTCAAACTCAAAGTTGAAAGAGAAGTGGGAAGTGAAATGTAACATGGACTTGAATATCATGAAACTGTAATGTGTTATAAGTGGAAATATAAGTGTGGACCATCTATCGAATGCTGTTATTTTAGCCATTGTTTATTGTTGGTTTAGTATATTTCTACTGGGCTGTGGCTCACCCTATACGGGACACCATTTTCTGGTACAGGTAGCATGCCACCTCCAAGGACATAGCTTGGGAAGCTAGAGGCAGTCGGACTTTTTGGTTGTTTTGTTTTCCTTTGATGTATTACATGTGAATTCAAGCCAAGGGCTTAATATGTAGATGAGTTAGTACTCATTCTTTGTAACCAAGTGTTGGCTTGGAAAGTTGTAAGCCCATGGGGCCTTTACTTTTGTTGTCAACATGTAATACTTTTGTAAGAACTACTCTGATAAATAGAAAGATGTTTATTTCTCTTATATTGTTGCATGTCAAGAATGATGGGTTTTATGTATTTTTTTGAGGGTGTGACAACTCGGTATCAGAGCTTATCGGGTTCAAATACTTTGAGTACGTGGAAAGTGATTAGTATCACAATGGGTTTGTCTCGCTTGTTAGAGACTTAGATGCAATGTTTATGTGACTACTTGGATATGGGATTTAGTTTCTAAGATGTTGATTGCATCCTTGGGTTTCTGGGAGTCCTATTGGAAAAGCACTTGATCAATGCTGTTTCTAACTGGAACTCTAGCAACGCCTCGGGACTATCATTATCCAGAAATGAAATTCGTAAGTGCTTATGTGTTTATGTGCTGACGTGGAGTGAATTACAGTTGTCCATGTATTAGGACGCAAGTGTTTAGCTTTGGCACATTTTTGAATGTGCTAATGTTCTTCGTTACCTTTATTAGAATGTCAGGACGAGGACGTGGTGGTAGACGAGGTAGGCCTAGGAGGCAAGAGGTGCCTATACCGGATGACATTCCGACGCAGCAGGAGGGTGTTGGCCAGGCCAATTTGGTCCGGCCAGCAGGTCAGCAGACCATGGGCGCCTGAGCCCACGAGATGGCAAGAGCATTGAGAGCATCCATGGACATTCTCAGAGTTGATAATCAAGTCCAGGCCCAAGTTGTTGATGCAGGGCCTTCTTTTCTGAAGAGGGAGTTCTTCTGGTTAAATCCGGATGAGTTTTTGAGAGATCCGAAAGAACCACTTAAGGCTGATGAGTGGTTGGAGCAGATGACTAAGACGTTTAAGATGCTTAGAATCGAAGACGGGACTTTGAAAGTGACCTTGGCATCTTTCCAGCTTAAGGGTGATGCGGGTCAGTGGTGGAAATTTATGAAGGGTCATATTGGTGGCACTTGGGAGGCTTTTGTGGGTGCTTTCCAAGAGAAGTTCTTATCTCCAGCAGTCAGGGAGAAACTGAGAGACCAATTCTGCCAGCTTTTGCAGTTGAGTTCTTCAGTGGCCGAGTATGAGGCTGCTTTTACTAGCTTGTCCAGGTTCGCACCTGAACTTGTGGCGTCCGAGGAACGCCGCTGTATCGAGTTTGAGAAAAGGTTGAGGCGTGGCCTCAAGATGAGAGTTGGGGGTTCTATGATCCGAGACTATGGGCGTTTGGTTGATGCTGCAGCCCATATGGAGATCATGATGCAGGAGGAAGAGGGACAAAGAGGCTCCAAGAGGAGCCAGGATGGTCAGGGTGATGGCAGGAGACAGAGGGGTGCGAACCCTCAACAGTCTCAGAGTGGTGTTGTTAGATCGACCTTTCCAGTGCCGAGTGCAAGCTCGAGGAGAGGCAATCAGGGAGATTTCACCTGTTACAAGTGTGGTTAGCTGGGCCACAAGGCTTCGGTTTGCCCATAGAGAGGAGGAGGTTAGAGAGCTGCTTCATCTTCAGCTAGACCACAGAGCCAGAGTCAGGGCAAGGGCCAGCCCTTGTCTTGTTATCAGTGTGGTCAGCCTGGGCACCTGAAAAGGTTTTGCCCACAGTTGAGTACCACTTCGGGCGCGTCTGGTTCTAGGCAGACGCAGGTTTCAACCCGGCTCGATCTGTGCGAGCCTCGAGGGCCAATCCGAGCTTCCGTCCCTAGTCTCAGGCAATGATCATATGCTCTCCGATGGGTGAGCAAGTGGATTAAGGGCCCTCTTGGGCTCGTGTATCTTTATCACAGGATCTTGTACCTGCTCCATTAGTTGTGAGAGGTACCTTTTTGTTTTGCAACTCAGTTGCCAATGTGTTAATTGATACAAGTGCATCCCATTTTTTTATATCTGGTGCATTTGCATCTGTTTTGGAGTTGGAGTTGGCACAGTTAGCATCTCCTCTATGTGTTGTATCACCTATTGGAGGCGAATTGATTTTGAAACAAGGGTGTAGAGGGTGCGATATAGAGCTCGCCGATCACCGACTCCCATTTGCTTTCGTGGTTATGCCCATGTCGGGTTTTGATGTTATTTTGGATATGGATTGGTTATCGTCATACCGGGTTATTATTGATTGCTACCGCCAGAGGGTCACAGTATATACCTTGAGCGGGGAGTGTTTTCATTTCTTGGGAGATCGGGTTGGTAATGTGTTACCACCGGTGTATGATCCGCGAGGGCGGAGTGAGCCTAGTGGTCTTCTTGCTAGCCTTATGAGTAGTGAGTGTGATGAGACCAGGGTTGAGTTGCCGAGAGTGGTTTGCGAGTATTCGAATGTTTTTCCCGAGGATCTTGTCGGTTTGCCACCTCATCGAGAGATAAAGTTCTCTATTGATTTAGTGCCCTAGACGCAGACCGATTTCTATGGCAACTTACCGTTTTGCCCCAGCTGAGTTGAGTGAGTTAAAGATTCAACTCCAGGAACTGCTAGATAAGGGTTTTGTTCGCCCTAGTGTTTCGCTGTGGGGAGCACCGGCCCTCTTTGCAAAAAACAAAAGATGGTGCCTTGAGACTTTGTATCGACTACCGAAAGTTGAATCAGGCTACGGTTAAGAATAAGTACCCTATGCTCCGTATAGATAATATGTTTGACCAGTTGAAGGGGTCCCGTTGTTTCTCTAAGATAGACTTGAGATCGGGTTACCACCAGTTGAGGGTTAGGGAGGAGGATATTCCGAAGACGGCATTCCGTACGCGGTATGGCCACTATGAGTTTCTGGTGATGCCATTTGGGCTCACCAATGCACCGGCAGTCTTTATGAATTTGATGAACCGGATATTCCGGGAATTCTTAGATCGCTTTGTGGTCATTTTTGTGGACGACATTCTTATCTATTCACCTTCAGAGGAGGAGCACGAAAAACACTTGAGAGTGGTGCTCGAGTTACTTAGAACCCATAGGCTGTATGCCAAGTTTGGGAAGTGTGAGTTCTGGCTAGGAGAAGTCAAGTTTTTAGGCCATGTGGTTTCCGAAGAAGGGGTGTCTATTAATACGTCCAAGATTGAGGCAGTGCAAGATTGGGCATAGCCTAAGAGTGTGTTTAAGATCCGCAGTTTTCTGGGATTAGCTGGGTATTACCGCCGGTTTGTGAAGGATTTCTCCAGGTTAGCTTTACCGTTGACTAGACTGACTCGGAAGGGAGTCAAATTTGTATGGAGTAAGACTTGTGAAAAGTCGTCCCAAGAACTGAAAGTTAGATTGACCACCGCCCCGGTCTTGATTATTCCGGAGAAAGGGTTGGGTTATGCAGTCTATTGTGATGTCTCACGAGAGGGTTTGGGTTGTGTGTTGATGCAAGACGGGAAAGTGGTTACCTATGGCTCACGTCAGTTAAACATACAAGAAAAGAATTACCCCACACATGACCTAGAGCTAGCAGCAGTGATCTTTGCCTTGAAAATCTAGAGGCACTACCTTTATGGTGAGAGATTCGAGGTGTCCTCGGATCACAAGAGTCTGAAATATATGTTTACATAGAAAGACTTGAACTTGAGGCAGAGGAGGTGGATGGAGTTTATTGAGGATTACGACTTCGAGTTGCACTATCATCTGGGGAAGGCCAATGTTATGGCCGATGCCCTTAGTAGGAAATCCATTAGCGACGTAGCTTGTATAGCAATCCGGGAGTGGAAGATGTTGGGGGCACTTGGCGAGTTTGATTTGCTTCTGAGCGAATCTGTTGAGGTTGACCTTGTTTTTGCCGTTCTTGTGACCTACACTTGTGACTCGAGTATTAGAGGCACAGAGAGGTGACCTTGAGGTAGAGTCCCTACGAGAGAAAATCTCCAATGAAGGTTAAAAGGGTTTGTCGAGTATCCAGGCAGTGTGAGATCTGAGACCGATTGTTTGTGCCAGAGTCCTGCCGAGAGGAAGTACTCCGAGAGTTTCACCATTCACGCCTTGCGGTGCATCCAGGAGGCACCAAGATGTATCGTGATTTGGGGTGCCAGTTTTGGTGGAGGGGTATGAAGAGAGATGTGGCATTTTTCGTATCAAAGTGCCTTACTTGTCAGCAAATGAAGGCCGAACATCAGAGGCCAGCGAGTTTGTTACAACCCTTACCTATTGCCGAGTGGAAGTAGGAGCATTGTTTAAAATGGAGAAAAATTTATTCCTTTGAAAACTTGCACTTAATTTCGGGGACGAAATTCTTTAAGGGGGGGAGGTTATAGCGATCCTGGGTTTTTTCCCCTGTTGTACAGTGATCCAGACTTGTTTCCGTGGATGTAAGCAGTTGTTTATATCTTGTTTGCATCCTTTCGTGCTTTCTATTTGAGTTATAGGATGCGTTGGGCAGGTGTGTTATAGGTTGGTTGTGTTTGGGAGCAAATGGTTGTTGCCCAGAATTTTGGTCCTTCGCTCGAGCGAGAAGTTTGTCACTCGAGCGAGCTTTTTGCTTTTGGTCCTTCGCTCGAGCCAGGGTTTCTTCGCTCGAGCGAGAGTTGAGTTTTGTGTTTGGTGGCTCGAGCGAGAAGTCTTGCGCTCGAGCATGCGTATGCGTCTCATTTGGACCTGAGAGCTGTGTTTCTTGGCTCGAGCGAGCTTTCCTTCGCTCGAGTGAGCGAGGTGTATGTTTTGAGTTTCCTCGCTCGAGCGAGCATTTTGTCGCTCGAGCGTGCTTGAGTTGCGCACTGAGTTGTTAGCTCGGCGAGACTTTCTTTGCTCGGCGAGTATTCTTTAATGCAGTCGCTCGAGCGACCAATCCTTCGCTCGAGCAAGCCTGTAATATATCAGATCGCAGCAGCGAATTAAACATCACTTTTTCATCTCTCTTTTTCTATCAAACCCTAGATCCGACTCTCTCTCTGTCTATACTTGTCTTCTCTCTAAGGTTTGATCTATCTAGGGTAAGTTTCTACCCTTAGTCCTTTATTAAAAAGATAGAGTGGGTTGAGGGCTTCGTTTTAATCTGAAAAACTTGGGATTTTGAGCACGTTGGTTTTTTATCTTCATCTCCGTTTGAGCTCAAACTTCGAGGTAGGGATATCCTACTCCTTCCTATGAGCTTTGTCTTTGAATTTTAGCATTTTGATGTGTTGGGGGTTGTTGGATAATTTTGAGAAAGTTTGGGCCTTTGTGTAATTTTACAAAAGGTAGGGGTTTTACTTATATAAACCTATATGCATGTTTAGCATGGAGAAATGAGGCAAATGTTGGTCATTGATAGAAATGGAACCTTAGGGTTGTTTTGATAATTATGGAAAATGCCCTAATTACATTGATAAATTAATTTGTAAAAATTAATTTTGAGGAAATGAGAAATTGAATTGAGAATGTTGAAATTGGGAATGTATGGGACTAAAGGGTGTAGTTGGATCATTTATCACTCACCTAGTTGAAATGTCGATATTTCATCCATTTGGTGCATTTATTTTCTGTTTAGGAATAATTGCTTTGGGCTATCGGTGAAGGATAATCTTGATTATTGTAGACAATGCATGATGATTAGGCAAACTGAAACTAATCGATTGAGTACGCTAATAAATATAGCGGTTGGAATAATACATTAACCTTATGTATTGATTGATTATGTATATGATCTACGTTTATATACATTGTGTGTGTGGGAGGAGATAGGGGATGTACTCCACGGTTTAGGGGAAGATAGGGGATGTACCTCTAAACCGGATTTTGTTTGACATTGATACAACACTAAAATGTGTATCAAGTGTGAACTATGGAAGTGTTTGAATTGATTCGATATAGCACTAAAATGTATATCGTTATCAATTGTGAAGTATGGAAGTGATTTATGTGTTATTGATACAGCACCAAAATGTGTATCCATTATGAATTTCAAAAGTGTTTAATAAATGAGTCATAATCTCATCAAGTTATTTGGCTAAGTTCTGAGCCTTGTTTTCAAACTCAAAGTTGAAAGAGAAGTGGAAAGTGAAATGTAACATGGACTTGAATGCTGTTATTTTAGCCATTGTTTATTGTTGGTTTAGTATATTTCTACTGGGTTGTGGCTTACCCTATCTGGGACACCATTTTAGTCTGCAGTAGCATGCCACCTCCAAGGACATAGCTTGGGAGGCTAGAGGCAGTCGGACTTTTTGGTTGTTTTGTTTTCCTTTGATGTATTACATGTGAATTCAAGCCAAGGGCTTAATATGTACATGTGTTAGTACTCATTCTTTGTAACCAAGTGTTGGCTTGGAAAGTTGTAAGCCCATGGGGCCTTTACTTTTGTTGTCAACATGTAATACTTTTGTAAGAACTACTCTAATAAATAGAAAGATGTTTATTTCTCTTATATTGTTGCATGTCAAGAATGATGGGTTTTATGTATTTTTTTTAGGGCGTGACAGCATGTCTGTGTTAATTATGTTATTTAGCTGAATATTTTGTTCCCAACTTCTTATTGATCAATGTTAGGATGAGGTAAGCTCTATGGTGGACAAACAGGTAATGACTAATTTTGGAAAGGTGTTCAATTAGAATTTTGTTCAAGTACCGTGTGATGCTAGTGCTATTTCTGACGATCACTTGCCTTCATGTTTTTGCGAATGGTGCGGTGTTGTTCACTGTTTATTTCTTTATTTTATTTTATTATTATTAAATATATACTCTTTTTTTTTTTTTGGTTGGATGCTTGTATAGTTTCGGATTGTTCTCTTCATTAGGAGTCCTTGGTTTCATCTTGGAGAGGGTGGTATTATGGTTAGGTTAAGCTGCTCTAAGTTCTCGAGGCAACTCTCTTGAGGTCTCTTTCTATTATTGATGTTTTGTTAAAGTGCTTGTATTGTAATCCTTTTCACTCATCAATAATAGTTCTTTTTGCTGATAAAAAAAATGTTTGCCTATCATCTTAGAGTATTTCAAGATGAGCCATTGTTTCTATGTGTGATCTAAAGCAGCATTTTTGGCGCAAAGTTGGTTTCATAGCTGTGAAGAACTCTTACTACATATGTATCGAATAGTTGCTCTTATGTGCAAAAATTTATTGAGAACTAGAGTTATGTGTTTCTATAGACGCATGTTGCTTGTTAAGAAAAGTGCTAAAAAGTCAAGTAGTGTATATGTACACTGTAGAGCATGCTCTTTTTTTTTTCTTTTTTCTTTTTTTATAATCTTCACGGGGCTTCCTCACTTGTTTGATATTAGAAGCTGTTGAAAAAATTGGAATTATCTTTTTCATGTTATATGAGGTCCCTAGGGAATGCATGTTGAGGTTTACCGTAACTTTTAACATTGTTGGTGAAGAGCCTTTGTTCCAAAATCTGTCCATTTGTTTCAAAAACAATCAAAGTTGTTAAATTATGTCTTGAGTTTTTCACTTAAATCTAATAATTATAAGTGCTTTGAGATAGGATGATAGAAGAATTGGAGACAAGATCCTAGAATAATATTGCTTGATGAATGTAGTGCCAACATTATTAAATATGGGCACATTCTTTAGTTTTTGGTTGGATTTACTTTACTGATTTTTATTGAATTTCATTATAATATCATATATGAATAAAAAAAAATAGGTTCAACAAGATTTAGAATTCTAAACATACATATAGTCATAACTTAAAGAAGGGCACATGATGGAATAACTGGTTTTACATTGGATGGAAATATCGTTTGGAAATTCACATTGGCGTAGTTCTTATGACACAATTCTATCAATAGGTCTACCAAATAGGGTGCTATAAATTTTGTTTGCATTCTGGAAATTTGAAGTTGGTTGTGTGTTCGTTCAATAATAGTGACTAAATGGTCCTTCTAGTTTACACATGATTTTTTTCATTCAAAATTTTAAAAGAAGCATCTCATTGTATTCTCATTTACAAGAACTCAAGCTTTGCAACTAAGAGAATCTCCAGTGAGATGCTATAATTGTTGCTATTGTTAAATTATAACAACTCCCGTAAAAAATCCTTCTCTAGTGGGTTGCCAAAAGGACTGCCAAACTGAAACTAAGAACTCAGAAAAACACCTAGAAATTGAAATTGATGGCTAGGATTCACTTAAGGTTTGGTCACACAACAAAAACTTTAAACACAAGCCATAGATTTATTTTAAACACACTGGATGATAAGGACCTTGATCAATTCATGAGTGTGAAAATATGACAATTTTGGCGAAGTTTCAAGTTTGAACCTAAGTTGTCATGCTTTTCATTTTGGGAAATTTCATTTCAATGCAAATTAAAATATATATATTTACGTATTAATATTAAACGCTACAACATTAAAAGATAATTTTACAAACTTTCTCATGTATCAAATTATTTTTTGAACTTATTTCCTTTTATTTTGTGCTTTGATGATATTTGCATTAGTTAGACTGCATCGATATAATTTATGATGGAGTTTAGGTTTACTTATTTATGAATGCCTATTGTGGCAACAAGAGAAATCATTTTGTTTGGTAAACTAATTATTTAGACTCTTAGAGGTTGTGGAACTGTAGTGCCTTCAATGTTCAGGATTTGTGAAAATGCAAATTGCCAAAAGTAACAAAATTTGATAAAAACTACTAAAGGATTTTGATTCTGAAACAATTAGGATCATGTTGTATACTAGTGAGAAAAGAAAATTTTGGAAACATTGCATGTAATTGTCAAACTAAAGTTTACTAGGCAGGCATAAGGTTCAATTTGGAGGTTGTATAAATTTTCAACAAAACAAAAACATTAAAATAATTTGATGTAGAGTATAATATATCTAAATTATTAATTTTAATTTTAGAATTGTTATAATTTTCAGAGTATAATTTATCTAAATTATTAATTTTATAATTGTTATCATTTGAAATGTTAATTATATTGAATAAGTGCTAATGGTTAATTTTTTTTTCTTTTTTTACAGATTGCTTTTGCGCGGGCTATTGTGAATGTGTACAAAGAGCATTTGTTCTGTATATGGAAGACATTTATTTTGGAACAATCCTCTGTTTTGGAAATCCAATCAGTGTGTTTTTGTTTTTTGTTTTATTTTTTTTTTTTTTTTTTTTTTTTTTTTTTTTTTTTTTTTTTGTTTTTTTTTTTTTTTTTTTTTTTTTTAATTTTTTTTTTTTTTTTTTTTTTTATTTAGATAATGCAAAAATAAAAAAAAAAAAAAAAAAAAAAATTAAAAAATAATAAATAAAAAAAAAAAAAAAAAAAAATATCAATTTTTTATATTTTTTTTTTTTTTTTTTTTTTTTTTTTTTTTTTTTTTTTTTTTTTTTTTTTTTTTTTTTTTTTAGTTAATGTGTCTAAAGATAAAAAAAAAAAAAAAAAAAAAAAAAAAAAAAATTAAAAAAAAAAAGAAAAAAAATTAAAAAAAAAATTTTTTAAAGTAAATTTTTAAAAAAAAAAAAAGTTTAATGTTTTTATAGGTAATATTTAATTTAGATGAATTGTACTTGGTTTGTATGGATTTATATGATATTTGGAATATGATATTACAAGTTAAAGTTTTTGAATAGTTGATAATAAAATAGGTATTATTGATAATGGATTTAGATTATAATTGATAGATGTATTATTCTGTATACGTACAGGTTACAAGTTACATTGGTAATGAAATGCATATAATTTAGAAATGAATGAAAATATTCAATTTGTGCATTTAAAAAAATAATAATAATAAACAGAGTTTGAGCTATTGGCGACTAAACATTTAGTAGTCAAAAAATAAAAAGGAACTTATTGGTGACTAAATAGTTAGTACCAAAAAAAAAACAAAAAAGTTATAGCCAAAAAGGAGTGTCACATTTTTAGCGACTAAAAATTTGATAGTCAAAAAGGAGTGTCACATTTTTAGCGACTAAAAAATTGGTAGCTAAAAAACTGAAGATGGAAAATATTTCTTTTTGGCAACTAAATATTTTCTTTTGGGCGAATAAATTTTTAGTCGCCAATTTGTGACTTTCGGCAACTAAAAAAAAATTAGTCGCCAATAGCTTTCCCGACAATCATCTAGCGACAAAGTTGGTGACCAAAAAATTTAATCGGCAAAAATCTTCGGCGACAAAAAAATGAGTTTTGGCGACTAAAAATTTAGTCACAAAAAGTATAATTTGTTGTAGCGTTGGGGCTGATTTTTAGCATTTAATATAATTTTGAAACTCCTAAACTAACATAAATGGGTCAAGAATCGATAAACTATGATATAATTTATACATAATGTTTAAATTTATTATTATAAGATATTTTTACTAATTAATTTTCAATTTTTTAGATGAAAGTGTAAGATTAGACTAGAATATGACCTATAATTTAAGATGGTTTTATCTTATATAATTTTTTTTTATACATCAATATACATAACTATTCATTTCATAGTTAACATATATATAATTTTTTACCTAAGGTCAAATTTTTTAATAAATATGCATAAAATATGTTCATATTTTTATTATAAAAATATTTACAGATATTTATTTATTAATTTAATAAATAAATAGGTCAAATGATTTGTAAGTTGGATATAAATTAAGAGAAATTATTAGGTAAATGTCATATTTACATAAATATTGAGTCGATTGATTTCTAGGTCATTTCTAATAATTAATTTAACTTTAACAACACAAATTAATTCTAATCAATTCCCACATAAAAATTATGACATAAGACAATTTATAATTTTGAGTAGATAAATTCTTAGGTTTTACATACTACTATGGTAAATTTAAACTACGAAAGTTGTAAAATGAAAGAATATTTTTTTAAGATCTCTGATATTAAGATTTCATAAGATAAATGGCATACGATATCTTCATAGTAGTTGGGGTCCTTCAATATTTTCACAGAGCAAATTCGACACAGAATTTTGGCTCTATTTGGTAGACCTTTTGAAGTTTAATTCTACTCCTTAGTTTGAGTATATTGTTTGGTTTACAATTTTAGAAAATTAATTTCACACTCACTTTTCAATATTATATGTCATATCACTCAATTCAAATTCCTTTAAAAATTCATAACCAACCAAATTTTCTACATTCAAATCATAATTTTAAAACTCACAAACTCAAAATGCAATTCTATTCTCAAATCAAAATTCTAAAACTCTACCAAACGCAACCTTTAACTTTTACAAAGAAATTTTCTGATAGGAGCACAGAGAAATTTTATCAAAGGACCTTAGCTAATAAAAAAATTAAAAAAAATTGGACCTACTATCTAAAGTTAGAGAGGGATGTTTCACTATTTTTTCCTAAAATGAGATGTATTTATATTTTATCGTAAATATAACTTTTGTAATTTATTTTTAATTTTTTACCAATTAATTTATTTTTTATTAAGAACTTGGAACACACAATTGATAACATCAAAATAAAAATCTTATTTTGTGTATAACTCTGATAAAAATAAACAAAATTTAAATAATTATAAATTATTTTTATTACATATTTGAGATAAATTTTATATTATTATTTAAATTAAAAAAATAATTTTTAATTTTTTGTATATCCATACATAACCCGGATAACATACTAAGGTTTCGTTTGAAAAGTAGATTAATTTTTTAACTTTTTAGTTATTAGTCTAGGGATAAAAATCTCGTTTGGGTTAAGTCTTTTAATTTTTTGAATTTTATAAGAAAAAATTATAATTTAAATACAATATTTTATCTTATTAAATTTTAAATATATTTTATTTTTTTTAATTATTTTTACCCCAACTTCATTTTACCAAACGAGGGCTAACTTAAAAGAATGGGAAAGGTTTTTTTAATCTATACTATATATTCAGTAAAATAAGATTTTTAATCTCAAATCTTGTAAGAGCTCCAATCTCTTAATTTAAATTGCTTGATTTTTTTATTTTAAAAAAAAAAAAAAAACCTTAACATTTATTAACTTCTTCCAACCCCCAAGTCTTGCCCTCATAATAACACTTTAATGCATTAAGAACAAACATAAAAAAAAATCTTTGAAATTCAACACATATGAATTCATTGAAAAGTTTCAACACATATGATTATTATCCATCATAATAACACTTTAATATATTAAGAACAAGTATAAAAAAAAATTCTTGAAAAGTCTAACACATATGATTATTATCATAATATTAAACTTTAATATAATATAATAAAAAAAAAAGTTATTTAATTCTTTGAAAAGTTCAACACATATAATTATTATCATAATATTAAATTTTAATATAATATAATAAAAAAAATCATTTAATTTTTTACAAAATCTAACACATATGATTATTATTAAAATATTAAATTTTAATATAATATAAAAAAAAAAGATGACATTTAAAAAAAATATTTAAAAATTACAATTTATATATATATATAGATAATTATAAAAAAAAGGAGAGAGAATAATAAAGGGATGAGATCAAGCGGAAAATCGAGAGAGAGAGAGAGAGAGAGAGAGAGTGAGTTGGGGGGTTGGGGATTGAATTGAAAGGGAAGGAAGGAAGGAGGAGGAGGAAATGGGGAAGAAAGCAGTGCTGATAGGATGCAACTACAAGGGGACGAAGGCGGAGCTGAAGGGATGCGTGAACGACGTGAGGAGGATGTACAAGTGCCTTGTGGAGCGTTACGGGTTCTATGAGGACGACATCACGGTGCTCATCGACACCGATGACTCCTACACTCAGCCCACCGGCCACAACATCCGCCGTGCCTTCTCTGATCTCCTCCGATCTGCTCAACCTGGTGACTTCCTCTTCGTTCACTACAGCGGCCACGACACCCGTCTCCCCGCTGAGACCGGCGAGCACGACGACACCGACTACGACGAGTGCATCACCCCCACTGACATGAATCTCATCGCTGGTATGCCATCTGTATGATCTGTATGAGTATGCTTATGCCCCCATCACCATCATCTACTTTCCTCCTTTCATCTTCTCAGATCTCTACCCCTACTTTTCACCTTTTTCGGATATCCCTCTGGGAAAGTTTACTTTTTCGATGATCGGTGCATACTCTACTACTAAAATTGACATTTCTTTTTACTGCTTGAGGCTGTTGACTTGCTCCAATATATGATATCATTATGCACCCTCAATTGATTGATTGTTTGAATTTTTTTAAGATTTTTTTTTCAACCATACGGGTTGTCTCTCATTTTGTTGCAGATGATTTCTATGTTCGTTGCTCTGGTTTTGATTTGATCCTGTTTAATTTTAGGTTCTAATAATTCTTCTTCTTTTCTCTCTCTCTCTCTCTCTCTCGGTCTCTCTTGAATTAGATTAAAGCATTTTGGTTGTGTTTTGTTGGATTGATTTGATTAAAAACCGTTCTGGTTGCATCGATTGCTACCTGTTGCATGTTCCAAGTCTATCACTCTTTTGGATCAACAAATATACCTTACTCTCCTTTGTCTACTGACTACTTAATGAAATGCTTCACAGGAGAGGCCTTCTCTCTTATCTTTTCTTTATTTGCTGCATAAATTTTAGAGCTTTTTAAGCAAGTATTTTAATGAGTGTTGTGAACAGGATTCCAGCTAAAGCTAGTATCTAAAATACACGTAGATTGTTTTCTTATATCATTTCTATGGTAAATCTTCATGACTGTAGGCTTCAATCATTTCTGGAAAAAGTCGTACAAAATTTTAACCAGACCCAGGAGAATGACGAAAAAAAATGTTTCATTTTTAGGAAAAAAATTCTTGGAAAGTACTTTAGAGTGTACAAAATTTCACATAAAAACAAACGGAGTCACATTCCTTTGGAACTGTTCAACATGTTCTTTGAATGTTCCTACAAATGCGAATGAGAAGCAAAGCCATGCTTTAAAGATTTTCCCCTCATTGTCGTTATCAAGCATATTGCTTTGAGTCTCCTTCTCCAAAGATCAAATAGCAGGTGTGGTATTTTGCTTCTCCCTCAACCTATAGAGAGAAAATTTTAACTATTTCTATGTGTGTCGTGTCCACACAGATGATGATTTTAGGGAGTTTGTAGACAAGGTACCGGAAGGTTGCCGCATTACAATTGTATCAGACTCGTGCCACAGTGGCGGCCTTATTGATGAGGCTAAAGAGCAAATCGGGGAGAGCACCAGGAATTCCCATCAAGGGAATGAATCGGGTTTTGGATTCAAAAGCTTCTTGCATCAAACTGTGGAGAATGCATTCGAGTCCCGTGGAATTCAACTGCCTTCAGGTTTGCGCCACCACCATCGGCACCATGAAGAAGCTTTCAATGACAGAGAAACCGAGGCTGGATATGGGGATTGGGGGTATTTGAAGAGCAAATCTTTGCCTCTTTCAACTCTCATCGAGATACTCAAGCAGAAAACTGGAAAGGACGACATTGATGTCGGCAAGCTGAGGCCGGCACTCTTTGACATCTTTGGTGAAGATGCCAGCCCTAAGGTAAAGAAGTTTATGAAGGTAATCATGAACAAACTCCAAGAACATCGTGGCGGCGAGGGCGAGGGTGGGGATGAAGGCAGTGGGTTTCTGGGGATGGTTGGAAATCTGGCTCAGGAGTTCCTGAAGCAAAAGCTTGACGAAAATGATGAAAGCTATGCAAAACCTGCGCTTGAAACAGAAGTGGCCAGCAAGCAAGAGGTTTATGCAGGAGGAAGCAAGCGGGCACTTCCTGAAAATGGCATTTTGATTAGTGGCTGCCAAACCGATCAAACTTCTGCTGATGCTAGCCCATCTGGCAATGCTGATGAAGCTTACGGAGCTCTCAGCAATGCAATTCAGATGATAATTGCTGAAAAAGATGGTACGGTTAACAATCAGGAGCTTGTATTGAGGGCCCGGGAGTTGCTGAAAAGCCAGGGTTTCACTCAGCGTCCAGGCCTCTATTGCAGTGACCATCATGTTGACGCTCCTTTTGTGTGCTGATCTGATATAACAACATTGTGTCATATGATGCAAGACGTTTGAATAATATATATATATATATTTTTTCAGTTGTTTCCCGGATTTGTGTGGTGTGTGCTTGCGTGTACTACATACTGTTTGGAACAAATTGTGAACCAAAAAACTATAATGTATTTCAGCTACATTCCGGATGACATTGTTTTGTGATTGTGACATGATTCTTTAATGTTTTGTTTTGAATCATAACTTTAAATTATATATGCACATCTCTCTTCTTAATAATATAAGGATATTTATTATAGTAAAACTGAAAATTTATGTGACTGATAAAAAAATTGGGCACTTGGTACATACGGAAGTCTTCGTTTAGGAAGAGTTAAAATAGTTTGATTTTTTGATTATTTTAACTTGGTTTTTTTAGTCTCGTTTGGTTTTTGTTTTTAACTTTTTTGATTTTTGTGAGAAAAAAAGTGTAATAATTATAGTTTGGATATGATATTTTGTCTTATTAACTTATGTAGTTAATTTTGACTTTTGTGTTTTTTTAGTCAAAAAATCAAAACCAACCATAGCTTAAATATCAATTTTGTTTGGCTAAAAATTCAAGTGTTCAATTACTTATTCAAAATGACAAGTTTAAACAAGATGACCAAAATACTCCATTATATATATATATATATATATGTTATTTTTTAAACAAATCCCTAACACAAATTGACACCTCTTTCTCTCTGCTCTCTCCTCAGTTGTCGAGATCACCACCGTTGTTGTCGACCACCATCACACTGCCTCATTTCTTCCTTCACGGTTTCGCACCACCAGCGAGTGGTGCAACACCAAATCTGTGAGGAAGATAAGGATGAAGCTACAATCGTGCTAGTCGGAGTACCAACTCGCCTTACTGGCACCAAAATCCACTTTTATCTACTTTTTACTAGCAACCGAAGCACCGATTCACATCCCTCTTGGTCACTGCCATTGAAATCCACTAAGTCTTGGCATCTCTCTCTCTATTCTCTTTCATCGCCTCTCCTTTCTCCTATCTCGTCTCGCAACTGCTAGCATTTTCTCTTCCTCCACGACAGATATATATTTCCATCATCTTTTCGTGTGTGTGTGTTTGAACAGATAGTGGCTATTTTTTTCTATTGTTGTTGTTGTTGTTGTTGAATTTGACCAAATAGATTTTCAAAAATAAATGTAGATTTTCTATAGATAGATTTTGTTGTTGTTGTTGTTGTTGAATTTGAATTTTATTTGTACAGATAGTAAAGAGAGATAAAGAGAATTTGAACAGATAGATTGCAATAGAGAGATTTTTCTTTCAACAATAAAGGTAGATCTTCAATAGATAGATTTTTTGTTGTTGTTGTTGTTGTTGAATTTGAATTTTATTTGTATAGATAATAAAAGAGAGATAGAGAGAATTTGAACAGATATATTGTAATAGAGGGATTTTTTTTTTAATAAATAATTTCAACAGATAGATTTTTGAAAAAATAATTTGAATAGATAGAATGTCAACATATAGGGATTTCAACAGATAGATTTTTTTTAATAAATAATTTTAATAGACAATAAAATTAAACAAATATTAAATTTGAACAGATAGAATTTTATTTAGACAAATATTTAAACAGATAAGGGAAATTTGAATTAAAAATATTTAAAAAATTAAATAGATAGGGTAAAAAAATTGAACAAATAAGAAAAAAATGAACAGATAGGGAAAATTTTAAAACAGGTAGGGAAAAATTTTGAATAGATAGTCAACAAAAGTCAATAGATAAATTAAGGGATAAAATTGAAACAAAATGTCATCCAAAATCAAAAAAGGACTTATTACCAATTTTTTCAAAAAAATTTACCACCAAAATAAATCATTATCCATGTGGATTGTTATTAAACAAAAAATCATGATTGTTATCATTAATCAAATAAAAACCCAATTTGATACTTGCTAATTAGTTTTTATTTGATAATTAATATCTAAACAAGTAAGTTTTAGAAAAAAAAATTGTAAATAAGTAGGACAATCTTGAAACAATTGTACTATATTTATTTTTATTTATTTTTTGGTGTGTGGAACAGTCATGACCCAACCCCCATCCCAAGGGATTAGAGAAGTGACTGGCTAGTAATCTAAGATTATCAAAGGCCTACTTAACAGTAATACAATAATAGAGGTTGACGGAAGCCTATAAATAATAAAATAGAACGTCCAATGAGCTATGCAAGCTTAAATGGAACAAGACAAACATCGATATACATATATATATACATAAGTCCAAAATCACGTTTATGTACAACACAAAATATAATCTAGGGATTAAATCCAAATAACAAAATGAAACGGTCATAATAACAGTCATCGACAAGATCAATTCAATATTGTAGCAAACACATTCACGTTGTCACAGATTCCCATTGACAATTATCAGTCAAACATTAACAATACCTGTTTGGAATTCATAGTTTAAGAAACACACAATATGACGACAAAGTAATCTCACTCCCATCCATACTTGTAAAATCAAAGTCATAAATATTAGTTCATAGCAGATTCAATTCAATAAATTCCCAAAATTATAAGTCCATCAATATTTCTCAAGAGTATTCTAAAGGAGTGGACTCCGAGACAAACTCTAATATCGATCTTTCAATTATTCACTTACGTATATATAAAGGAGATAGGTGAGTTAAAACCCAATGTGTGTGTTCGATTGAACGGACTGGATAAGGAGGGATTAGATTCCATTGGACTTGAATCCTGCGACTGTGAATCCCTCGGACTATTTAGTTAGATTGGATATGTGTCCCGTATTTGTTTTTTCATGGGATTAGATGTCTGAAAAAGATTATTTTTAGTGAATCCAATGTTTGGTTGGACGGACTAGATAAAGATAAATGTTCAAAAGAATATTTTACTATTTTTCAATTGTTTACTAAGTAATAGCAATATTAAACATATTTTTAATTATTTTTAGCTAGATTAAATAAAAATTTATTTTATTTTATTTTTTACACAATTAAATAAAATTATTTTTAAAAATTAAATAAATAAAATATCAATAAAAGTATATGTTATTTCTTTAATTAAAATTTTAAATAAATTTATTTTAAAAAATAATAATTATTAAATAATGAAATTAAATAAAACATCTATTAAAATATAAATAATGAAATTAAATAAAATATAAACAAAATTTTAAAATAAAACATTAATAAAATATATATACAAAATTATTTTAAAAAATTAAATAAATAAAACATCAATAAAAATTTAAATAAAATTATTTTATTTTTAAATTAAGACATTTAAATTTTATTGAATTTTATTAAATAAAACACATAATTAAATAGTAGAGGGTCAAAATAGTCATTTCACCACCTAATCCTATGAGATTGCTATCCCATGAAAATTATCCCACATCCCCCCCTCCCGAGATAGTATAATCTCACATACGAGGATAAGAGTCCAAATGACTCCATGTCCGATTTGATTAAAAAAACAAACGCCGAATAAAAGGCTTCCAATGGATTACAATCCAAATAGTAAATAGTCTTCCCTAATCCCCCCAATCAAATGCACCCAATGAGTAATACCAAAATAAAGAGGTTAATGAATGAAATCCAACATAATATAAAAACATATTTTACAATTCCAAAATGAATCATATTTCACATTCATGTCAAAACATTTGCTATAACAAAGTCCATCATCTCATAAAACATACCTTCAAATTTCCAAAACAATTCATATATCCAATCATATCAATATTTGCAATAACAATAACCAATTGAGTCTTATACGTGGTATATCCAATAAAGTAACAATATAACAATGGGCCGAAACCAATAGGACCACTGGGGTCAATCTTATGGGACCACAATGGGTCAATCAATAATCAATAATTCAATGTGGACTATTAAGGTTTAACATCAGAGATCTCTGTGTTTCAATTAATCCAATAGGCCATGGTTTTATTTTCCCCAGGTGAAGGCCTATTAATCAATGGGTCATGGTATTGTTTTCCTTAGGCAAAGGCCTCGTTAAAAGACGTCACAAATACATTTCAAAAAGGAACATTCATTCATTTATATAAAATAACATTTCAAATTCATCATCGTATAACAATTTTCAAAATATATTTCGAACATATCTTTATAAGGATATTACTCACAGTGGAAATAATACCATGACCCAATTTTCAGTATATTTTGAAAACAACATTTGTTTATATCTTCATTCTCATTTTCTTCTAAGCATTTCTAGACATAATTTAAACCTCATGGAAGATTGATAAGCTTGAAACCAACTTAAGTAATGGATTAAAAAGATGAAGTATTGATCAAGTTGTGTTTCAATGTGTTTGTCTTTGTGTGTATTGTGTAGGTTGATCCATCAAGGTGTATCATCTGACCAAGCACTGTGAATAGCATTATTGTAAAGATATGTTCATATGAATTATATTTGAAATGTTATTTGATTAGCTATGATTTCTAAAATGTTTTTTTTTTTTTTTAATAACTCAGGTGTCCAAATTATGCAGTATTTCAACTAATTTCTGAAATATATATATAGATTTATTTCTGAAATGTTATTTTGTTTTAAGTGAACGAATATCCTATTTTGATCTATTATGGCATCCAAAGAAAATCCCAAGTCATGGAAGGCAGCATAATAATACGGGTCCATGATATTCAGATGTTTACGAGATCTCATTAACCATTGACAAAGTGGTGATATGTTTGATAATCGAGATCTCATTACTCTAGTCGGATGACGATGTGTTATGTTCTATTGGATGTACCATTATTATGTTCAGATATGAGAATGATTTTGTTATGATTTGTTTTATGAATATGATATATTCGGAATTTGTTTGCTAACTCCTTTACTTTAATATTATTCACTGGGTTTTAACTTATTGTGTGTATATATGTTGTGACAACCTCACCATCAAGCATCGATAATACCATCGATTAGTGCTAATCTATGATTAAGCATGTTATGACCGATTGATCAAATTTCATCGATTGATTGAAGTGTATTAGTTTAAACGCATTTCCATCTGTTTGACTGGTAATCAATCTATTCATGTTTTATGTTTTAAACTGCAAATTGAAGGCCTTATTAGCGGCCGAATCTGGAACTGATTAGTGTTCTGTGTTAATCAGAATTAATGTGATTTTATGGTAAATTTAGTTGAAATATGATTTGGTATTATTAAATTGGATTAAATAAGCTAAATCACATTAGTTACTTTAATTACCTTTTTGCCATTAGTGGGCCACTACCTACAACATTGTCTTGGAGCCTTTGATGCATCATTCTTGTTCATTCTTGGAGTCAAAACCGACTAGAGAGAAAGAGAGATAGGAGAAAATAGAGTTCTTCAAGATTTGCTTGGAAAATTAGAAGAAATGAAGAGTAAATTGCATAATTGAGCTTCTAGACTTGAAATTGAAGACCTAAGGTAGGAGAATCATCTTCTTGAACTTGAATTTAAGTTAGTTCTTGCATGGTTCATGGAGGATTAGAGTTTTAAGGTCTTACATTGGTTTAAAATGTTGATTGGAGAGCTAGACCTTGCATGCATGTCTCTACCATGGCATTTTGAAGTCATTTTCATGAGAATTTCTTCATGCATGTTCATATTTTTGGTCTTGATCTATGAACTCACCATGTTTTGAAGTTAAACATTGCATTTGATCTTGTTTTGTAGCATAAGAGTTCTTGAGAACTCATGCATGTATGAGTTTTGCATTGTTCTTCATGTTCTTGAATTTTGAGTTGAAGTTTGTGTTTAATTGACTCACCTTTGGGCTTTGGTTTTGTAAATTGATCTTTGAAACATGTCATATTATGAGTTTTAAAGTGTTTTCCAGAAAATTAGCCTAAAAGGATCGGATTTGATGCTTTAAAAGTTAAATTTGAGCTTGGAGGTTCAATCTGGAAATTCCAGATTTTGACCCACGCTCGAGCGTAGGACTCCACGTTTGAGCGTACACCCTGAATACATGCATCCTGCTCGAGCGGGGAAAGTAACGCTCGAGCGTGAAATGTGTGTATCCAGTACTCTTCATATGTTTACAGTCCGCTCGAGTGAGAGAGCTCATGCTCGAGCGAGAACCTAAGTCTCACGCTCGAGCATGGATCGAGCGCCCATCGAGCGTGATTTTTGTGCATCCAATACTTTTGCATGATTTTATAGTCCGCTCGAGCGGGGGAATCCACACTTGAGCGGAGCTCTTTTGTTTTGCATGTCCACTCAAGCGTAGAAAGCCACGCTCGAGCGAAACCCCTGTTTCAACAAAAATTTAAAAAGTGTTTTAAAGTGCATCTTTGCATCCTCATTCTATCATAGGCATTCCTAGGCCTAGTTTAAGGCATCTTAATGAGGATAATGCTATAGAACCGCACCGAGTCAAGATAGGGACTAAGTTATTGTTTCCCAAACGTGTAACTTAGTGTGTGTTCATCCTCAGAATCGTAGGGTTGGCATCCGGAAGTTCATTAGCCTATTCAGAACCCGTAACTCGTGAGTAACAATATTGTAAAGATATATTCAATCATGAATATTTTTTGAATGGTCAACTGTACTGCTTTTTGAAATGATATTTCTTATTGAATGAATGTTTGTCCTATTTGCGAAATGTATTCGTGGCATCCATAGCATTTTACTGTTATTGTACTGTTACTGCTATTGTTACAAAGATCTCTGTCGGTTCCCATATTGGGACCACTACTGTTTATTGATATGATGGCCATCAATCGATCGCTTCGGCTAAGACCCATCAGATCGCTTTTGCTATGGGATGTACCACATATGACTACTATGATTGAATGACTGATATACTGTTATAATTGACTGTTTTAAATACTGAAAGGACATTCATTATTAACCTCTTTACGCATTTGTTATTCACTAGGTTTTAGCTCACAGTTTATATATATATATATATGTAGGTGTCCAGGCACCGGATCGGAGCTAGGAGCATTGGGTTAAACTCCCTTTTTGTTAAGCCAACCACTGTGCCTCACTAAGAGGTTCCAAGTCCTTCAAGCTAGGGCTTTGGGGTGTTTTAGATCTATCATTTCTGTCTCTATTTTTATATAGACTAACTGTACCTGTATTGTACTGTTCTAATAGGGATTAGGTCCCTATCCGGGATGATTGTATATGTCTGTATCTACTGTTTTGGTTCTAAATATGAATATCTATGAAAAGTCTTTTTGCATACAGATCATATAGCTCATTGGTCATCTTTACTATCGTTTTGACTTCCGCCACTCAGACTAATTATCATATTATCAAGTTGTGCCTTCTAATCACTTGACATCGCCTACATTGCTAAACCCATAGGGGCAGATTTGGGTCATGACATATGTATAGGTGGGTGACACGAAGAACAAGCCCATAATGATTCCTTTAGCTAAGCCACCATAGGAAACCTTTTGGGTTTTTGGTGCTTCTGAGTTGAGGCTAAGTTTAGGTGGCCTTTGGCAAGTTTATGTTTATGATGTTAGAGTTTTGACGTTTATATATATATATGTGTGTGTGTGTATAAATGTTTTTGTACATGATATTATGTATGTGTTACATGATGGATAATATAATCATGTGATTGTTCGTATAGATTCACAACTCAATGGACTATTTGTTTTAATTATATATTAAGCTTTCGCTAGTTCTAATTATTTTAATTTGTACAGGATGACCTTTGGTAGTTTTGAATTATTGGCCGATCCCCTCACTGACCCTTACCGAGTGGGGTTCGGGTTGTGACAGAAACTCTAGCGATGAAAAATTTACACCAAAAATAGAAAAGACTTATAGCATACATATACCGAAGAGACTTGTATTATCAATGAAAAATCAATCATCCACTATTCCATTAAAACACAATTTCTCATACTTTTTATTCAATAACTAATAATTTAATAAAAAAATAAACAATAATGTGAATTCAAGAAAAAGGTAGGGCACATAGAGAAGCTCTCCGGAGGAGAATCATATTCGTGGATTGGCCCATACCCTTTACCTCCTCTGCACAAAAAGCAAAAGGAAAAGGATAAAGTAAAGCAATCTATTCGTTTTTGAAGTAATTATTGAGATTAAAGTCATAAGAAATTATTTAGTCTTGTAATTTTTTATTTATTAAACACCTAACACAAACAATGTGGCATAATAATCTTAAAAATCTAATAATTTTATTTCAGTTAGATGGTGCGATTGTGTCGGCGGTGGTCGTCCTCCCCGGTTTGCCTCTCGTCCTCACAAATACAGCAGAAAATTTTCCATTATCCAACAACAATTACTAACTGCTAATACTGACAAACAAGCACGACTCCCAGTAATAGTACTAATCAATTGAATTAATGTCAGCAGTGAAAAAGTAAGGAGGGGGCATCCGCATCAGCCTAACTAAGTGGGACATGGATGTTTCCTGGAAAGTAAAAAAAGTTGGCTCTTATTACACTTCACTCCAATTCTCCTTTTGTCTACTTCTCAATTTCATGAAGGGAAAAAGAAAAATGAAATGGGAAATATAATTCCGTTTCGGAGGCAGAACCGCAGGGGTTTCAATAGCAGTAGCGGAGGCGGCGGCACGTCCAGCACCAGCATCAGCACCAGCACTATCACCAGCACCATCGGAGTAGGAGCACAACTAGGAGGAAGAAGAAGAACGACTTCTTTAAATAGGCCAATCATGTCTTCTGAGGAAACGGCAAAGCAGCAGCCGTCGTCTTCATTCACTCCTGTCAGTCAACAAACCTCTACTACTAGTATTACTTCTTCTACTGCAGCTAATAAGAACAAGAGCAAGAAGAAGAAGTACGACTTCATCCCCGACAACTACTCTACCCTCGATCAGGTACTTGTGCTTCTTTCTCTCCTTCTCCTTCTTTCTTTCCCGGCCCCCCCTGCTTTTCCTTCCTCAAAATCATGTCTCTTTGATTCCTTCCGCCGATTACAGTTATAGCTATAGCTATTATGTTTTTTTATTCTAATTTTTGTTAAACTTCCATGGATATTATCCGGTGAAATTAGCAATTTTTTTTTAATCCTACCACTAATAATGTAAAAACATATACTATAATTAAAATTATATATTTTATTATCCATTGAAAACAAACAAACATACCCACCTAGACAAAGGTGATTATTCAATCCCACTAAACCCCCAATTTTGCAACTATTACTTGTTGGCTAATCCCTTTTCTCTTATGCGAGAGAGAGGCGTTATATCATCTATCTGTTGGTGGTAATGGTGGTCGTGGTTGTCTTGTCTCTAGAGCCTAGATTGAGTCTTTAGCTACTAAAGCCGCCAAGACAATACCGCGGATCACTCAATCGGTTGCTTCACCACCCCACGGTCTCTTGCCTCTTAAATAATAAAATAATACTAATAATAAATTCTACCAGAAATCCAATTTTCAATTCCAAATAGACTTAGAAGTAAAGTTTTAAAAATCAGCTGCAATCATTATGTAATGATTGTGGTGGTTATTGTCCCTCGTTACGGCCGTTATAGCAGGGTGACGGAAATTTATACGTGTAACGGTTGTTTTGGTATTACGTAATAATCGTAACGGTATCGTAACAGCTGTAAGGATCCGTTGCACACCATTACACCATTTTGCAATATTCTTTCCTCTTCCAAAAAAATAAATAATTAAAAGTTTATAAAAAAAAAATACTCAAGTGATCGAAACTCAAAGAAAATATCTTCTATGATTTTTTTTTTCTTTATAATTTTTTAAAAATTTTATTTCATTATATTAGCATGTAAAATATATATATATATATAAACAGTGATTATATTTATTTTTGTAATTATTTTATTTAATATTTAGTTGTAAATATTTCTTATTTTGTTAATATAATGTATTGTCTAAAAAATGTCTTTAAAAAAATAAATAAAATCAGTAGCTCAAGCACAATTTTTATTTATGGCACAATTTTTATTTTTATAATCATTTCATTTAATAGTTAGGCTTCGTTTGTCAACTATATATTTTAGCTAAAATTTAAAAAATTACTATAAATTATCACATCACTCTCTCTACTTTTCTGCACCTCTTTTCGTAAAAAGCTAAAAAGATACTAAAATAGTCTGTTTCCAAACAAGACCTTTATTGTAAATAATTTTATTTAGTTAGTCAGAAGTATTGTCTAAAAAAATACTTCAAAAATATTTTTTGTTTATGGCACAACTTTTATTTTTATAATCATTTCATTTAATAATTGTAAATATTTTTTATTTAATTAGTTCAAGTATTGGTCAAAAATAAATTATAGACATTTAAAATGAATTATTCTTAAAGTCATTAATTTTTTAAATAAAATATAAAAAGTTTCTTTTATAGTGATTTGAAAATATAAAATATATTGAATTATACTTAACAATTAGCAAAAATTGATCAAAATCTATTTTAAATCTCAATAAATGTGAGTCTGAAAAAAAAAAAAAATGCGTATCAATAAGTTTTTTTTCAAATTATGTGAAAAATAAAAAATAAAAAATTACGATTCCAATTATCACAACCATTACATTTTAGCCTTTACATCCCCTAACCACTTTTCAAAACCTTGTTTATAGAAGGATTTTCTGATTAACATATGAAGGATGTCAAGTTGATGTTTTGGATTCAATTTGTGACAACACGAAGTATAAAATACAACAGTTCAGAGCTTGATCATGTTCTTGACTGAACTTGGAGGATTGAGTCGCCTTTCTCTCATTCAATCCACAGTATACCTCTACTTGTTAGCCAGTTTCTAAGGTAAAAAATTAATTACTAATTGCGAGTCTTAGGTTTTAGTAATTTTGTATGGAATGTATGCTGTAAAAAAGTATGCTGGCTGTAGGCTCGTTGTCTGTGATTTTCCTCATCTTTAGCCAAGTTCCAAATTTACTCTCGAGTCCTATTCCCAACTCATAACAGGGTTGGTCCTATAAATTATAAACAATTAGGCCAAGGAACTTACCACCTTCTCCTCCCTTTTCTTGGAGTCTTCTTCATTCTTGAGTAATATCTTTGATCAGCTACATTATACATACACACATGGCTATATTATGTACTAACATTGATGTATGTATAAGCTTTTTTTGGAGAAATATGGGCCCAGTGCAAATTAGAATAAGACATCGAAGTTTTTCCACAGTTCTATATATCAAAGAAGTGGAGATTATTTGATTTACTTTATGTTCATGCTGTTGAACTCATCAATAAGATTATTTAAAAGGAAGAAATGAACTTGCACGTCGGCCTCGTGGTGTGCCAACATATTGTCCCGCTTTGGGGTTGGCTGCGAGCTTGCCCCTCACGGTTTTGTTCCTCCCCTAGAAGAGGGAAAAGGCCGCTGATGATGGAGGGCCAATACGCTTATAAGGTAGACGAGGAGTCTCTCCGAGTCGATGGGGACAGACCAACATAACCCCCTAGCGGATTGGGCCGCAACAATGGAGAGTTTGCCGACACCTCCTTCTAGCACCAATGCATGTGCTCGTCCTCGCGGTGTGCCAACATATTGTTCGCTTTGGGGTTGGGCCGCTGCGAGCTTGCCCCCTCACGGTTTTGTTCCTCCCCCTGGAAGAGGGGAAAAGGCCTGTTGACAGATGGAGGGGTCAGTACGCTTATAAGGTAGACAAGGAGTCCCTCCCGAGTCGATGTGGGATAGATAGGGGTGTACACGGTCCGGATTGGTTCGGTTCTGAGAAAATCCAAGAACCGAACCGATCCTAACGGTTCTGTGATTTTGAGAACCAGACCAGACCGTTACATTTGTAAAACCGGACCAGAACCAAACCGAAAAAACGGTTCGGTTTCGGTTCGGTTTACGGTTCCAAAATTTTCTATTTACAAAAATAAATTGTTAATATTAGCAAAATAATTACTCAAACTAATTACATTTAACTCTTGATAAAAACTAATAATATTAAGGCATTACTTAATATTACATATCTATACCATCCTAATATCATTAAAATTATAAAAAACCAATTAATAAAAATAAAACTTGATATTATATTATATATATATATGTTTTAAAATTCGGTTTGGTTCGGTTCGAACTGCGGTTTTTTCATAAAATCCATTAACCGAACCATTTTTACGGTTCTCATACTTCTTAATCCGAAACCGAACCAATTCTTAATGGAACCGAACCAAACCGTATGATTCAGTCTAGTTCGGTCCAGATTACCGGTTTAAACGGATTTTTGAACAGCCCTAGGGACAGACCCGACAGAACTCATCAATAAAATCATTTAAAAGGAAGAAATGGTCATCGGCTTAAACTATTGACTGCAACAAATTTGCACTTGAATGCCACTGCCCTTTAGACAAATATGGTATATGTTAACTGGTGGATGGAAGACAGATTTCTCCAATGCAAATGCATAATGCAACATTTTTCTTGGTCAATCTCTATTTATGCAATAATAAACAAGAAGAAATATATCCTTCCAATGGAAAATTCTTAAGACCCCTAAAACATCAACCCTAAATTTACACACGATGGCGTTGACTAGTACATGTCATTTATTGATTTGTTTAGGAATCAATCAACCAAGAAAAACATGAAGCTAAGTTTGATAGAAAACTCATTGTGTCCAATGACGCATGAACATTTTTATGTTGAAAATTTTTCATTGATACTCTTATGTTGAAAAAATTGATGGAGATGCCATTATAGCCGTCAAATACCTTATTTTTGTTCTTATTTCTTTATTTATTCTTATTCTTTTCTTCTCTTTTTTTTTTGTGCTGAACTCAAGTGTCTACTTTAGCATATGGGGTTCATGTCTGTTACCAATTTCCATCAACATTAAATTCTAGTAATCACTAAACACTATATGCAGATTGGCTGATTATGTTGTTTCACTCTATGCAAATACTTTTCTTTTTCTTTTTTTCTTTTTTTTGTTTGTGTTGAACTCCTGATTTGATGCAGTTCAGAACATGCTTTCCTTTCTCAGGTTACTGCAGCCTTGAGAGAATCAGGCCTTGAGTCGTCAAATCTTATTATTGGAATAGATTTCACAAAAAGTAATGAGTGGACAGGTTTGTATAGGTGTAAAACAAGTTTATTTTCTGACATAATAACATGGCCTCTCCATAGTTGGCTAATAATTATTCCATGGCCTTGAAACCAATGATCACATTGTCTTTGAATTTATATTTGGTTAAACATTGCATTTGCCTTCAGATTATTTATGTTCTTATGGGAGCGTTTGTCTTCAATTTACGTGTATGTTGTGCATTAATGTTGTCACTGAAGGCAAAATCTCATTCAACAATCGGAGCCTGCATAAGATTGGTGATATACCTAATCCATATGAGAAAGCTATCTCTATTATCGGAAAGACATTGGCTCCCTTTGATGAAGATAACTTAATTCCCTGTTTTGGGTTTGGTGATTGTAAGTTATGATCCTCTTTGAAAATTTTATTCCGAATTCAAGTTTTTCTTGTATTCAATGTTTTAATTTTTCCCTTGATAGCTACTACCCATGATCAAGAAGTGTTTAGCTTTCACAATGATCATTCACCTTGCCATGGCTTTGAAGAAGTCTTAAGTTGCTACAAGCAGATAGTTCCAAACTTGCGACTGTCTGGTTGGTGTCTTGCTCCTTTTATATCTATATGGTGTTCATAATTTGTTGGTCATTTGTAGACCATTCTGCTTTTCTAATTAACCCATGGGCTGTTTCTGATCATAACATACCATCAATGTTTTATTATCTCAAGAAATCTTATAGATATTTATTTGATTGTGTTAAAGGACCAACATCTTATGCACCAGTAGTTGAGGCTGCAGTAGACATAGTGGAGAAAAGTGGTGGGCAATACCATGTTTTGGTTATCATAGCAGATGGCCAGGTCACTTCTAAGGCTGCCTTTCTCCGATACACATGAATACGCACACACACTCAACTCACTCACTTGGCCTCCCAAACATAATTTCATTTTTCATTAAGGTCACAAGAAGCGTGAACACGGGTGACGAGGAACTCAGCCCACAAGAAGAGAAAACAATTAATTCTATTGTCAATGCAAGGTATTTTGACATAACAATATTTTAGTCCATTTAGATCTTGTTTAAGGCTTTTGCTACATTGATCCTGTTTAGTCGGATTATAATTGTAGTAATGGAACTGGGTTACAATTACAATTACAAATTTCAGTTATCTAGGCCTTTTAGAAGGTCAATTTTGTTGGGTGTGTGTCTTGTATTTTGCAAGACCCATACAATTATTGGTTTCTACATGTATTTGGATTAGGTTTTGGAGTTTAGAATTCATCAGGAATCCAATGTGTAGGGTTTTATTAATTGTGTGGGACTAGGATTTCTATGGTTTGCCTATAAATAGAGAACTTGTGGGGATTCTAGGAGTGATATTGAGACGGTTGGTAGAGATGAAGGAGAGATGAAAATATACCAGGGGCACAGGGAGTGAGCAAGGAAGCGGATTTGCTTCAGGGCTCAATTACCCTTCAGCAAGAGAACAAGTGTGGTTTCAGGGTTATAGCATTGGTGTTGGGTTTTGGGTATTTTTGGTCTCATGATTGTTCACTCCTCTTGCATCATATCACACAAGTCAAAGATAGAATGTCATATTTTCTCTCTAGAATTCATATCACTCTTCTTCTACTTGGTGGATTTGAAAATCCAAAGGTAGTCGAGATCTTATTTCATTTGTGCATAACACAATTAGACAACAGTCATTAGACTAGGCTTTATTTTATCCTGGAGGCAAATTCGTTGGTAATCTGGTGCACAATAGTTTCAGTAGAATTGGCGGGAGTGAATATCATCTTAAGGAAAGTGATTTATTAACGCGTGTTGAAGCAATCTACATTTTCCTCGATCTTTATCTTCTTCCATCACATTTACCAATTTGCACCACCTCCCATTTCATAGGCAAGCTATGTTTCAGGGTGGGAATCAGTTTTCTTTCCTCACCTTGGTCTCAACAATTCCTGAAAGGTCCAATTTATTATCCACAAGCAACTTCTTAACATGTATTTGTTTAATAGGGTCATTCATACTCCTAATGTTCCCAAGAGCCTATCTTAATCATTTTTTTTTCTCAAGAGGCTTCTTCCTTTTGACTTATTCTTCTTCAATTTCTTATTATCAAACCATTCAGCTAAGGGAACATAGTTTTCACCCTTCTCTTACACTCCCTAGTTCCTTGTCATCATTAAGCATAGGCTCTCTCCAGATTCCCCCTTACTCTTCTCAGGACTTTCATTATCCTGAGCAACTTGGTGTTTAATTGATAAATCTGTGGTGTATACAACAGATATACCTGAATGAATTTTTTTCTTTATCATCTTGAATCAAGATATTAATAATATAATAATTCTCCCAACTTTTAAGGTTTTATTTTATATTATTTTTTGTTTTTGCTTTTAATCCAATTAAGCTTTGCATTGGAAGGTTTAGCTGATCTTGCAAAGTCCACATCAAGAAGTTATACTGAAAACTAAATTCTAATAACATTCCAATTCTGCCCCTCCCTGCCTTTCTTCTTTTTACTTTATTTGACCAGTAACTATCCATTATCAATTGTTCTTGTTGGCGTTGGTGATGGGCCTTGGGAAGACATGAAGAAATTTGATGACAAGGTCCCTGATCGTGAATTTGATAACTTTCAGGTACAAGGCCAGTAGCTAGCAATGTAGCATATCTTTAAGCAACTTACCCATGTTATAATTCAACATTAAGAGTCTCTTTGGTTGACTGTCTTCCATGTGTACAGTTTGTTAACTTCACTGCCATTATGTCTAAAGATGCTACTCCCTCTGAGAAAGAAACTGCTTTTGCTCTTGCTGCTCTCATGGAGATTCCCATTCAATACAAAGCAGCCATTGAGCTTGGTTTGCTAGGGTAAGGAGCATTTAATCTTGTTTCCACTTTATATTGCAATTTTGAGTACTAAACTAATCCTTTTCTTAATTTTTACTTTTGAGCCTTTCATCAAATGATAAGAGCTCCTTTGTAATCACCGTAGAAATTTGAAGTACATGGAACTGAGGTCATTCCAATTGTTTTACTTGGTAATTTATGTTGGTTCCTTGAGAGTTCCTAGAATGGTACCCTATGCTTGTCAATTTTAAAAATTTATACAGTGAGGTCATTTCATCTTTTTAATTATTGTTTTGGAGATGATAATTCTCCTGGATGCATACATGCTTTCAACTTAATTCTATACATATATATAAGAGAATGACTCGGGCTTTTTTCTGAAGGCCTCGTCTAATGAAAAGCATTCAGTAGCATTTGCTATGCATGTTCTCTCTCTCTCTCTCTCTCTCTCTCTCTCATTTATCGTGTTGGGCAAAAGACGTGTGACAGGAAAAGCTAAGAAAGTAGTTCCACGCCCTCCTCCAGTTCCTTACACTCCCCGTCCTTCTCGTGAACGAAGCAATCTTTCGACACCTGTGGTAGATGAACAAAACCAGGTAATCGCCTGACTCTTATTGCTTCTCTTGTCCCATAGATACAATTGCTTGTTAGTGCTGTAAAAGTTCTCCTATATACTTTGAAAGTTGCCAGAAAAGTTGGATATTTTCTAGTTCAATTGGTATACCTAATAAAAATTAGTCAAGACAAGACGAAATATCAAAGGAAAAATGAAAGTGACTATAAATTTGCCACCCATATCAATTGATTGAACCACTTGGGTGGGTCAATCACTCATCATAAATCTTGAGGCAAAAATTTCTTCTGCTTCTCTCTTTTTTTTCTTAATTAAAAAAAAAGGTACAGTAAAGAGGCAAGTGGACTGACCTTCGTTTATGGATCATTCCAATAATTTATTCAGGATATTAATCTTTTATTTCTTTTATGTTTCTTATTTGAGTGAAGGTTTGCCCAATTTGCCTGACTAATGTGAAGGATATGGCTTTTGGCTGTGGGCACACGGTGAGATGCAGTGATGACATTATTATTTTGGTTTGAGTAATGTTATACAACCTAACAAATTTTACAAATTTTTCTTACTTGCATGAGTTGTTCCTCCTGTCATATTATTCTAGTGGTTCTGTCTCACAGATATCACAGTTTCATTATTACATATCACATATCACATTTTTGAGTAAGAAACTTTTGCAAAATTTGTTAGTTTGTATAATATTTTCCCTTGTTAGTTCGACAATTTTGAGTGATAATTAAATGTTGTTTGCAGACTTGTAGAGAATGTGGGTCAAGAGTGTCCAACTGTCCCATTTGCCGCCAGCCGATTACCAGCCGTCTCAGGTTGTATACCGGGTGATTGCACCCAGAGTAGTCCAACAGATGAGAAACCGTCATCAATGTGTACATATGTCAAGAACAACATTTTACAAACAAACATATAAACACACCAAGGAACTTCGGTAGAGTTTTACAAATAAATATACCAACACACTCAATGGGTTTCAAGTGTTGGTAATGTTTGTTTGTAAAATTACCAACAGACTCAAGTGGACAGTGTGTTGATATGTTTGTTTGTTTGTAGAAGTGTTGGTGTGCAGACATTTAACTATTCTTATTTTAAGCCTTGTTAATTTGGTTAGTCTGTTTTTTAGTGTATATTGATATTGATATACCTGAATAACAATATGAAGTATGAGTTGTCTGTTTCATGAATCTAATGCGCACTTTTATTTCTGTTTATTTATATTTTATTTAGTGAAATGTCATTCACAGATAACTTGGTGACTTTTTTAATTTTTTTTTTTTTTGTTGGAGGATGGTGACTTTTTAGATTTTGAAAGCAATGCATGACAACCTAATTTGGTATGTTACTGAAAATGTCTTTCACAATAATACACAACAAAGCCATTATTCACCCACTTATCATTCATTTCGTTGCCAAGTTGGTTCTTCAAAATGTTTGTAGGAACCAAAAAAAAAAAAAAACTCTCTTGTACTGTTGCAGTCACTATTATATAAAATTAGAGAAAAAATCAAGAGTATGTAAACTAAAAAAGATCATCTTCTAAGCAAGATCAATGGTTCTTTTTAAAAGAGGAAATTCATCCATCAAAGATATACTTGAACTAATTTCATGCACTCTCACTGTATTGATTTTCTCTTTGTAATGTCAATGGTTTTTTTTTTTTTTCAACGGGTTGTCCATATAATTAATAAAAATAAATAAACAAACATGTTCTAAACTATCATTGAAAATCATTTACTCTTCAACGTCAAAACAATACAATTAGACCACCCAATTATAAAATTGCATTACTTTTAAATGCATTTACATATATATATATATATATATTTTTTTTTAATTTATAAATAAATAATTTAAATATATAATTTTAAAGTTAAAAGGGAATTAAAAAAAAGAAAAATTACAACAAGTGTAGTGTCAGAAAAATAATTACTAGTCATTGAAAAAATTATAATTATAATTATTAATATTAATAAAAATTCTCACTAAAATACAATTCAGCTTGTTTGGTTTGGATTTTTAGGATTCATTTTTCAGAAAATTAAAATTTTTTATTTTTCATTTTTTTTTTTGTTTTTATTGAATTTTTTAATATTCTAAGCATTTTTATTTTAATTTTTAGATACACCTAACATAAATATACTTAAAAGTATAATATTTGTGAAAAAAATATTTAGAAAATTCACTAAATATCCAAAACACACAAAAAAATATAAGAATTCAATACATTTTTTTGTATTTTTGTATATTTATTGATTTTTTTAAAATATTTTTTTCTAAATAATTTACTTTTTAGGTGCATCTAAAAAATATTCACTGAAAACAAAAAAAATACGAAAAATAAAAAACTTAATTTTTTAAAAATTGAATTAAGAAAATTAAAATCAAATATATTGATTATTTTTATAAAAATAAACTAGTATAATTTCACCTAAAAAACAATATGCTGTGATTGTGAGGAACTAACCAAACATAATAATCTTGGTCGAAGTAAACCAGAAAGAGATTCTGTTAACAAGGAGCTTGGAGCTCTAAAAGTTTAACAAACCCTATTATTAGATTCTAAGGCCTTCTTTGGCCAGTTAACATTATAATTAAAAAGTTACTAAAAAAGTCAAAAAGCTTATAATTTATATCAAAAAGTCAAGATTATCTTTTCTTTCTATTTTTTGCACATTTTTTCGTAAAAAGTCAAAAAATCATTCTAAATATATCAATTTTTTTATCTCATATTTTAATCAAAAAGTCAAAAAATTACTAAAATAGCCTATTCTTAAACGAGGCCTAAGGCGTGCTTGTTTAGTTGATTAAGACGGAAGGGAATTAAGAATATAATAAAATTAATTAAGGAGATTATTAGTGTGGTGGTGATCCCAGGATTATAGTATTAATATGTAAAATTAATATCTTGTTAACATTATAATTATTTTTTTTCTAAAAAATATATAACTTTATTTTATAAAATATTGATTTTGTATTGTTAAAGCAGCAAAGTAGATTAACATTTCTCAAAAGAAGAAAAAATTTGAAGAGTTAAGCCCGTTATCTTCCAATATTATAGAATTATAAATTAATTTTTTAATCCCATTTCTCGTGAGGAAAAACTAATTGTGGGTATGAGAACGATCCCACTTCATAATAAAACTACCAAATAAGTCACCAAGACTTACCTCATTAGTCCCCAAGACAGCCAAAAAAACATGGCCTAATAGAGAGGGGTTTTAGTGAAGACCCAACCCGAAACACGTGGGTTTCCCGTTTTCCACCTATAGGGTCGGGCCGGTGCCATTGAAATTTGAATCCCCATCGGGATGGGTACCGGCCCCATTTCTCCATGTGTTTTGATACAGCTAGGGCTTTCACTTCTGTTCTACGTCACTCTCTCTCACTCCTCCAGCAGCGCTGACCATGGTGATTCTCCGGCCTGGTGAGTTTCTCTTTCTCTTTTTCTTTTTTCTTTCTCTCTTTCAAATACTTAGTGTGGAATGTATCTATACAATATATATAAAGCACCGATGTATAGTAAACAGTATTTTCTGCCTCGGATGAGCAGTAACCTCTCGGGTGTTGAAATATCTGTTTTGGCCATTGGTCTTTATCTTTTCTTTCCTTATTCTAAAGCTTAAAAACAGAACCAACGAAACACAAATAGAGAAAGAGAGAGAGACAGAAGAAATCGAAGGAGACGGAGGAGGAAGACCCATCCGTGACTACCGCCACCGTTGACATCCGCCCGCTTCAGCTAAGCAGCGAACGAGCTCTTGCACTTCTCCCTCCTGCCAGAGTTCTCACACTCCCCTCTCCCATCGTTCAGGTTCGTTTTTCAGAAGTTAGGGTTTTCATTTTTAATTTTTTTTCCTTCCCTGTTCATCGTTTTTCTCTTCTTGTGAAAATAGTTTTTTTGGAATAGTTTTTGTGAGTTGCAAAAAACAGATTGAACCAGATTGAATTTGTCATTTTTTCCTCCTTTTTCGTTGAAGTTAGGGTTGTCTGATTGTGAAATGCATTTTTTTTTTCTTTTTAACAATTGTGAAGTCTCCTAACAGTATATATAATACAACCTGATCTTGGGGTCAGATTGTGGTATGGTTAGAGCAGAAAAGCAGGGTTATGATGTTAGGATGGGTGTATAATTTGAATGGTAACACTAAAGACAACCTAAAGACAACACCGAGTAGATGTAAAATAAAATGAAGGGGAAAATAGTGAGATTGAAACATCATTGACAGCAACAAGAAGAGAACAGAGGCATAATATAATTTCAAAATATCAACAATATTTATTACCTGATCATGCAGGGAACGAAACTTGGATTGCCAGGAGATGACTATCTAAATTTGCTATTAGGAGGGTAAACATCAAATAACTTCATCAATCCTTATATTATTGATTATCACTTCGATCTTCAGTGTGCCTTCACCATTACAATGAGGATAAGAGTGGAAAATTCAAAGAACATCATTACATCACTTACAGAGTCTCTTCAATTGAGCAATAGATCTTGCTGCTGCGGACTATTCCTATTGTTGTCCACATGCTACCCTTCTTCCCAACAACCTCAGCCATTCTCATCTCATCATCCCAATGGGCCCTCGAAATATTTTTCCTAATGAAAAAATACACAATTAATTGTTAAAACACAATGATCTAAAGAATTTATAAACAGTTGTTCATCAAAATTTCTACCTAAACTGCATCTTGGGTATATCACTGGATGTGAAGTAATGTTCTTCATAATTCGTGTCTGGCACACAGACCTCAGAATCATTCATTCCACCTAAAGAACTTGCCCGGTCCTCAACCTCCATCCCACTAATATTTGTCAAATAACTTATCAACAATAAATGCAAGATTAAAATCCTATAAAGACTTTGGTTCTCAAGGACAGAGAATCATAGTATAAGATTTCCTTCAATATAGGGAAGATACTAAATTGTAACATTAAATAGCTCACCTTGGCAACCTCTAATTGCTGAATTAGACTCAGTAAAGTGAACCTTTTAGTTCATATAGGCCACAATAACGAAAAACTTCCTATTGAAACTCACAAAAAAAAATATATATATATTTCTGAACATTTTCACAACGTTTCATACAAACCAAGACAACAAAAAACATAGAAAAAACTAGGAAAATGATAATTGCACAAAGTCCCAAACATCTAAGTTGTTGGCTAATACTAATTTGATAGGCCTTCTCTGAACAAAGTCCCAATCACCTTAAATAGTGAGTCAAGTCTAAGATTTTTTTTTTTTCCAGTACACTAAAAAAATTCATTTTGAAAAGAATTCTTCAAATTATTATCTTTTTAATCCAAGATTAATCTTTTCTTTTTAGTCCCAAACATAGGAATGAATTTTTTATTTTTTATTTTTTCTTTTGCACTGTGAAAGAAAAATTCTTTGATAAACTTATTGACTTGGAATTGTGTTCAGATTCAATCAAGGAAATTGATTTTTCTTCTACAAAGGGTTTTTTGATGGATTTCTGAGTTTTGATACAGTAAATTTCGCGATTTTGTTATTTTTTCTCTTCCTTATTTGTTTTCTGTGTTGTTAAATGTTTGATTTCATTATGATTTTGTTGTGTGTTTTAGAGCTAATCCACAGTTTCAAACCATATCTTCAGATTCAATCAAAGAAATTGATTTTCTTCTATAGAGGGTCTTTGGAAGATGGATTTCTGAGTTTTGATACGGTAAATTTCGTTGTTTGTTTGTTTTTGTTTTTTTTTTTATAATTATATTCTTATTTGAAAATCAAAGTGTACAAAATAAAGTAAGTGCAGCAATGTTTTTGGGTAAGTTCTGATTTTTCTATCGTTCTTTTTGTTATCGATTCCATTTTCTTTGGTTTCTATGATTACCATGATGTGTGGGTATTTTATTTTGGGCATTCATCTAGGTATGACTCATAAATTATGCAAGTTGTGCACTTTTATGGGGGGTTCATATTCATGTGTAAAAGAGCATGTTCTATCAGCTAAGATTGAGATTGCCCTTCAAAAGTCTTTCATACAACTTACAAGTAAACATAGACACTACCCTTTGATTCTGAATGATTTATGGATCCCATTTTATTAGGGGAATAAGTTTACAAGATTATGATAATGAGCAGTCTACTGTTTAAAAAATAAAATCGGGAAAATATCGAGAAAATATATTGAAAGATTGAAATTGATTTCATGTGTGAGTGACACACTAATTTTCTGGCTCTGTTTCTTGTCTCTGCTCCTGGGTTCATAGACTTTCTATATGATAATTCTAGGTGTAATTCTTTCACTGAGGTATATGTTCATGTATAAATTCTGGTAATGTTATGCATGCATAAATTGCTGGCAAAATGTGTCACTTCAAAAAAAAAAATATAATGTTGTGGCTAAATAAGGATTGTAAACCAATTGAGTTGAATAACTCGAGTTCGACTTGCTATTTCTTTCCCTTTTTTTTTTTAACAATGTTTGGAAGTCATCTTCTCTGGTTTTTGTTGGTTTTTGGGTCTGCAAAACAAAAATAAATTGGTGGAAGTGGCTCTCTTCTCATGGGCTGAATTTGGTTCAAAGATTTGCTTGAAGTTGTTCATTAACTTTTAGATATATTGTACATGTGACTGCTATTATTTTATTATCATGCCTGTCCTTTTTAAAATGATTACTTTGGCATCTTTGGCAGGACAAGAACGCACAAAAGATTGCTGAGTCTCAATTTTTTGACAGGATCACTTGCACTCTCTAAGCACATTGTCGAGACTACCTAGTCTTTTAGCATAACAGTTGTGGTAATTATTCTTACCACTTAAATCTGTACATGATTACTAAAATTCTTTATTGTTTGAAGGAATTTTTTATCTGATAATCTGGAAGCTTGATAGATACCTCAAGTATTTATTAATGCTTTAGAATTTGCTCTTTTATTAAAGTTATTAAATTTTCTCTTGTGAAGTTGTTTAAGTGTTTAGAGATAAAATGTTATGGGAGCAGATTCTGCTTATCATTTTTTATGATTTTATTTAGAAAATTGAGAGTTTTACATGATCCTAATACCTTTTTCCCGTTCTTTGAGCGTATTTTACATGATTTGTCATCTTCTATGTGATTTTTCACCTCCTATCTTTCTTAGTATATTATGGCTTTATGTTCTCCAGAGCTTTTGAGGATTGAAGATGTCTGAAGCTGAAACAAACTCTCAACTAGGCTTGAAATCCCTGTGAAGGTGAAGGTGAAGGTGAAGGTGAAGCGATTTAGATTTTTAGACACTTACACTCCTTTTTTGCCATGAGACAAAGCTTGGGAAGAATTTCAAGTCCCACCATCGGGAATGCCACCAAACACAATTTGATCGCCTTCTCCTCCTCCGCTTTTTCCACTTCTGCTGGTGGCGGTGGAGGCAGAGGTAGGGGACGAGGCTCCTCCAACTTCCAATTCATTGATCCCACCTCCACCACCCCCGACCCACCTATCCCTGGTGATGGTGATGGTGATGGTGATGACAATGATCCGAAAGGCTTCCCATCTGGGATGGGTCATGGCCGATGTAAACCCCTCCTTGGTACCCCTATTCTTCCATCATTTTCTTCCTTCATCTCTTCCGTTGTTAGTAGTAGTGGCAACAACAACACTACTACTGGACGTGGTAGAGCCCCTGCCCCTCCTTTGCAATCTGAGCATGAGCCTAAGAGACCCATTTTCTTTAGCAAAGACACAACTGATTTGACCACTCCCTCTAAAATCCAAATTGGAAATCCCTCTGACAGCAACCTTCCCTCTAGTATTTTATCTGTCCTGTCCAATGCCGGCCGTGGAAAGCCCTCCGCTAAACAATTGCTTCCCGACGACATGCCTAAGGAAGAAATCCGCCACCTCGAGTCCGTCATCTTGCTATAGGAAGAGGCCAAGTATCCATTGACACTGAGAGTAGTGCAACCCCAAAGTTGAGCCGTGAGGAGGCTGTGAAGAAGGCCGTGGGGATATTGTCGAGGGGCGGTGTTGATGTGGCAGACAGAGTGGAGGACGGTAGGACAGGAAGAGGCAGTTTTAGAGAGAGAGGCACTCGCGGCGGTGGCCGAGGGAGGGGCTGGAGAGGCAGAGGGAGAGGCGCAGGAAGAGGAGGCCGTGGGGTTCAAGATGCGGACGATGACTACGGAGCCGGCCTTTATCTTGGTGACAATGCTGATGGTGAGAAATTGGCTAAGAGGATTGGACCCGAGAATATGAATAAATTGGTGGAAGGATTCGAAGAGATGAGCGGCAGTGTGTTGCCTTCTCCTATGGATGATGCCTACTTGGATGCTCTCCATAGTAATTTCATGGTAAACCATATTGTATTTCTATATTAATTAGTACCGGACTAAGCAATTTTCGCTAATAGTTATTTGACATCTTACTTCTTCATATACTTTGTGGTTTTGAAGATTGAATGCGAACCAGAGTACTTGATGGAGGAGTTTGGTACAAACCCAGATGTTGACGAGAAGCCGCCCATTCCCCTTCGGGATGCACTTGAGAAGATGAAGCCATTCCTAATGGCTTATGAGGGAATTCAGAGCCAAGAAGAGTGGGAGGTATTCCTAAACCCTATATTCTCCTATCCTATATCTTATGTTGATTTTGTTTTTCTTCTGTGGCACTACATATTGGTTACGATTTACAACTTAACAGTTGCTGGTTCGAAAAATGCAATAGGTCATAATCATGTTTTTAAATGGTTTTCTTCTTCTTCGTTATTTTATTTAAAAAATTACTGTGTTAGAACGCGTAATGAAAAATATCTTGTAATGCTAACACCCTTCTTGAGCTATATTTAGGTTTTTGTAACTCATAATCGTGGTAATTTTTCTTGATATTTTCTCTGTTAGTTTTTCTTTGACCATCTTGCTCCTCTATTTTTGTCTAGTCAGTGCTGTATGTTTGATTTTATTTTGCCTATCATTTCCACTGGTATTTATAACCTAGTTAGTGTTGTCTCTATAACATACATTACATCCTGATCAATCTCTCTTTTCTTGTGATATTCGGTTGACTAAGCTAGGAAATTGTGCTTGTAAAGGACAAATGTTGGCAACCTTTTGTTTTAGGCATGTTTTTCCAACGAGAAACAGTGTTCTGGGAGAGATTTTTTCGGTGACGATTAGCATCTATAGACTTAACTGTATTAGTGTCTATGCTTAAACTATGGACCCTAATTACTGTCTTGGTTGGGCTCATTGAACTTTTTGGTTGCACTCAATTCAAAGAGACATTGAAACAAAGAAACACCTCTAATGCACAATGTTAACAAATCTAGAAATAAATTTTCTAAGACCTGGGTTCTTTTTTGTTGGACCAAGCACAAGCCCAAAGAAGCGACCATGTGAAATATTCCCAATAACCACATCTTCTGCTCCCTTTCTTTATTATTAATAGTCTTGTAAATAAAAGCATCTTTAGTTAGCAAAGTAGTCCTGCTTTCTTTTCTTTTAAATAGCTGATAACATTGCAGCTAAAACTACTTAGTTATGGAAAATCTTCTATGCCATGTGGTTGGCATTACAAACTAGCCACAATTTTCCTCCATGGGTCTGTTTGGTGCGGCTTATCTGAGCTGCTTATAGCTTTTTTCTTTCTTCTTTTTTTATTCTGTATTCTAGGGGTCTGTGTCAGAATGTTTCATGCAGTTTTTTGCTTGGAACTTATTAGGCAGAAATAACTTAAATACGCTAAAAAAGCTAATTATATGAAAGTTGGGGGAGGTGTGCTTTTAGTCTCTGCTTTCTAATCATTAGCTTTTAGATTACAATAAGCTTCACCAGACATGTTTGTTGGGCTTAGACTGATCGATCACAAAGCAAGGAATGATTTTCCTAAAATATTGTACGAGAATGCTGAAAAGAAATGGTTGACTGGTTTTAAATGTGATTTGAAGTGCTTGCATTATAGAATTATTTGAACTGTCAAGATTATGTCCACAGCTGCAAACTAGAAAAGGAATGTTACTTAGTTTCTTTATGAACATGATTCAATACTTGATGGTGCATTCTTGTGTGTTTTCTTTATCGCCTCTGTACAATTTGTTACTGGTTCATCACTGCTGTGTTCATTCTCCTTTATTACAATAGTAGTGGAACTTGTTGGGTCAGTGCCACCTTAATCCATAATCAAAGCATGTCATTATTTCTAGTCGTTATGTTCAGGCACATCTTATAATTTAGAAACGTTAAGTTGTTTTTGATATTTTTTCTTTTTTCCTTTTTTCTGCATGCAACCTTGAGTTATGCAAGGTCATTTTTTCTTGCTTGCTGATTAACTACATAATGTGATTGTATTGTCTCTCCCGACTTTAAGGTCACAACATTGGGAGACATATGATTATGCTTGTTTCATCACAAAAATTTAGTCATTTCACCTTTTTTTTTTTCTTTTTGATTATTTATAGCTGGATTTTGATTATTTGGAGATATGATCTCATTCAGTAGCACTTTGTTATTTATAAGGTGTCTTGGTTTTCGATTCTCCAAAGAGGCAATAATATTCTAGATTTCCTTCAGCTAAATAGGACGACCTAGTGCACAAGACTCCTATTAAAGCAAGGTTGGGAAAGGGCAAGATGTACACAACATGTCTCCCATATTTCTAGAAATGCTGTTTTTAGGGATGGGATAGGATTTTCTTCAGCTATGCTCAATATTACTTTTCCTGATTATAGCTGGATTTGGATTGTTATGGTTGATACTCCACTCCATATTGATGGTGTGGTTGTTAAAATCACGATTCGGTGTAATCCTAAAACTCTTCATAGAACCAAACTTGCAACCTCTCCCTACTTTTAAAATACTTCAATAAAGTGGCAATTTCATAGAAAGAGCTTTCTCAGCTTCTGACATTGATTTCCATTAGACTCTACCAGCTTTACCAATAACAACATATTTAATCTCCGGATGCATCTGATTTGAACATTTTTCCATGAAGATTAAATAAAGCACTAACAGAGGATTCTTCGGTAAAATTTTCCCTCCAAAATGGGGCTGCTCCAACCCATTAGGAGGCTTCACCACTCTATTATCCCCTACCAAACACCCATCCTTGATCTCCTTTCCGCGCTGCCCCACTAAAGCTTCCCTTACCTTCTTTCCATTGTAATCAATTATACATTAAAACTTTTTAAATTTCTTGTTTTTCCTAGCAGATGATTTTCCCTTCTCTTATTCATCTAAACCGTATAGCTCTTGATTTATCATTGTCAAGTCAAGTACAATCATGGATCTTCCTATCCATCTTCCTAACCATTAGTTGTACTTGACTTAGGTTACCACCTTTATCATTAGTGAGGGTAAATTTCTTAAATTTACCAGTGTTCTTATCAATTGTTATGAGAACTAAAGACCCATGATCATCAGTCTGAAGTGAACCTTTAGAAACAAAATCCTCCCTTTACCAGACCCTATCTCAAACACTGATGGAACCCTACAAAATGGATTATCATTTGAATCGTCAAGGCTCTCCACCTCAACTCCACATGGAGGAATCACAGCCAAAGGAGACGCCACAGGTTGCATTTCCACGATAGAATTAAGCTTAACCACAACCTTCTTATAATCTAAACCTCCCTCCAAGGAATGTGAGTACTTTTAACAAACCCAATGTCACCCTATTGAAGCAACTTCAACACTTTATGTAAATCTAATAAATCCTCTTCCTTTAAACCTACATCAACCGCAACATCTTATCAAGCTTTTACCTCATCGTGACCTCCTAAAAGAACCGCTCCAATAGAAAAATTGCCACCCTTGTTTGAACAAGCCGTCATAGGGTTCCTTACAACCTCTGAAGTAGATGAAACCCTCCTAAGGATATAAAGGTTGAAGAACACTTGAAGCTCTCTCAAGAACTCATAGGGCTACTCAAACTCAGAGGCATGAGCCCTTAAAATATATTAGGTCATTTCTATGAGCATAGACACGGCAAAATCAGTGCCGTAGCGGTGCTGGACATAGGGACACACCGGGGACATGCCACGGACTAGTACGGGACAAGCCATTTGTGGTGTCCCTTATTTTTTTGTGTTTTTAGTGTGGGACACGGCAGGGACAAAAGAAGAGACCTAATTTTAAAATCAGAAGAAAAAAAAAGAGGGAAGAGAAAATTGAACATATTCATCGATTGAAGTCCGAAGTCGATCTCCATCTTCATCAAGCTCCATCTCAGTTGATCTCCATCCTGGTAAGCCTCTCGTCTTTGGGCCTCTCGCCTCTTGTCTCTCTCTTGCTCCATCTTCTCGCCTCTTGTCTTCTCATCTGTAGTCGCGATCGATCAAAGAACTCTATCCAGTGTCTCTCTCTCAATGCTCGCTCTATCTCTCTCACCTCGCGATCGATATTGACGAGCTCGTCACTCTCTCTCTCGCTAGCTCTCTGTCTGGCTTTCTCTCTCACCTTACGCTCTATATATATAATCTATATTATATTTATATATTATATATGTATTTATTTATATATTATATGTTTGTTTATATTTATTTATATTTATATATTAGATTTATTTATTTAAATGTAATGGTATTTATTATATATATTTCTTTATTTATTTATTTAAATGTATATTTTTGTTAACAAATAAAAATATATTTAAAAAAAAAAAAAATTGCCATGTCCCCTGCTGTGTCTATGTCCCCATTTTTTGAAAATTTCCGTGTCTCATGTCCGTGTCCGTGCTTCATAGGGTCCTTTTATATATGAAAAGAGCAATCAGAAAGCTAAAGCAAGTCAGATTAGGTCAATTTCTGCATGAGCACTGCTCATTGGAAGAAAAAACAATAAAAAATAGGCTCAGTCTCTTGATCTCTGAGCGAGCCCTAAGTGAGTGCTCCAATCTGGAAATATCAATAGGAAAATCAATGTCTGCACAATGGTTGATTGATCACTTCTAAATGGGCTCGATTGTTATTCTACTAGGGTGCTTTAGTGCTTACCAAATGCGCATGAAGGCTCAAGCATTTATCAAGCCCTTGTCTCTAGAAATGTGCAAACTCACTAATGTTTCTAAAAATTATCATATGGTCAATGCAATACTCATCTAATGCAAAAAGATTAAAATTAGTGCACTTTGAAAAGATAAATACATTAAATTGCTTTTTGTCGTGGATAGGGACTGTAGCAGTAATTCTTTAAATATATAATATTCTGTTTTCTTTCATCAGTTGCTTGTAACTTTTATCTTTTCAACTTTTCCAGGAAGTTGTGAAAGAAACAATGGAGAAAGTCCCTGTTATAAAAGAGCTTGTGGATCACTACAGTGGACCGGACAGAGTAACTGCTAAGAAACAACAGGAAGAGCTGGAAAGGGTAGCAAAAACTCTTCCTCAAAGTGCACCTGCTTCAGTCAAGCGTTTTACTGATCGTGCTATTCTCTCTCTCCAGGTTGGGGTTCTTTGTAATGCTTCTATGTTAATTCTACATTATGGTTTACATAATGGTGCCAAACTTGACGGGCTCTACATATTTTGTTGATTCTGTGGCTTTTTGAGCTTTACTCCTGGTGTGGGGGGTTTTGTGGCACCATTGCTAGATATGTGGTACCTGTTGTGGTCAACCACGAAGATGGGTGCCATTGGTTCTATGTGAGATTGTTTTATATATATATACATATTGGGGAACAGAAACAGTATGAAAGTATCTGAATACAAAATAATTTCATCTAACAGAGGAAAGGAAACAAAATAGGAAATGTAGAAGCAAGAGAATAAGCTCTGTGATTTGCTAAATTACCTGTAAACCTTGGTAAAAAGATATGGCTTGCATTAGCACATACCGCTTTGATGTTAGCTCTTTGATGTTTGCTAAATCATCTGATTGCCCTGATTTCTACCCATGTTAATTTCTAAATGAGACGTGTGTATTACTAAATTTGATTTTCGTAGTGATTCATGTGTAAAATTGGGAGTGTTACCAATGAAACACTAAAGAAAGTATATAGGGAATGTTTGTTGATGTCAGTGTATTATGTTTGGATAATTTCCTCTTTGTTGATACGCTTATCTCCCTCATTTTTTTTCGTTCTTTTTTAGTACTTTTTTTTTTTCCTTCATTGTTATGTATATGTATATAGAAAAAATCTTGCTAAAAATATTAAAACAACTTGCATAAATCTGCAGAAAAGAATCTGAAAGGAATTATGAGCGGGTAAAAGAAATTTGAAAGAACTCCCTTGATGTTTATGACTCCTCTTTGATTTGAAATTCTGCGCGGGGAAAACTTTGTAATTTGTTTGTAATATGATAAATATAATGCAGAGCAATCCAGGCTGGGGATTTGATAGGAAATGCCAGTTTATGGATAAGCTGGTGTGGGAGGTCTCACAGCATTACAAGTAAGCTTTGGTATGGCTCATTTCTGTCTATCGCAGACAGGAGTGAAAGTGGATTCACAATTTTGATCATTGAAGGTGGTTGTCATTAGGGAATTTCAAGTGCTGCTGCTGGTTTATTGAGGTATAATTATATTCTTACTTTTTCCTTTGTTGAATACTGAAATTTTATTTTGTATTTGCCCTGTCTGTCTTTTGAGGAATGAGGATTTTGTAAGGCAAATTTGATATTGTAATAATTTCTGTTAAAAGAAATTTTTTTTTTTGGGGGTACCGTGTCAATCAAGTTGTATTCATGAATGTCACACAAACAACAATTCCTTCCTTTTAACCTCTTTACTTCAATAATGCTTAGCTTGTGGGATTAGCTCTATTTATGGTAGTGCATAACTTTTATACTCATTTGTACCCTTGTGCATAATATACACTCATATATTTTTATTTTTTTGTGGCTGGCTCTATTTTGTTTTCTGCACTTTTATCCCTAAAAGGTGGTGTTTGTTTTGAGGGATATGGCCATGGGATTGGACTAATAGTCTATACGGATTAATAGTCTTTTGTTTGGTTGTTTAATTTTGTTCCAAACTAATAGTCCTTATGTAGGACTATTGTGTCCCATGGGGGGCACAAATGGGGGGATATGGGATAAGGGGTGAAATGACCATTTTAACTCTCTACTATTTAATTATGTATTATATTTAGTAAAATTCAATAAAATTTAAATGCATCAATTTAAAAATATAATGATTTTTTAAATATTTTTTATTGATGTTTTACTTATTTAATTTTTTAAAATAAATTTTTATAGACATTTTATTGATATTTTATTTTAAAATTTTGTTTATATTTTATTTAATTTCATTATTTAAATTTTATTATTTTTTAAAATAGATTTATTTAAAATTTTAATTAAAAAATAACATATATTTTTATTGATATTTTATTTATTTAATTTTTAAAAATAAATTTATTTAATTGTGTAAAAAATAAAATAAAATAAATTTTTATTTAATCTAGCTAAAAAAATTAAAACATTAAAGATATGTTTAATATTGTTATTATTTAGTAAATAATTGAAAAGGATAAAATAGTTATTTGAGCATTTATCTTTTCTCATAATATCTTAAATAAACATAGGATTTATATTCTAACCAAATAGTTATTTTTTAATATTTAATTTCATGACTAAACAAGCATGAGATATAAATTCAGTTTAATCAATTAGTTGGGGAACAATATATGCCGGAACTAACAGTTCAGTGGAATTTAATCTTTCTTTATTTAGTCCGTTCAAACAAACTCATAATGCCAGTGGTGAAAAAAAAAAAAAAAAAATCAGCAGCACTTAATTTTGTTCATGTATTTGTCATCTTGTTTTAATCGCCAAAACTTGCATATTTCTTTAGATAATACATCTTTTATTAGCTATCTAATACTTAGTAGTATTCTTTATTATTTTTTGTTATTTATTTTTCCGTAGAAGTATTCATGTTTAATTTGGGAACGATTGCCGAATATCCTAAAGCGAACTCGTTGCATTTAACTTTCAAAAGCCATTAAATTACAAAATTACTAGCCTATCACCTGTGTTATGCACGAGATAATTATAGATATTTATATTTATTTTAAATTTTTTTAATATATAAATTATGTTTTTTAAGATTTTTTTATAAAAATAATTTAACAATCTTATCACTAACCATAGTATATAAGAGAAGTTAAAAAGGATACTGCAGTAACTATACATAGATTGTATTTATAATTATTTGTATGAGAGAATTTTAAATGCTGATCAGGGAATTTTGACCAAATCAATAAATGTAGACATGTGAAAAGGCATGTGAATTGAAAAAAGTTAATAAATGCTGACAAAGAGATTTTGACCAAATCAATAAATGTTGAGTTTTTTTTTTTTTTAATAAAAAATTTAGAAAATTCATACTAGGATATTGAAACTCCCACAGGCATTGAGGTTAAAAATCTCCTTTTGCTTAATATATAGTGTAGATTACTAATGGAGAAATTTGTATTAAAATTATGTAAAAATGGGATTTTCTTTAGCCCAAAAGTCATTTTTATTCTCCAAAGAGCAATGTTAGGTATCATAAAAAAAATTTCATAAAAATGATCATGAAAGATTTATAACTCTTGAATTACATTTAAAATAAAACACCATACACTAATCAAAGTAATTCAAAGATCATAAATACTTCACGATTATTTTCATTAAAATTTTTTAATGATCCCTAATTTTTTCCTTTTTCCAAAGGACCAAAACACTCGCGCTTATCCTGGCTGGGCAAGGGAGGGGAGAGAGAGAGAGAGTACATAATTAGGTGTCAGGATTTTAATGTACAACTTGCAATTTTTCTGAGGTGGCACTAATTAATTGGTTGGCCGGAAAAGAGGGAATCACTGCACATCCTTGAAAAATTTCTCTAATTTAATAATCTAACAAAATACAAACAATTGACTTAAAATGGAGATACATGCTTTAGTTGAGTGATATTATACATCATGAGATAAATATCATAAATTTTTTTATGAAATTAAATTAAAAATAATTACATAATATATAACAAAACATTACAAACTAATTATAGGAAGAATTTTCATAAAAGATACTTCTACCTAACATTATTGGCTTTAATAATTGACAGGCCTGCTTAACGTGACCTAGGTGAAGAATCACATACGACAAAAAAAAAAAAAAAAAAAAAGCACGACGTACGACAAAAGACAACCTCAATTGCTTGGACTAGGACAGCTGGTAGATGCTTGCTCTTGCGCTCTCTCTCTCTCTCTCTCTCTCTCTTTTAACTTTGTGGCTCCTCTTCATCCATTGTATCAAAAATGGTGTGACCCCTTGTCTCCGGCAGAAATGTGACGAATAACCCGCATAACCCAATCGTCACCCCAAACACCCCATATGACAGCAATCCTGAATTATTCCTTCCAGCTGCGACCAAAACAGGGCTGAACACCCCGCCCAAAACCACTGCCTGCCTCACCATAGACATGGCCGAGTTCCTCACACACGTCGGAAACAACTCTATCGTGTAAATCAGCAGCACGTTAAACGCAGTGCACGCACCGAAGAATGATACCATCTCCAACCCAATCTGCAACCCCCTCCACCACCAACACCACGAGGACGTCATCATCTTATTATTATTATTATAATCATCATCGCTGCTCCTCATGACCACTACCAAGAACGAGCACATCACGCTACACATGCCGCTCAACGTGGTGAACCCTAATAGGGAGCCTTTCCTGTTCAGTCTCCCTACTAGTAAGAATGTGACCAGCGACGCAGGCAGCTCTGACAGGGCGTTAAACATGGTGCTCAGGTACAGACTCAAAGCCAAGCTTCCCACCGCCAGCGGCATCCCATAGTACACCATCCCGATCCCAAAACCAATCACCATAACTGCCAACAATCGTTTCAAAGCCCAACTTTTCTCCAGCAGCATCTTCATGGCCGAGTACAAGTAGAGGCCGCCAACCACTACCACGACGTCGTCCTTGTCCTTGTCCTTGTCCTTGCTTGATTCCTCTTCTACTACTTGAACTTGTTCGATATCATCATCATCATCATCATCATCGTCATCTTCATCATCATCATCAATGGACGTCGTCAAGCTACTACGTTTTGCAGGGGTTGCAAGAGTCTTAAGCGTTGCGTGGAATTCTTGTTTACGTCCTCGGAGGAAGAGCCATCTGGGAGACTCGAGGGCTAAGAAATGAAATAAGACACAGTAGAAGATTGCCGGAACACATGTCCACAGATACAGTAACCTCCATGAAGAGCCCCTATTGAAGTAAGCGATGGCTGGTAAGGATAGAAAGCCAAGGGTGAAGCAAAAGAAGCCAATAATACCGACCTGGGGTCGCCAGCGTTTCCCGACGAGCTCCGTGGATAAGACGAGAGCGCAGGTTCCAATGGTGGAACGGCCAAAGCCGCTAACAAATCTGAGGGCTGAGTAGATCCAGATGTTGGTGGAGAAGAACACTGTGGAGAGGCCAGCAAGTGACATGAGGAGGCAGGATAGGAGTAGCATGTTCTTGCGACCGAGTGAGGAGGAGTCTGCTAGTGTGGCCACGATGAATCCACCGGCAAGGCAACCCATGAAGAATGATGACGCCGGCAGACCTGTCATTATTGAACCGGCACACTCCAATGACCACTCTGAGATTATGGAGGTGTCGATAGGCATATCCCAAGCCCATGAATTCCTCGGAAGTTGGCAGATCATCATCATCGTGTCACCACCACCAGTAGTAGTAGTAAGGTGCCATGTTGGTTGGGCATCCGTGAACACACTGACGAAGGTTTGTTGTGCGTCAAAGACCCACGCGACTGATACGAGGGCAGCCTGAAAGAACTGAGCCCACCCGAAATCTCCTAGACACTGTTCGATAGTCTCATCCAAGGTGGAGGAGGAGGATGAGGGGGTTATGTATTTCTCATCACCCTCTGCCCTCCTAATACCACTCGGAGTTTCTGACTCGGTTCGTGATAGAATTAGGGGAGTTGGATCAGCCATCTCTCTCTCTCTCTCTCTCTCAACTACACTCTTTCCTTTGCTTTGCTTAATTGCGTGCCTCTCTTTTGTTACCCTCCTCTCTAAATACTGAGACAGACAGCGCATGATCACAACTAGAGGTCTCTAACTTATCATATAATAATATCATTTTCTTATAATGTAATGATGTATATTAGTATAATGATGTCAAGTCAGTGGCTTTAGTCTGTGACGACAATAGATCGGTATTGAACAAAGCACAACCAAAAAATAAAATTCAAAATTTATACATCCGAGCTAAAACCATCCATCCGAACATAGAATAGCTTAAACATCCGTGTTAATTAACTTAATTAATACAAAAAACAAAAACTATCCAACTGAAAATAGATTAACTTAAACATCAGTGTCAATTAACTTAATTATTACAAAAAACAAAAACCATCCAACGGATCATAGATCAACTTATTTATCAATTCTCTAGGGGACCTGCAGAATTGGTTAATGATACTCTTAATCTTGTGAAGTGCCTAACAAAATAAACGATTCGAATCATTGAATTTGGATCTGTGATGGATTCCAAAGACTCAAACAAAATCTTCCAATTTAGATTTTAGACAAGAGAGGATCCTCCAAAAAATAAAAATATTTTTCTACTATATTAGGCGTGAGCAGCGGATATACCGATCCGTCTAAACCGAACCGATCCGCCGCATTTTGGATCGATGTGTGATGACGAGCGGACGGTTGCGATTGATTTTTTCCAATCTGCCTAATTTTTGGATAGATGGCGGATTTGAGTTTCCTTTGACCGTAACCGAACTGTCAAACCACGAGCATCCCTAGTAATTTATAAGACTTTATGTTTTCAATTTATTTAGATATTTTATTTATGTTTTCAATTAAAAAAGAGTTAAAATATCATGTTGAATATATTCTGTTGAAAAAGAGCTTTCAACTTGAATATGTTTTTTTAATTAAAAAAAAATAAATGTATTATTTATCTATATTTTTTTTGTTTTTAAATCTAACTCTAAAAATAATTGTTTTTGTTTTGAAAAACAAATATAGATGTAACAATACAGAGGCATACAATCTCTACTACTGCTCTGTTCATGATTTTGGTGGTTTGAATTATTTTTATATTTTCAGAATCACAAATTATAATACTTTATGTGGATGAGACATGCTGTGATTGTAATATGTGATGAGACATGCAGTGATTGTAATATTCTAAAGTTTCAAACTTTCTTTATTTGAATGAGACATTCAATGATTGTAATCCTTTTTTTATTTTATTTTAGGAAGTGCACAAGTTGAATTATGTTGAAAATTTGTAAAATTTCAAACTGTTAAACCGATTCGCATCCATTCGCTAATCCGCCAATCCGCTCAATCCACATCTGTCGGATTGAAGGACGAATGTGGATTGATTTTCTCTAATTCGCCAATTTGGCGAATGGATGACGAATTAGAAGTTTTGTAACCGCAACCGATCCGCGTCCACCCTACCCTATACAACTAAAATGCAACTTTTTAACTATTTCTGTCAGTTTGGTTCTCCCATCTCGTGTTGCTTTAAGATTTGGACCAACCTCGATGAAAAATGATGACCCTATAAATTGATTAATTATGTGTTAGCTTCGGACTACTATATGATATTGTATATCTTAAGTTTAAATTAGTCATGTAATATATATTGACTCAAAATGCCTACCACATAGGGGTAATCTCTGAAGTTAAACACCGTAAGGAGTCGCAACCCCAGAGGTTACTATTCGGTGGTGTTTATTTTGAGAGATTGAGGGGTAGAATTGGACTATTAGTCTATCCGAATTAATAGTCTGTTATTTGGTTTAAAATTTTTGCACTAAACTATTAATCCTAATCCATTGGACTATTGTGTCCCATGAGAGAGTAAGACACAAATAGAGAGATAAGGAGATATGAGATTAGGTGGTGAAGTGACCATTTTGACATTCTACTATTTAATTATGTATTATATTTAGTAAAATTCAATAAAATTTAAATGTCTCAATTTAAAATTAAAATAATTTTTTTTTAAATTTTTATTGATGTTTTATTTATTTAATTTTTTAAAATAATTTTTTATAGATATTTTATTGATGTTTTCTTTTAAAATTTTGTTTATATTTTATTTAATTTCATTATTTAAATTTTAATATATGTTTTATTTAATTTCATTATTTAATTATTATTTTTTTAAAAATAAATTTATTTAAAATTTTAATTTAAAAAATAACATATATTTTTATTGATATTTTATTTTTTTTTAATTTTTAAAAAATAAATTGATTTAATTGTGTGAAAAATAAAATAAAATAAATTTTTATTTAATTTAGTTAAAAATAATTAAAATATTAAAGATATGTTTAATATTGCTATTAATTAGTAAATAATTGAAAAAGGGTAAAATAGTCATCTGAACATTTATCATTTTCCATAATATTCCAAACAAACATCGGATTCATATCCTATCCAACCAAATAGTCATTTTCTGAAATCTAATATCATGACTAAACAAACATGGGATACAAATTCAGTCCAACTAAATAGTCCAAAGACAATGTATCTCAGGACTAACAATCCCGTGGATTCCAATCTCCCTTTATCCAGTCCGTCCAAACAAATGCACCTTTAAGGGATTGTTACATAACAAGACCACTCAATCATGTAACGGTAAGTCATAAACTCGCATACAAGTGGGCATTCGAACCCACACTCCTGATACCAAGTATAATTCATCCAGATCAGAAAGATTCGTCCTACCAACTAACTCACATTTGTAAGATGGTGAAGAGATAAAAAATAACATACTTAGTGACCCTTTTTCATTGGCTACACTACAAGAAATCTAGGCTATTATGACGAAATTTGATGATGAAATTTTTTTTGTCTTAAAATTTAACCCAAAGATGACAAAATATTAATTTTGTCGTTTGTTTTAATTTTTCTCAATAGTATAGGAGACGAAAACAAAATTTCGTCTGCAAAAATGAGGTGCCAATTTCATTTGCATTGGCACGAATTATTTTAGCTAATTGGAGACGAACATTTGTGTCACAAAAATATAATTTTTTTTTGCTAAATTCCCTACCTATTAAACGATGTCGTTGCATATTTCCATTTATTAGGCAACAAATATATTTTTGTCTGGGAAGGATAAGTCATGGAGGACAAAAATATTTCGTCACCAATAAACACTCCATCATGCAGACGATGTCGTTTCATTTTTCTGTTAAATGGGCGACAAATATATTTTTGTCCCGGAAGAATAAGTTGTGGGAGACGAAAATATTTCGTCACTAATAAATTCTGATTGATTGCACGACGAATATATTTTTCGTCTCATAAGGTTAAGTTGTGGAAGACAAAAACATTTTGTCACCAATAATAAATTCTATGTTCTTGTATTTAAGGAGACAAATATTTTATCACTAATTATTTCTCTTTATTAAAATGCCATGGACTTGTATTTCGGAGCACTGAAACTGTGACCTCAAGAGACATACTCTGACCGTTATCACTCATTTTCATGTACACAGACATTGAAGTCGTGACCCAAGAAGACACTTTCTACAAACCCTCATTTCTCTCTCGTACTTGAGCCTATACTTCCTCTCTCACAAGTATTGGAGTCGTGACTCAAGAAGACACTCTGTAAACCATTTTTTCTAGTTCACACTAAAGCATCTCTCTTCTATCTCACACTTAAGCCCTTCATACATGCCAGCATTGAAGCTATTATCCAAGAAGGCACCCTATGCAAACCCACTATTCTTTCTCATAGTGAAGGCCCCTCTTGCACATAAGCATTTTTTCTCATTGTTTAAACCAACTCTACCCTAGAACACCCGTTTCAGAAAAATCGAATGTCAAAACCTCTCCACAAAAGAAGAAGAAGAAGAAGAAGAAGAAGATAATTAATGTAGCTATTTTTTTTGTGAGAAAAAATACAGAGAAAAAAATAATAAAATTTTTTTAATTTTCAAAATTAATAGAAAACATTACCTTGTTTAGTATGGAGTTTTCAATAATTAATTTTTAAAATTTAGTGATAAAATTTACTTTCATCTTAGAACGTAACCCAAATATGATAAAATATTACTTTTGTCATTTCTTCAAAATTTAAAGTTTTTTGCAACAAAAGGAATTCGTCACCAATAAATTCCAAACCTATTAGACTATGTCGTTTTATTTTCGTATTTATTTGGTGACAAATATATTTTTTGTTTGGGAAGGGTAAGTTATGGGATACGAAAATATTTCGTCACTAATAAACTCTCCATGCTCGTTTTATCTTTCTGTTAATTGGGCGAAAAATATATTTTTATCTCGGAAGGATATGCTTTGGGAGAGGAAAATATTTCTACACTGATAAATTTTCCATGTATCGTATTGCATTTTGATTAATTGCACGACGAATATATTTTTGTCTCATAAGGTTAAGCTGAATGAGACGAAAATATTTCATCACCAATAAATTTTCCATCCGTTGCTTTTGGACTTTTATCGATTAGGCAACGAACATATGAGTTTGAGGAAACGAAAATATTTTATCAGTAATTGTTTCTCTTTATTAAAATGTTGTCAGAAACTAAGAGACACTCTCACCTTAATCACTTACTTTCACACACACAAATACTAAAGTCGTGACCCAAAAAGACACTATCTACAAACTCTCATTTCTCTCTCGCACTTGAGCCTCCTCTCTCACAAGTATTGAAGCAGTGACTCGAGAAAACAATCTTTATAAACCATCTATATAGGAAATCTAGGTTATTGTGACAAAATTTGGTGACGAAATTTTTTTTGTCTTAAAATTTAACCCAAGGATGACAAAATATTAAACATATAGGAGACGAAAAAAAATTTCGTCTGCAAAATTTAGGCGCCAATTTTATTTCCATTGGCGTGTATTATTTTAGCTTATTGAAGACGAACGTAATTCGTCACCAATAAATTCCCTACCTATTGAACGATGTCATTACATATTTCCATTTATTAGGGAACAAATATAATTTTGTCTAGGAATGATAAGTTATGGAAGACGAAAATATTTCATCACCAATAAACACTCCGTCATTCAATTGATGCCGTTTCATCTTTCTATTAAATGGGTGACAAATATATTTTTGTCTTGAAAGAATAAGTTGTGGGAGATGAAAATATTTCGTCACTAATAAATTCTGATTGATTGCGTGACGAATATATTTTTCGTTTCATAAGGTTATGTTGTGGAAAACAAAAATATTTCGTCACCAATAATAAATTCTCTGTTCTTGTATTTAAGGAGACAAAAATATTTTATTACTAATTATTTTTCTTTATTAAAATGCTATGGTTTTGTGTTTCGGAGCACTAAAACCGTGACCCCAAGAGACACACTCTGACCCTTATCACTCATTTTCATGTGCACGGACACTCAAGTCGTGACCCAAGAAGACACTTCATACAAACCCTCATTTCTCTCTCGCACTTGAGCCTACTCCTCTCTTACAAGTATTAAAGTCGTGAATCAAGAAGACACTCTGTAAACCATTTCTTCTATTTTCGCGCTAAAACCTTCTCATATGTCTTACACTTAAGCCTTTCATACATGCCAGTATTGAAGCTATTATCCAAGAAGGCACCCTATACAATACCAACTATTCTTTCTCATAGTGAAGGCGCCTCTTGCATAAGCACTTTTTCTCATTGTCTAAACCAACTCTACCCTTTCCGTTTAGAACACCCATTTCAAAAAAATCAAAGGTCAAAACCCCTCTTCACACACACAAAAAAAAAAAAAAAAAGAAAAGAAAAGAAAAGAAAAAAAAAGATAATTAATGTAGCTATTTTTTTGTGAGAAAAAAAATAGTGGAAAAATTAATAATAATTTTTTAATTTTCTAAATTAATAGAAAACATTACCTTGTTTAGTATGGAGTTTTCAATAATTAATTTTCAATTTTTAATCTATATTTTTTTAGTGAACATTTTTTAATATTATAATTTTTTTCTTTTTTACTTTTTAAATCCCTTTAATTTAGATGAGGGCAAATTGCAGCAGTTATCCTGGTACTTTGGTCTTTGTGTCATATAAATGGTATGTGCCATATCTATATCTATCTATCTATCTATCTATCTATCTATATCTATATCTATATATATATATAAAGGAAAAAGGGGCTTCTAACCCCCAAGTCTTATGGAAGCTCCAATATCCAATTTGAAATTTCTAAATTTTTTATTTAAAAAAAAAAATCTCAGCATTTATTGATTTGGTCAAAATCTCCTGATCAGCATTTATTAACTTTTTCTAATCCACATGTCTTTCCACATGCTTGCATTTATTGATTTGATCAAAATTCCCTGATCAGCATTTAAAATCCCCCATACAAATAATTATAGATACAACGCATGCATAGTTACTGCAGTACCCTTTTCAACTTTTCCTGTACACTATGGTTAGTGATAAGACTGTTAAATTATTTTTATAAAAAATCTTTAAAAAATAATTTATATATTAAAAAAAATCTAAAACAAGTATAACTATCTATAATTATTCAGTGCATAGCACGAGTGATATGCTAGTATCTACATATTATATAAGGAAAAAAGAGATTTCCAACCCACAAGCTTTGTGGGAGCTTCAATATTTCAATCTTAATTTTTGAATTTTTTGATTTAAAAAAGACTAACTTCAGCATTTATTGACTTCTCCCAACCCACAAACCTTTTTGACTTCTCTCATATTTATTGTAACACCCTTTTCAACTTTTCTTATACACTATGATTAGTGATGAGATTGTTAAATTATTTTTATAAAAAATCTATTAAAAAAAATTATATATTAAAAAAATATCTAAAACAAATATAAATATCTATATCTATATATTATATAAGAAAAAAATGGGGTTTCTAATGAGAGACCTCCTTAGAGCTCAAAATTCCCATTCTAAAATTATTGATTTTTCAATTTATAAAATAGATTAAAAAAACCCATTAGCTGATTTATTTATTTAACTATTTTAGAAATAATAATTATTCATTAATTTACAGGTTTCAAATGGGAAGATAACAAAAATATTTCATAATCTCTCCATCATAATCTCTCTCACCAATTTTCAAAAAAAAAAAAATATATTAAAACTTGCATTCCTTTTCTCTCCTGCAAAAAATCTGATAATATATTTTCATTAAAGTTGTGGGTATCTATCCATATCTTATATATTATAATTTTAAATTTTAAAAGATATACAAATAGATAAAATTAATAAAATTGATTTTATTTATTCAGTTAAAATATTTCTTTTGCCTCTCAATATCTAATTTTAAATTTTAAAAATCTTTAAAGTTTATCTAAACAAATTTGATTTGAAATATCTCCCACTATCATACTTTAAATCAATAAAACTCACATATATATCACATATTTAACTCGCATCATAACTTACCTAAATAATAATAATAATTAAAAACAAATAGAAACCCACAACTCCATCTAAAATAAATTGAAAAAGATACAACAATATCTAAATTTGAATTATGATTTAATAATATAATTATATATTTTTGTAATGTATATCTATGAAAATTTTAAATCATTTAACGGAACAAATTAATTAATTTTCTAAAATTATTGATTTTTCAACTTATAAAATAGATTAAAAAAAATTATTGATTGATTTATTTATTTAATTATTTTATAAATAATAATTATCCTTTAATTTATGGATTTCAAATGGAAAGATAGCAAAAATATTTCATAATCTCTCCATCCTAATCTCTCTTACCGATTTCCAAAAAAAAAAATAAAAAAATTAAAACTTGCATGCCTTCTCTTTTTCCCAAAACATCAGATAATATTTTTCATGAAAGTTGTGGATATCTATCTATATCTTATATATTATGTTATAATATAATATAACAAAAAAAACTAAAATCAGATATACAAACAGATAAAATTAATAAATTTGATTTTTATATATTCAGTTATAAACATAAAAGTTAACTTATAAATTCTATGTATATCACAAGATAAAATATTAAATTACTTCAAGATAATTATAATAATTTTTTTTTAATTTATAAAATCTCATGCATAGCACGGGTTACCACTAGTCTATATATCTATATATCTATACTATATATTAAGCAAAAGGTAGTTTTTAACCCCTAAAGCCTGTGGGAGTTTCAATATCCCAATTTGAATTTTCTAAATTTTTAATTTAAAAAAAAAAAACTCAGCATTTATTGATTTGGTCAAAATCTCCTGATTAGTATTTATTAACTTTTTTCAATCCACGTGTCTTTCCACATGCTTGCATTTATTGATTTGGTCAAAATCTCCTGATCAGCATTTAAAATTCCCTTAAACAAATAATTATAGATACAATCCGTGTATATTTACTGCAGTACCCTTTTCAACTTCTCCCATACACTATGGTTAGTGAAAAGATTGTTAAATTATTTTTTTTAAAAATCTTAAAAAACATAATTTATATATTAAAAAAAATCTAAAACAAATATAAATGTCTATAATTATCCCGTGCATAGCTCGGGTGATAGGCTAATATATATTAAGGAAAATGGGGTGTCTAACCCCCAAGCCTTGTGGGAGCTCCAATCTCCCAATCTTAATTTTCTAAATTTTTTATTTTAAAAAAAAAACCTCAGCATTTATTGATTTGGTCAAAATCTCCTTATTAGCATTTATTAACTTTTTTTAATCCACATGTCTTTCCACATGCCTGCATTTATTGATTTGGTTAAAATCTCTGATCAGCATTTAAAATCCCCTCATACAAATAATTATAGATACAGCCCGTGCATAGTTATTGCAGTAGCTTTTTCAATTTCTCCTATACACTATAATTAATGATAAGATTGTTAAATTATTTTTATAAAAAATCTTAAAAAACATAATTTATATATTAAAAAAATTTAAAACAAATATAAATATCTATAATTATGCCGTGCATAGCACGAGTGATAGGCTAGTATTATATAACGAAAAAGGGTTTCTAATATACAAGCTTTGTAGGAGCTCCAATATCCTAATTCTAATTTTCTAATTTTTTGATTTAACAAAAAAAAAAAAAAAAACCTTAGCATTTTTTAACTTCTTCCAACCCAATCTCAGCATTTATTGACTTCTCCTAACCCACAAACTCTTTTGACTTCTCTCATAATTACTATAGCACTCTTTTCAATTTCTCCCATACACTATGGCTATACACAAAAATAAAGGGGATAAGAATTTAGTTATGGATCTCAAAAAGATATAATAATATCTAAATTTGAATTATGATTTAGTAATATAATTATTTATTTTTTATGTATATCTATCAAAATTTTAAATTAATTAATGTGACAAATTAAAAATTTTTCTAGAAAATAGATTAAAAAAACTATTGACTGATTTATTTATTTAATAACAAAAATATTTCATAATCTCTCCCTTCTAATCTCTTTCACCAATTTTCAAAACAAATATTAAAACTTGCATTCCTTTTCTCTTTCCAAAAAACTCATATAATATCTTTTATTAAAGTTGTAGATATCTATCTATATCTTATATATTATATTATAATATAACAAAAAAAACTAAAAAAAAAATCTTTAATAAAATTCACATGTCTATCACATATCTAACTCACATCATAACTTATCTAAATAATAATAATTAAAAATAAATAGAAACCACAGATAAATTAAATTTTAAAAAATAGATGCCCACAACTCCATCTTAAAGAAATTGAAAAAAAATACGTGAATAGAAACCACACAAAAATAAAAAAGATAAGAATTAAGATGTGGATCTAAAAAAAAATATTAAAACTTGCATTCCTTCTCTCTTTCCTAAAAAATTAGATAATATTTTTTATGAAAGTTATAGATATCTATCAATATCTCATATATTATATTATAACATAACCAAAAAAAAAAAAAAAAAAACTAAAAATTAGATATACAAACAGATAAAATTAATAAATTTGATTTTTATTTATTCAGTTAAAATTTTTCTTTTGCATCTCAATATCCAATTTTAAATTTTAAAAATATTTAAATTTTATCTAAACAAATCTAATTTGAAAATATTTTCCACCATTATAATTTCAATCAATAAAACTCATATGTCTATCACATATCTAACTCACATCATAACTTACCTAAATAATAATAATTAAAAAAAAATAGAAATCACAGATAAATTAAATTTTAAAAAAATAGATACCTACAATTCCATCTTAAATAAATTGGAAAAAAAAAAATCCGAATAGAAACCACACAAAAATAAAAAGGTTAAGAATTTAAATATGCATCTAAAAAAAATGACAATATCTACATTTGACTTATGTTTTAGTAATATAATTATCTATTTTTTTGATGTATATATATCAAAATTTTAAAACATTTAATGAGGCAAATTAATCAATTTTCAAGTCTTATTTAAAGAATAATCTGATTAGTTATCCTAACTCCTAAACTTCACAGGCATTGACAAAGGAGCTAACAGATTGCGTTAGGTGAGGTTTAAGTTGTTGGAGTTAACATTTTCACACTCTATAAATTTATTTATTCCTTATGTGATTCTCTTTCTCTACTGTTGGTTTGGTTTTGGTTTCGATTTTTATGAGGTTTATGTGTTTGTTTACAGGTTTGCATTGTAGAAAAGAATTATTAGTGATTATGGTTCCAATCGAAGTATCTATGTCCGTTCTATGCCAAGGATTTTGATTGGATTTTGTTTTTTTAGTGAAACCCATAAAATTGATGTTAAAAAAATGGATATCAAATGTTTTATGTTTTTTGTAATTTTATTTTATAAAAAATGAGAATTTATTGACAAATCAAGATTTTACTATAACATTAGATTTTTGTATAACTATGTAAATTTAAAACTTTTGAAAATCACTGTGTTCTTTATTTTTATTTTCTTTCTATCCCATTAGACCATTATTGCTATTTATTAGTTTGTTAATTATAATTAATTGAAAATGAAAGCTTAATATAACTTTTCATATATATTATAGTTAGTTTGTTACAGCTATAGTTGTATATAATAGCATAATATATAGGGATAATATCTAAATATAATTTCTATTTTTTTATGTGATTAAGATAGTCCATCTTAATAGTATATAGAAAAGTTAAATGATTTCTTTTATCTTTAAAAAACCCAATCTATTTTTTTCTACTTTTTAATTTTTTAAATTGAAATAATCCATCTTAATAGTATATAAAAGAATGAGATGGTTTCTTTTATCTCTTAAAAACCCAACCTATTTTTTTTTTTTTTACTTTTTAATTTTTTAAATTGAAACATCAATTGTTTTTGTCTATCAAACAAAACTGATAAACACATATCAAAAAATTACACATCTTTTTTTTCATTTTTTAATATGTAAGATATTTACAAATGAAAAATGTTTGACCACCCCAAATTTTTTTTTTCCATAATCCAACTTATAATGATGCAGTCACAAGTGTTAATTTTTATACAAATATGAGAAGAAAATTAATTAAATTATACATTTCAACCTACTACATACTCAAACTTTGACTATTTCAAGATGTTATTTCACTATAATTCCAATTAAGAGAATCTTCAATCCTAAATATATTTTTTTGTCAAATTATAATTTGATAAAAATTTAAAAAGATGAAATGTTGAAAATTATTGTTTTTTCCATCAAAATTGGTGAAAAGAAAAAAAATAGGGATAAGAATGAAAATTCTTTTAAAAATTGATAAAAATTTAATGAAAAAGTTAAAATAATTCACATCAAATCAAAATTTTTATTCAAATTTAAAATCAAATTAGAGAAAAAAAAAATTAAAAGAAAATGATGAAAGTTTGAAAATATTTTGAAACCTTCTTATTCATAAAGACTAGAAATCTATGTGTGTATTATATTCGTATTGTATTTTTAATTATGAAATTGAAATCAAAAGAAATGTAATTTAAATTATTGGATTAATAATAGAAATATCGTATTAACTATTGTTAAATATCACTTCACTTCATATTTAATAATAAAATTATATATTTATTTTAATTATAACTTTTAAATTTATATATTTTCATAACAAGAAGAGGTATGTCATAACTCAGTTAATTTCATTTAATAAGATTTAACTTTTTTTTAATACAAATTATCAAAATTGCAATATATATATATATTTATTTATTTAAATTTTTCTAAACTAATAATTTAAAAAGTTATAAACGTAAAAGCTAACTTATAAATTTCATATATACCGCAAGATAAAATATAAAATTACTTCAAGATAATTATAATAATTTTTTTTTAAAATTTATAAAGTCCCGTGCATAGCACGGGTTACCACTAGTATCTATATTTATATATTAAGGAAAATGAGGTTTCTAACCCTCAAGCTTTCTGGGAGCTTGTTACGCCCTCAAAATAATACATATAAACCAATCATTCAAGACATCCATAGATATAAAAGAATAAAACATATTTGCATTCATCAGAGTATTTAGTTCAAAAGTATTACATGTTGACAACAAAAGTAGATGCCCCACGGCCTTACAACTTTCCAAGCTAATACTTGGTTACAAAGATAGAGAGTACTAACTCAAACACATTAAGCCCTTGACTTGAATTTACATGTAATACCAAAAAGATAACAACAAACTGATCTTCCAGCCTCTAAGCCTCCCAAACTACATCCTTGGAGGTGACATATCACCTGAACCTAAAAATGATGTCTCATATAGGGTGAGCCAACGCCTAGTAGAGATGTGCTAAACATAATATGGACGATAACTAAAACATTAGCTTTTGATAAATGTTCAACTCAAATAAACAGACATACTTCCCTTCCATAACCAATCCATATTCACAGGTATATATATATATATATATCAATCATTTTCCATTTCATTATCCAAACCAATTCGTAGATATGGTTCTCAATTTATCCAGACAGTTTATAACGAGACTACAACTCATGTTAACAATACTTCAATTCAAAATGAGACTACAATTCATATCAATAATACTTCAACACTTCAATTCATCTACGTTATGCAAATGTAATCAAGATTTCAGGACTTTCACCCTGGACACTCCGGCCAACTTAATTGTTAATGGAGTCCATCCCATATCTCCTCCAAATAGGTTTGAGAGTACATCTCCTATCTCCTCTCAAATCTTGGAGTACATCCCCTATCTCCTCCCAAACAAGATACTTATGCAATGTATTTAAACACTTATCATGTACAATGATCAAGCGATCACATATTCAATGCGTTATTCCATCCGTCATATTCAATGACATACTCAATTGATTAGTTTTAATTCACCTAATCATCATGCAGTATCTACAACAATCAAGACTATCCTTCACCGATAGCCCAAAGCAGTTATTTCTAAACAGATAATAAATTATCAAACAGATAAATTGTCTACAACTTCAAAAGTGAGTGGTTTATCAATCCAACTACACCATTCCATCTCATAACTTCCCAATTTCATGATTTTTACCTCAATTTCGCATTATCATACTTTCCCAAATTAATTGTACAAATTGATTAATTGCATAAAATTAGGGCTTTTCCCCCCTTGTTCCCAACTTTGCCCCTAAGGCTCATTTATCATCAATAAATATCAATAACTTCATTTTAAGACCCATATACACATATGTAGTTCAAAGGAACAAAATCCTTTTTTTCAATATTTCAAATCTCAAACCCTAACTTCCCAAATCAAACCATTTATATAAAAAGCCCAACATCTATGTTAAATCTCATAAAGATGAGTAGTTATCCCTACCTCAAGTGAAAAGACTCAAAGGAGATGATGAAGAAACTCGAATGTGCTCCAAATCCAATGATTTTCAGATCCAAATGAAGATCAAGCCAAGCTCCACACTTTTTATAAAGGGACTAAGGTAGAAGATCACTAGAGCTAGATGATTTCGTAGAGAGAAAATGTATTCTAGAGAGAGGAGCTCTCAAATGAGGGTTTTGAAAAGCTAGAGAGAGAGAGAGAGAGAGAGAGAGAGAGAGAGAGTAGAAAAAGTGATTTAAAATGACACAGTCGCGATCTGATATACGTATAGTCCGCTCGAGCGGAGAGTAAGACGCTCGAGCGTAAGACACAAAAACTTCACCCGTTCGAACACCAAGGCACAACAACAAAGCACTACCCGCTCGAGCGCAAATGGACCCGCTCAAGCATAGAATCACTTCTCTAGTATTTTCACAGACTTCGAATACCTGCTCGAGCTCAGACCCGCTCGAGCGTAATTAACTCTGCTCGAGCGCGAAAAACACTTCTGCAGTATATTTGTAGATGCACAAAATGCTGAAAGCATGCAAACTCCGCTTGAGCGCAACAAGACCTGCTTGAGCGAATCATAAAAAATCTAGGCAACAAGATTAGAGACCAAAACTCAACCAACCTATTCAAAACACACCCAAGACATTTCTAAACTCAAATTCAAAGAGTTAAAAGGTGAAGACAAGATACAGACAACAACGACAACAACAACAACAACAACAAATGACGGGGAAAAACCGGGATCGCTATAACCTCCCCTCCTTAAAGAATTTCGTCCCCGAAATTTGTTATAAGTTTCAACATTGCTATTTTCAATTCTTCAACAATATTACAATTCAATATTCAACATCCTGACCCACTAACGGTCACCCCATCTCTTTTCAAAAGGCAATTTACAATATAATTTTCCATATGCATTATCAATATGCTTTTCTTTGAAATTCAACAAATTCCAATATCATATTCCACTATTCCATAACATATTCAATGTTAATGATATATTTGTATTTCTACAATACATTCAACATATACAATGTTAAATTAAACTTCCATTTTCAAGGCATATTCAACAATACTTCCATAAATCAAACATATACAATGTTCTTAGAGTTTATCAACAAAATAAAGTTTCCAATACATGGTTAAACATTAACAAACAAGTCCAGATATTTCTCACGGACATCCAACTCACGCTCCCAAGAGGCCTCCTCAACCCCGTGATGTTTCCACAGTACTTTTACCAAAGGAATGGTCTTGCCTCGCAAGACTTGATCCCGTCTATCCAAGACCCGCACCAGTCTCTCCTCATACGAGGCATCCTCATCAACCTCTAAGTCGGTCCAATCCAATACATGCGACGGATCCGACTCGTACTTCCGAAGCATACTAACATGAAACACGTCATGCAGTCCGGACAACTGCGGTGGTAAAGCTAAACGGTATGCGACCTCTCCAATCCGCTCAAGGATCTCAAAAGGACCAATAAATCGAGGGGACAACTTCCCACTCTTCCCAAACCTCATCAAACCCCTCCCAGGTGATATTTTCAAAAAGACGTGATCACTCACCTCAAATGACAAAGGCCTCCTCCTATGGTCGGCATAACTCTTTTGGCAACTCTGGGCTGTAACAAGCCTCTTACGGATAAGCTCAACTTTCTCCGTCGTTTCCCAAACCAACTCCGGGCCCAACAAAGGTGCATCACCCACCTCGGCCCAACACACTGGAGACCTACACAGTCGGCCATACAAGGCCTCAAACGGTGCCATGCCAATACTTGATTGGAAACTATTGTTGTAGGCAAACTCCACCAAGGGCAAGTGCATCTTTGGCCGGCCGACTACTGTGCATCTGCTTTTGCAGATATTTTATCACAGCTGGCTTGCATTTGGCTCCCCTCCATACACGTGTATGGAGGGATCTCTCTCTTTAGAAGCTTGTCTTGTAAGCTTTACAAGACAAAAAGCTCTATAAAGAGAGGTCTTCTCTCTTGTTGGAGGATTTTAGACATTTTAGACAGCCATTTTAGGGTTTGAGTTCTAGGGTTAGGGTTTGTATATATCTTAGCTCTATATCTCTCTTTCTCTTGTGTTTAGTGTGTGTTTAGGCTCACTATTGCACACAAACACATAGTGTTACACATTTTCTTGGTTCTTGAAGGACCAGAGGTCTATTCTTGGAGTTTTAGGGCTGGTTTAAGCTCAAGGAAGCAGCTGGTCCACCATTTGTGAAGAAGGTCTACAAGGGTAATCACTTTTCCCTTTTATTTCCCATTTTTGCATTGTATTTTTACCTACCTTGAAACTATTTTTTGGCTTTGTGTATAACACATAAAATTTCTATTTTTAAGGCCTCTAAATAGTTTGTTAAGAGTGTTTTAAACTTTGGGGTTGTTTGACCCCTCTTAAGTCTTGTTTGGCCCTTGTTTTGTGCCATTTTGTGTGAGCTCCGGGACCATAGTGTTTGGGCCTCCTCACCATTGAAATCTTGAAGGATTTTAGAGGTGAGGATGGTGCCTTGAGGTCGTAGGAAGGAGAGGGCCACCCCCTCTCCTTATTGTCCTTGAAAAGGGCCATTTTTGCCTCTTGAGAGAGTACCATGCTTAAGTGTATGTTGGCCATGCCTTAGCTGTTTTTTATGCTTATTATGCCATGAAATAGCATTGAGTTGAGTTGGTTTAGACACACCATGCTTGCTTTGCATACTTGTCTTGTAATGCCATGTAATTGCCTTAACATGTATCTAGCATTTAGACCACTATACTTACTTGTTTTGGCTTAGCTTTGTGAAGATTTTATGCTTGTTTTAGTATGCTAAGGGACTATTTTTGGTCATTTGAGTCATCCATGACTTTCTTTGTATAGCTACCATGTAATCCCCCTCATGAGCCTTGAGTGTTGACCCCTTTAGCATGCTTTATTTGCACTATTTCAGTGATTTGGAGTCACTTATAATGTCATTTCAGTCCTCATGGTATGCTTAAATGTTTGCATTTGATGCTCCTTTGATGCTTCAAGAGGTTGTGCCTTATGCTCCATGTTTAGACATTTGTGTATGCTCCCATGTGTAGGTCATTTAGATGCCATCTAAGTGGTTTTTGGGGCTTACTTTGACATGATTTGGGACTGTTTTGATTCACTTTGATCATTTGCTTCATGTGTCATGTGATCATGATTTAAGTCCTTGGGCTAATTCCAAGCTTCTATGCATGCTTTGCTTGTTTTGTTTACTTGGTTTGGCACCATTTATGACATGATTTCAGAGCTTATAATGCATGCCATATTCCCATGTTGTTCCTCTTTTAAGTGTACTTAAGAGTTGTCTCTATGTGCCTAAGTGTTGGACATTGCATGCATGCCTATTTGTGTGTGCTTTGGCTTCCATTCTTGAGCATATTGGCCACTGATTTTGGCATGCTTGAGAGCTACCCATGTTAGTTTAAGTCCATCTTTGCATGTTGTTGCATGCTAGTTAGGTTACATGTTGTTACATGCTTGCCTATCCTCACATGTTGACACATGTTTGCATATTGCATGTTCACATGCTCATCTTGCATGCTTAGCTTGCATGTTTAGGTTGCATATCATAGCATGCATCTTTTGCCTCTTAAATTGATTATGATAGAGGTTGGGGCCCATTATTTGTTTTGTGCATTTCATTCCATATTGAAATTGTACATTTTGACTTTTTGGCCATCATGCATGGAAATGCGCAATTGGTGGCCCGAGAGCCAAGAACCATCCTCCTTTGAGTCATGAATATGATAAGGAGGGTGGTGGTGCAAACATTACTTTGGAAATGCATTGCCATGCCTGCCCTCTGCTGCTGTTAAACAGGTTTCTGCAGGAAGTTTTCGCCGGCCGGCCATCTACAGTGCCGACCGTCCATCCATTGGTGGCCGATGGATTAATAAGTGGCCGGTGAGTATTCCCCATAGCCGGTGGCCATTCCTCTCAGCCGGTGGCACTCCACAGTGTTCATGGAAGCATCCCTGAGACTTGCACAATTTTCAGAAGAGCAGAGCAGGGAAAATAGAGGCGACTTGTGCATGGCAGTGGCTTTCCGGGCAAAGCCGAGCGTGCATTACATTGAGCCCTCTTCCTGAGGCCTTTTACTGCTTTAATAGTTTAATTAATTTGTCAATTAGCTAAGGGTTTTGTAATATTTAATTAGCTAGGGCAGTTAATTATTTATTTGGTTTGTATTATTATTCGGTCCCTCCGAATGAGGGCGTATTTGTAATAAGTGTGGGTGCATGTGTGCATGTCTTCCAACCCCACTTCTTTCTCCCTTTTACTTACCTGCTTTGATGGTTAGTATTAGGAAATATTTAAATTAGCATACCTTATGCTATGTGTAGACACCCCATTTTTGATCGTCCTCAAGACTTGGACGTCACCGTTTGAACACCCGGTGATTATCCATGTTCGTGTTCGTTTGGAGTTCCCGGAGGTCTTGGCTATGCGCCTTGCCTTAGGATCTCCGAACTCGACCGTTTTGTGTCTGGTTTTGCACCAGACACTTGTGTTTTGCCTTGGAAGGGCAGGGGATGCCTTGTGAGGTCTCCCCACACATCACCGGCCGTGGCTTGAGGCCACCGGCTGCTGTTTGTGCCCATCGGCCATATATTTGGCCGACCGGCCATCAATTTTGTCAAAATGGCAATTTTGAGCAGCCGACTACTGTTCATCTACTTTTGCAGATATTTTAGGATAGCTGTGTCGCATTTTTTTCCCCTCCATACACGTGTATGGAGGGATGCTCCTCTTGTAAGCTTATTGAACAAGCTTTACAAGATTGTTTGCCTATAAGAGGAGGGCTCTTCTCTTGGCTTTAGGGTTAGAGAAATTTTGGTTAGAAAAGTGTGGGAGAAGCTCTGGTTTTAGGGTTTGAGTTCCATACATAACCTATCTCTATATCTCTCTTGTGTGTGTTCTAGGTGTAGTTGTCCTTACTATTGCACACAAACACATAGTCTTTCACCTTCTCTTGGTTCTTGAGGGACTTGAGGCTTGTTCTTGCTGTTCTTGGCTGGATTGAAGCTCAAGGAGGTAACAAGATTATCTTTTGTGAAGAGGTCTACAAGGGTGAGACACTAGTCCCTTTTATCCCCATTTTTGCATAGCTTGTTAGCCTATCTTAGAACTATTTTTGTGCTTAGTGTATAATACAAAAAGTTCTATTTTTAGGCCCTCTAAATTGTTTGTTTAGAGTGTTTTGTGGTTTGGAGGTGTTTGACGACCCTTAGGCCTTGAGAGGTCCCATTTTGTGCTATTTTTGGTGAGCTCCGAGACTTTGGTGCTTGGGCCTCCTCACCACTGAAATCTTGAGGGATTTCAGTGGTGAGGATGGTGCCTTGAAGTCTCAAGAAGGAGAGGGCCACCCCCTCTCCTTGTTGTCCTTGAAAAGGACCAATTTTGGCCTCTTAAGGGAGCATCATGTTTAAAGGTTTGTTGATCATGCCATGGTTGTATTTCATGCCTATATTGCCATGATATAACATTATTGTGTGTTGGTTTTGGTACCCCATGCATGCTTAGCATACCTACCTTGCAATGTCATGTTTATGCCTTAATATGCCTTAGGTTGTAAACCCTTGTTCAAGCATGCTTTAGGTTTGGCCTTGTGAAGGTTTTGTGCTTATTTTGCCATGTTCAAGGTCTGTCCATAGTTGTTTGGGTCGATCTTGACATGCATTATGTGGCTCTTTTGTATTTTGGCTTGTTGGCCTTAAGTATGTAAGTGTGTAGCATGCCATTCTTGCATGGACTTAGTGGGTTGGGATCATTTTTCATGCTATTTCAGTCCCTCTAACATGCTTGTATGCTTGCCTTAAACACCTCTTTGATGCCTTATGAGCTTGTGTTGTATGCTCCTTAAAAGTGTATTTGTGCATGCCTTCATATTTGAGCCACTTAAATGCCATCTAAGTAGTCTTTTGGCCTTGTTTTAACATGCTAAAAATCTGTTTTTAGTTGTTTAATGCATGCCATGTTGGTCTTGCTAAGTGTGGTCCAATACCCCTTTAGCTTGCCTTGATACTTGGACCATTTGCATGCTAATGTTTGTTTTATTTGAGTTGGTTTGGCACCATATTCTAACATGATTTTCAGAGCTTGTGTTGCATGCTAATTATCCATGTTATGCCTCTTTTAAGCGTGCTTGAGAGTGGCCCCTTTTGATGCTTAAGTGTTGGACCATAACATGTGCATGTGTGTATGTGTGTTTGGCCTCACCTCCTTAGTATTATGGCTACTGTTTTGGGCCTAATTAGAGCTGCCTAATTCATGTTTAAGTCCACCCTCTATTTGGTTTGCATGCTTACTTTGCATGTTTGCTTGCATGCTTGCATAAGTGTCTTGTATTGCCATGTTGCATCCTTAGCTTGTATGCCTAGGTTGCATTCCATCCGTCATATTCAATGACATACTCAATTGATTAGTTTTAATTCACCTAATCATCATGCAGTGTCTACAACAATCAAGACTATACTCCACCGATAGCCCAAAGCAGTTCTTTCTAAACAGATAATAAATTATCAAACAAATAAATTATCTACAACTTCAAAGGTGAGTGGTTTATCAATCCAACTACACCATTCTATCTCATAATTTCCCAATTTCATGATTTTCATCTCAATTTCGCATTCTCATACTTTCCCAAATTAATTGTACAAATTGATTAATCACATAAAATTAGGGCTTTTCCCCTATTGTTCCCAACTTTGGCCCTAAGACTCATTTATCATCAATAAACATCAATAACTTCATTTTAAGACCCATATACACATATGTAGTTCAAAGGAACAAAACCCCTCTTTTCAATATTTCAAATCTCAAACCCTAACTTCCCAAATCAAACCATTTATACAAAATGCCCAACATTTATGTTAAAGCTCATAAAGATGAGTAGTTATCCCTACCTCAAGTGAAGAGACTCAAAGGAGATGATGAAGAAACTCGAATGTGCTCCAAATCCAATGATTTTCGGATCCAAACGAAGATCAAGCCAAGCTCCACACTTTTTATAAAGGGACTAAGGTAGAAGATCACTAGATGATTTCGTAAAGAGGAGATGTATTCTAGAGAGAGGAGCTCTCAAATGAGGGTTTTGAAAAGCTAGAGAGAGAGAGAGAGAGAGAGTAGAAAAAGTGATTTAAAATGACATAGTCGCGATCTGATATACGTATAGTCCGCTCGAGCGGAGAGTAAGACGCTCGAGCGTAAGACACAAAAACTTCACCCGTTCGAACACCAAGGCACAACAACAAAGTACTACCCGCTCGAGCGCAAATGGACCCGCTCGAGCATAAAATACACTCCTCCAGTATTTTTACAGACTTCGAATACCCGCTCGAGCTCAGACCCGCTCGAGCGCGAAAAACACTTCTGCAATATATTTGTAGACACACAAAATGCTGAAAGGATGCAAACTCCGCTCGAGCGGATCATCAAAAATCTAGGCAACAAGATTAGAAACCAAAACTCAACTAACCTGTTCAAAACATGCCCAAGACATTTCTAAACTCAAATTCAAAGAGTTAAAGGGTGAAGACAAGATATAGACAAAACGACAACAACAACAAATGACGGGGAAAAATCGGGATCGCTATAGAGCTCCAATCTCCCAATCTTAATTTTCTAAATTGTTTATTTAAAAAAAAAAATCCTCAGCATTTATTGATTTAGTCAAAATCCTTGACCAGCATTTAAAATCTCCCTATATAAATAATTATAGATACAGCCCGTGCATAGTTATTGCAGTAGCCTTTTTAATTTCTCCTATACACTATGGTTAGTGATAAGATTGTTAAATTATTTTTATAAAAAATCTTAAAAAACATAATTTATATATTAAAAAAAAATTTAAAATAAATATAAATATCGATAATTATTTCGTGCATAGCACGGGTGATAGGCTAGTATATATCTATATATTAAGCAAAAGGGTCTTTTAAAACCCAAAGCTTGTGGAAGTTCTAACATGCCCATCTTAATTTCTTGATTTTTTAATATTTTTTTTGAAAAAAATTGACTTCGTGATTGGTGATTGGTTTATAATAATTACACTATTGACATATGGAGGAGATAGAGGGTGGGGAAGAGAATAACGCAATAAATGAAATCCTAATTTCCTTACTTTTTGCATCCCCAAGAGACCCATATAATTATGGTGTAAATGCCTCTTAATTTTTTTCCCTCTTAATTTTTTTGTTTTGTTTTTTGAAAAAAAAAAAACACTTATTAAATTTTTTCAAACTCCTCGGTCAAACTCTATGTATTTAATTTATATATTAAAAAAAATTAAAACAAATATAAATATTTATAATTATCCCGTGCATAGCACGGGTGATAAGCTAGTATATATTAAGGAAAAGGGGGGTTTTAACCCCCAAACCTTGTGGGAGCTCCAATCTCCCAATCTTAATTTTCTAAAACTTTTATTTAAAAAAAAATATCAGCATTTATTGATTTGGTCAAAATTTTCTAATCAGCATTGATTAACTTTTTCCAATCCACATATCTTTCCACATGCCTTTATTTATTGATTTGGTTAAAATCTCTGATCAACATTTAAAATCCCCTCATACAAATAATTATAGATACAACTCGTGTATAGTTACTGCAGTAGCCTTTTCAAATTTTCTTATACACTATGACTAGTGATAAGATTGTTGAATTATTTTTATAAAAAATCCTAAAAAACATAACTTATATATTAAAAAAAATTTAAAACGAATATAAATATCTATAATTATCCCGTGCATAACACGGGTGATAGGCTAGTATTATATAAGGAAAAAGGAATTTTTAACTTACTAGCCTTGTGATAGCTTCAATATCTCAATCTTAATTTTTTTAATTTTTTTTAAAAAAAAAAAAAAAAAAACTCAACATTTGTTAACTTCTCCCAATTCACTTTTTGACTTCTCCCATACCTACTCGTATACCATTTTCAACTTCTCCCATATACTATGGCTAGTGATGGGATTGTTAAATTATTTTTATAAAAAAATCTTTAAAAAAATAATTTGTATATTAAAAAAATATCTAAAACAAACATAAATTCTTATTAAATCTATCTATCTATCTATCTATCTATCTATCTATCTATCTATCTATCTATCTGTCTGTCTATCTATTTATCTATATATTATATAAGTAAAAGGGGGTTTCAAACCACAAATCTTGTGGGAGTTTCAATATTTCAAACTAAAATTTCTAATTTTTTGATTTAAATAATTAAAAAAAATCCTCTATAGCTCTCATTCAAGCAAATAAATAATAATAATAATAATAATAATAATAAAATTAATTAATATCTCTTCATTTATGACTTTCAAATGGAAAGTATAACAAATATATAAAATGAAAAATAGAAGTTATACCAATCCATTTCAAAATTAAAATTTGAGCTGCACTAAATATGGAAAACATTCTATGATTTATCCCATAATATATAAGTTTTAAATAATGATATATTACATGATTTATCTATATATCTATATACTATTATAGTTGCAAAATATTGTCATTTCGTTAAGGGTGAAAGTTGTAATTCTTTTTTCTCATTTTTTTTATTTTATTTAATTTTTTGTTAATACGTGTTACAATATGATTGGTCTATAAATTAATTTTCTATTCTTAATAGAAAATTTCAAATTTAGATTCTTACTTAAACTATGTTACTATAATTGGAATGAGATCAATATTCATTCCTTAAATTTTGCATCATTTATTAAATTATAAAATAAAATTTTAAATTTAAATTCTTCTTCAAAATATATTACTACAATTAGGATGAGATCAATATTCACACGTGTCATAATAATGTGTCATAATGTTATTAGTCTAAATATAATTTGTTTTAAATACGCGTGTTCAAATTATTAATCACGATTAATTTTTTTTTCTTTTTTTTTTGTTTTAAATTTTATAAAAAAAATTTATATCCTTCTAAACTATAAGGACTTGAACAATGATATTTTTTAATATATATATATATATATAAGAACAAAACATAACTTTTTTAGTACTTACCAAACATGGTGGATTTTGTTAATTTTTTTTTTTATAATTTCAATTGTCAATTAAAGAAATTAAAATAAAGAATAAGAATATCTTTGGCTCAAATTGTTAAAAAGTTAGTTTTGCTAAAATAAATTAGAAAGAAATGTTGATTTTTTTAGTTTGTTAAACTTTTTTATTAAAAAAAAAAGGGTTATAGGTGATAATTTATTATTCATCTAGAATTATTTTCAGATTAAATGAAAATACCACATTTAAATTTTAAATTTCTTACCTTTTTTTATTCAAATACTTTTATTTTGTAAGAAATTTTTTTTATTCTATTTAATATTTTATTGTAATTTTTAAATTAAAAATAAGTATACTTTTTTACATTTTAAATTAAAAACAAGTATACTTTTTTACTTTTTACAAAATATGTATAGAAAAATAGAGATTTGATGTGATCCAAAAAAAGATAATTAAGTATATCTTTTTACTTTTTACGAAAAAATGTATAGAAAAGTAGAGATGTGATGTGACTCAAAAAGATAAAAAGATATATATAAAAAAAAAAAAAGAGCTAATATGGCCACTTCTCAGACAACCCTTTATTTGATGATCCCTTTCTAAAACGTATATTTTTTAAAAATATTTTCAAGAAAAATTCTATTGAAAATCTTATGTATATTGCTTTTTATTTTGTTCATTAATACTAAAATTTTAATTAATTTTATTTATTATTTTAAAAAATAAATTACCAAATAATTTATATATTTATATATATAATTTTGTTTTGGTTTCTCAAGTTATTAATTGGTGTTTCTGCCCAAGTCCAGTCAAATTTAATTTGAATTTTTGAATTTCTGCATAGGTCTTCACTTAATTACAAACTATATAGTTCAATCGTTAAAAAAATTTTAAGCTCGGCTCAAGTTGCTTGGGTTGAGCCCACCTAAGTTTACAATTCTAGAAAGGGAGGTTGAAAGTTACATGCTTAAATTTGTGACAAATTAAAAAAATAATAAATAAATTGTGATAAAATTGTGAGATTTAAATTGTAAATTTCAATCTTCTTTGTATTCATAATTTGTATACAAAAATTTAACTATTTATATTATTTTGTATAAAAATATATTATTAACTTTTTTACATGTAGTGCGTTGCACGAGTTACCAATAATTTTTTTTTATAGAAAATTATAAATTTACTAACCTCAGTGTGTGAGTTAATTTCAATCAATATTCAGTGATTATTTTTATTTAAAAACACTAGCGGCATTATCAATGGATCAAATTGACACAAAATTTAAAATTAAGGGTCAAAATTGTGTCAATTGAAAGTGTAGGGACCAAAATGACACAAAAACAAAGTATAGGGACCACCTATGTAATTTGCCCTTTAGATAAATTTAAAAAGTACCAAATTTATGAAAACACTATAAAAAATTCACTACATACAAAAAAAATATAAAAATTTAGTACATTGTCATTTTTTTATTGATTTTTATTTTTCATAAATATTTTACCTTTTAAGTGTATTTTAAATTAAGTGTATCTAAAAAAACAAATAACTCCCACTTGATTGTTTTTCATATTATTGTCCGTTAGTTTTTTAACCTAATTTTTTTTTTTGATTTAGATTCTCATAAATTATTTTTAAACGGGTTTTTGTTTGTCTTTGTTGAACTGTTTTCATATTTTAGTTAATTTTTTATTTTTTACTTTTTAGATGTACAACTAAAAAAAAAAATCACTAAGGCTTGCAATTAATTTAAAAATCGTTTTCAAAAAATGAAACCAAATAAAATTTTTAATTTTGTCATAAAAATCAAAAGAAGAGGTTTTCTTTTGGAGACGAAAAATTTAATTTGGTAAGAAAAAAATTTGGCATAAAAAAGCCAAATATTTGGCGCCACACAAAAAAAAAAAAAAAAGCCGCCTAACATCGATAATTGGCGACAAATTATTTTGTCTTAAAAAAAAAAAAATTGGGCCCATTGTAGACCAAAAAAAAACTTCCTCACAATCTGATATATATGTAACAATCAATACATATCTAAAGCCTGAGAAGTTTAAAGGCTGTGATCTTCAAGACCATCAAACTTCCTCTGCTCTTTCTCTGGTGTGCTTACTGTTGCAACCCACAGCTGAGGGATCGGCTCTTTGCTGAAGCATTCTCCCACAATCTGACTAGAAGGGACTCTCACGGTACACATGTATCCCTCTTTCCCTCACTCTCTTCCCTCCCATTAGGAACAATCAATACATATTTATATGACCTTCCAATAAGACGTATGTATGCGTGGGTTTGATCAACTGATTATCGTCGCTGGAAATTTATTCCACAACTATGGAGTTGTTTAATTTTTTTTTTTCGCTGGAAAGAGGTTTAGATTTTTAGGTTTCAATTGTTTTGTTGATAGGCATGATTTCAGGTGAGTTTTTGAGTACATTCACTTGATTTGGATAATAATTTGTTGTATGGATGATTTTTGTATTTTGTTGGATCGATAATTTATTGATCCTCTATTTGTTTATACCAATTTGCAACTTTTCGCATGGTTGTTTTGAATCTGCAAGCAAGAGCTGTAAATCATGCTCTGATGATGGAGATATGAATAGAGAAAATTAGCAAGCCACTGTTAGCACCTATAATTATAGTTAATTTTATTAAGCTTTGATCCCTAATTTACCTCCAAATCCTTGTTTTGGAGGTTCTGTGGGGAGTTCATAATTCATTTTTGTTCATTGTTCACCATTGTAGAGTTTGTATGTTTTTGGTCTATCAGTGTGTACAATGAATATGCAATCTTGTTTTTTCATTCTGCTTGATATCTATTTCAACTTCACAATTTGTCTCTCTATTTGCTATAGAAGCCACGATGTTGCATTTTTGATGTATTTTGAGGCAAACTAAAGTGTAGGGTTATTATAATATAATTGATCAAAATAAAATTTTAGAAACTTAAAAAGTGAAATTTCACAGAAACAATATGAATAAGTATTATTTACATTTCATTTTGTGGAAAGAGTTGACGACAGAAAAAAAAAAAAAATTATTATAATTATCTTGAAGTAATTTAATATTTTGTCTTGTGATATACATGAAATTTATAAGTTAACTTTTATGACTTAATTACCAATATTTATAGTTAACTTTACCAAACTTTACACATGGGACTTTATAAATTTAAAAAAAAAATTATTGTAATTATCTTGAAGTAATTTAATATTTTGTCTTGTGATATACATGAAATTTGTAAGTTAACTTCTATATTTATAACTTTTTAAATTGTTACTTTAAAATTTTAATATATATATATATATATATATAAATTTATTTAGTGCAATTTTGATAATTTCTATTAAAAAAAAGTTAAACCTGATTAAGTGAGATTAAATGAGTTATGACATGCCTCTTCTTGTTATGAAAATATACAAATTTAAAAGTTATAATTAAGATAAATATACAATTTTATTATTAAATATGAAGTGAAGTGATATTTAATAATAATTAATATGATGTTTCTATTATTAATCTAATAATTTAAGTTACATTTTTAAAATTAATTAAGTCATGAAATCCAAAATTTATAAATTTATAACTTATTCATATTTTTTGTCTTGTGCTAATCTATTTTATGACTTAATTACCAAAATTTATAAAGTCCCTAATTTATAAGTATTATTTACATTTCAAGTTAAATATTGAACTTCAACAAGGTCTTAATCAAAGCCTTAACCAGTACATACAAGAAAAATCAAAGCAACGTAGCAAATAATGGTCATTATCATTTATTATGTGCAACTTGGCCTTAATGTAGTTGCATGCTTCGTGACTATTTAAATTTAAATCTTAACTGTTAAATTCAACATGTTTTTAAGAGTTTTGGGCCTTGATTTGGAGTTGAAATTGCAAAATGCATATACTTATGAGTTTCTGATTCAGTAATTTAAATATCATTGAATAATTGCAATTTAATGTGTATGAGCCTAATTCAAGTTTGATTGTGTAATTAGCCAATTGGGTTTCTTCCAAATTTAAGTCATACCATGCATGTGTCACATTCGAATAGTTTAATCTTTTGAATGAGTTGGTAATTAACAATCTAATATAATATGAAAATAGGTAATGAATTCTACATTTAAAAATATTTTAATAATTTGATTGTATACTTGAGATAAATTAGAATTTATTTAAGGATCAACTAAGAAAGAGATAGAGACTAATAACATGAAGTAAGGATCAACTAAGAAACAGCAAATGAGATTACACTCCATAACTTCCTTTCCATCTTCCTCTGTCTATAGCCAGACCACCACTTTAGTAAACTCTAAACTGGTGAGCAGCAGCAACAGCTTTGTCCATGGACAGCAGCAGTTGCTCTCAGTGGTTTGGTACATAATCTGTTGGGATGGTCTGGTTCATAATCTGTTATGTTTTGGCATTGTGGCTGAGCAGCTGCTGCATTCTGTCATTGACCTGGTAAGTAGCAGTAGTAGGGTTTTCACTTAGTTGTTAGCTTCATTTTTCTCATAGCTTAGTTGTTAGCTTAGTTTAGTTGGTTTGGTAGCTGTGTAGTAGGGTTTTCGCTAATCTAGTTTATGACTTAATTAAAAAAAAAAAAGTTTTTCTTAGATGGCCAAATTCAAACAATTTGAAATACATTAGTCTACATTGTACTTTGCAACTTTACTACTTAAATATGTTCCATCTCTATCTATGTTATATACTTGGAGAACTAAGGAAAGATTAGAGATAGACGACGTCATATGATTTTCTTTGTATGGTACACATTGTGCATTCCTAAATGGAATAGGTTAACAGTACACATGATGCGTTTTATGACATAAACAAATTAAAAAATCTTGATCTTTCATTTATGATCAAACATGGACAAGAGTTGGATTGCATTGGGTAAGACACCTGATGGAAGGATGAGTCAGCCATTTATTGATGGGGTGACATCATTTATTAAATTTGCAATGGCAGTTGTTGACCAGGAAGGTAAAATTCCGTGCCCATGTTTGAACTGTGTGAACTATTATTCCCAAAATCTTCGAAATGTGCAAATTCATTTGCTTCAATATGAGATTATGCAAACGTACACTATTTGGCATGAGCACGGGGAACCACATGTATCAAATGAGGCTTACCATGAAATGACAATTGATGAAGATAAGGTTTTAGGTGGTATTGATGCCTTAGTGGAAGATCGAATAAGAGGAGAACCCAACAATGCACCCCAGAATGAGGAAGTACAAACGTTTGATAAACTATTGATTGATGTCAAACGTGAGGTGTATTTAGGTTGCACAAACTACACTCTGTTGAAGTTTGTCATCAAGTTGCTTAATATGAAGGTAACAAACCACTGGAGCAATAAGTCGGTTGACACACTATTGGAGTTTTTCACAAAACTTTTACCAAAAGATAATTTGGTTCCAAAGTCATTTTATGAAGCTAAGAAAATACTTCGTGGTTTGGGCTTGTCATATGAGTTAATTGATGCTTGTATAAATGATTGTGTACTCTTTTGGAAGAAAAATGCAAGGTTGGATAAATGTCTAAAATGTAAGGCATCCAGACACAAGATCAATCGTGGCAGGGGTAAGAAGATTCCCCATAAGGTGTTACGGTATTTCCCATTGACACCAAGGTTGAAAAGATTGTACATGTGAAGGAAGACTGCTGAGGACATAAGATGGCACAAGGATAAATGTATAGAGGACGGAGTGTTGAGGCATCCCGCCGATAGTGATGAATGGAAGGAATTTGATGCTAACATCCTCGGTTGCCTTGGAGCCTCAAAATGTGAGGCTAGGGTTGGCTGTTGATGGGTTCAATCCTTTCGAGAACATGAGCAACTCATTTAGTTTGTGGCCTGTAGTACTCATTCCTTATAACTTGCCACCTTGGTTGGTTATGAAAGATCCGTTTCTTATGATGTCATTACTTATTCTTGGAGAATCACAACCAGGGATCGATATTGATGTCTACATGAGACTTCTGGTGGATGAGTTGAATGAGTTGTGGAAAAATGGTGCATTATCTTATGATGCATTAACTGGTGAGTCTTTCCAGATGCTTGCAGCTTTGATGTAGACTATACATGATTGGCCTGCATTTGGTGACATATCTGGGTGGAGAACAAAGGGTCATTATTCTTGCTACACTTGCAATAATGAACCATATTTTCAATCCTTGAAAGGTAAGACTGCATACACTAACCATCGATGCTACTTGCCTCAAAACCATCCCGAAAGTAAGGCTTACAATGGTAAGCATGAGAAGCGAAAGAGATCTTTAGAGTTACCAAAGGAAAAGATATTAGAGCAATTGGACAGAATGATAGGTGTCACATATGGGAAGCATCCAAGAAACAAGAAAAGACTCCGTCAGGTACCAAATTGGACAAAGGTAAGCCTCTTATATGAGTTACAATACTGGAAAAAATGAAAGCTTCGACACAACATTGATGTCATGCACATCGAGAAGAATTTTGTTAAAAACACCTTTGGTACTATGTTAGGCATTGATGGAAAGAACAAGGACACCGACAAAGCACGGATGGACTTGGAAGATATGGGTATAAGGAAACAGTTGTGGTTAACACGTCGTCCTGATGGAACTTATGTCAAACCTAGGGCAATCTTTTCATTGACCCCTGAAGAGAATGAGGGTTTCTTTGAATTCTTGAAATCAGTGAAGTATCCGGATGGCTATGCTACAAACATATCAAGATCATTGAATATGAAAAATGGTAAATTAACAGACTTGAAAAGTCATGACTGCCATGTAGTCATACAACGGATTCTTTTAATTGGGATGCGTGGTTACGTAGATAAAGAGATTAGTAAAACACTATTTGAGTTAGGTAGCTTTTTTCAAGATTTGTGCTCAAGGACACCGCGCCGTACTGAACTTGAGAAATTAGAGAAACGTATAGTGCACATATTATGCAAGCTTGAAAAAATCTTTCCTCCAGCCTTCTTTGATGTGATGGTTCACTTGGCCATTCACTTACCGCGTGAGGCTATTCTTGGAGGACCGGTGCAATATCGATAGATGTACTGGATTGAAAGGTAATTGTTAAATTGAAAGGTTCGTAATTATATGTTGCATGTGTAACCTTGCTCTTAACTAATTCTCTTTTCAAGGTTTCTCGAAGCTTTAAAAAAGTTTGTTACAAACCGAGCTCGACCAGAAGGTTCAATCGCAGAGGCTTACATTGTCAAAGAGTGCATTACTTTTTGTTCAATGTATGTTGATGGGATCGAAACAGTGCATAATCGACCCGAACGAAATCAAGATCGTGGCGAACATCGCAAAGGGTTGACTGTATTCACAGAAACTGCCCGTCTTATTGGCCTAATCACAAGGGATGTTGATATGTCACAAGAATATTGTGATATGGCTCATTGGTTCTTGTTGAACAATAGCCCCGAGATAGAGAAGTATCTAGAGTATGTTTTTCATTTAAATATGTGTATTCTTAGCTTTGTTAATGTAGTTAGCAGTACATAATAATCACATTCTTTTGAGTAGGATACACAAAAATCTATTACGGACTCCATTTGACCAAGACATAACCCGTATACAACAACAAGAGCTTCCCAAGCGGTTCAAAGAGCGGGTGAGGCATTTTTAATTTTAAGACATGATTAAAAATTTGTATAAGATTTGATCATTTATTCATTTATTTTTACTATCTTGATGTACGTTATATGTGATTGTAGATAAATATATTGAGAGAAGAAAAGTCACCAGAGGCAACCAATGATTTATGGTCGTTAGCGAATGGCCCGAATTTGCTAGTAAAAGAGTACTCAAGTTGCATAATCAATGGCGTATAGTTCCGTACAAGAGAAATAGACAATTGCCATAAGAGTCAGAATAGTGGTATGCTTACGGAAGGGGATCATGAGAGAGTGATGCATGAATTTTATGGTCACTTGTGCAATGTTTGGGAATTGGAGTACATGTGTCATAACAAAGTTGTGTTGTTCCAGCGTGAATGGTACAACACAGGAAACATAGATCGAAGTAGAACATTGCGAATCGATAATTATTGCATCAGTATTGATGTCAAAAGTCGATGGTATCAATACGACCTTTTCATCTTGCCTAGCCAGGCTAAGCAAGTCTTTTACCTAAATGATACCAAATGGGGACAACCTTGGCAAGTCGTTCAACAAGTGTAACATAAGGGTGTCTTTGATGTACCAGAGGTAGGTGATGTAGAATCATCAGATGAACCAGAAGAAAACAATGTGTTCCAACAAGAAAATATTACCGATGTTGTTCCAATTGACATCGGCCCTAATGTTTAATGTTATAGAGATGGTATTGAAGCAGAAGTTGTTACAAGGGTTAAGTCATCTGATGAAATAATGATAGAGAATAGAGCTGACAAACAAAATGAAGAGTGTGACGAACTTGATGTGGATTACAATATGGATCTTGATGTAGACTAGGATTTGTAGTTATTTTGCACTTTCTATATGAACATTGTTCTTAATTAATGTAGTTGAATTTTAGTTGTGGGGTTCATCCACTGTTATGTAGGTTTATCGTTGATTGGTCATATTATGTGTCTGATGGCTTTATAATTAATTTGTTCTATGATATGTAAAAGGTAAAAACAAAAATCACCCATCTCACTCTAGCCATATTTCAATTATTTAGAGCCTATATGACATATCCACTTGTTGAGATTGTTGTTGCTTTATGCATAGAAATATATAATTATCTTTTCTTTACATTTAATGTTCAATTATGCTTTATAGTTGGGCAAAATGGACACTACAAAAAAACAGTTGACCAAACCAAGTACCGCAACTAAGAAGGTAACGAACTATAAGAAACAAAGAATGAAGACAATTAATAAAAACCATGAGAGAATGAATGCTCTAGAAGTGAAGAACATAACAACTTGTTTGAAGGCTGCGGTTCAACATAAAAAACTGAGGAAGGAAAAACAAATACCAATTGAGGAAAATGACGACGATTATCGACCGTCAGACGCTGAAGATGGCAGTGACACTGAATCCTATGATTCGTTTGAGCATGAGGTACTATACATTTATGCATTGTGAAATATATTCTTTCTTGTTACTTTCAATTCATACACACATAGACATGTATATCTTTGTACATATATTCATATTTTATTATGTTATTCAGCTGTTAGAGATACCATTGAGAGCCCGTTCACAATCTCATCTTGAGACATTGACCAACGCATCAGAAGAGATGGATACCTCTTCATGTCCTAAGGTGGCTAGCCATCCGCCACCACCTCTCAATGTGGAGCCTCAACTTGAGGTGACTGTTGGTAATTCTATTGGTAAGACACACTCTTTATTTACATTGATTTGAGATTTTAATTAAATTTGTTCACATACTATTTCAATATTATGGCTTCACAATATCAGTTGCTAAGCGTGTTTGTGGCCCGACTTGAGGCAAAGAGGTTCAAGGCCTTGTTGATAGAGATGGAAAGCTCAATGTGCCTATCTCTCCAGAATTTCGGCACTGATAGGGGACTATGCCTCAAAACTAGCCTCAAATATTGGTGTAGAAATGCGAACACGTTTACCAGATCCAAGTGTTCGTAGGTGGAAGTATGTTGATGCCTCCGTTAAGGAGGCAATGTTTCAATGCTTGAATGTAAGTTCGTTGTCTACTCTATTATAGGACATTTTACTCATTTTTATAATAGGTTAGAAATCTTAATTATTTATTGTAATTATTTTATTTTTTATGGGAATTATCTATGACTTATCTATTTTTTGCAGGATCAATTTGATTTACAAGGAGACCTTGTTGATATAGAGAAGGCAATGAACATAAAATTTGGTCGGAGATTGAGTAACCATACCTATAGGCTGGACAAACAATTCATGGAGTTGAAGGAGGCTAAAGGGGAGGAGTAGGCAAGAAACCACCCACCAAAGGATGTTGATCCTACCAAGTGGATAGATCTTATTGATAAAAAATGAAACACTAAAGAATTTCTGGTAACATTTTCATCTTTTTTATTACATCAATGAAGAAAGAATTTGATTAGAATAGGGAGAGATTCCAAAAAAACTAGAAAGAACACAATCAATTTGCTGTGAAATTCCATATGTATTCTTTTCCCTTTATCTTCTAGGCATGTAAGTGGAACATAATAAAAACCAAATAAGTGGGAAAATGAGAAAGGGAAACTATTAAACATGGATTGGAAGGCTCACATAATAGAAGATTAATTTATGGTTCCTTAAAGTGCATCTTTCACATCATAGAATAAAGAACTAAGATTTCAGTTTCTATGATTGTATTTTCTATTTGTTCTTGAGTTTGGTCTGAAGTTTCATGATAATGGTAAGCAACTATCTGAATAACTAATATAGGGTATTAAGACAGAACTTTAGATTTGATAGAGTTATGGAAGAAAGAAAGGGTTATGAGTTTGGTATCAGTAATTGTTCCATATATTGTGAAATGTAAATGGATTTTTTCACAATCTATCTTGCCCGTGCTTATATGCCCCCTATTTGTGAATGTTGTAAATTACTCATTTTTCTTTTTTCACCCAGAAAAACCATCTTATGATGAAATATCTCAACAAGTCCTCTAATCTATTTTTCAAAGAATTGAATGAAACTAGTGAATAATTTGAAATATCTTTTAAGTTGAAATGATATATAAGAAAAGGACAGAGAGGAACAATGCAATTTCTTTATTATCAAGCATTAAATTTGTTTTACTAGTGATACAGTTCATTGCTATATTGGTTCATTCTTCCTTACAGGAACAATCAAAAGCCAACATATTTGTCTTACTAATGATACATTTCATTGTTATATTGGCCATTCTTCCTTATAGGAACAATCAAAGGCCAACATCGTGAACAGAGAAAGGATGTATACAAAATATAGATGTGGTTCTAGGTCAATCCCTGTTAGAGTAGAAAAACTAGTACGTATCCTTGCACTTTAAGAATTATATTAGATTCTTAGCTTTATTTATTGAATATTTGGTCTATCAAATTAGGCACGAGAAAAGAAGATGCTACCTGATCTAGCAGAGTTTTACAAGGAAACTCACTATAATGAGAAAACACATGAGTAGATCTCGTCTAATGCTCAGTGTAATTATATGAGTATATATTGCAATTTTTATTAACAAAATTTTAAAATACTATTTGTTATAATCTTATTTAATTTTCTAATAATTATTTAATTTTTTAATATTTTGATAGGAAGATATGATACATACACGGATGATCACCTCTTCACATAGGAATCAACCCTCTCGATCAGAAGTCATTCAATCAAGTCCTAAAGCCAAGGTCTGGCTATGTGAAGGGACTTGGCATGAGACCTTTATCCTCTATTAGGAGGACTACTACCATATATGCTGAAACAAATGATTATGTGAAGCGCCTTGAGATACAAATAGAGACACAGAAGGAACAAATACAAATGCAGAACAATAAAATAGAAGATCTTGAAGAGGGTAGAAAGAAGCAAGGGGAGATAATGGCTGATGTTGTCAACTTTTTGAGGATCAAACGATTCACTAGACACTTTGGAAGTGGAGGAGACTCATCCACAAGTAGACATACGTCTTGGTAAAGTATATTAACTTTAATATAACAAATTTTATAAAAGAATATATGTTTGAAGAATTAGAAAGTAATGGAAACATGCATAGGACATCCAATTTGTACAGGTGCCCGGGATGTATAAATTGTGAATTAGTTTAAAAAATATATTTTTTTTCTCTATACTTAAAACTTCAAATTAAGTTGTATGAACAGGAACCAACAGAAACACCTTAGAAGGGACCAACATAAGTTGTATGAACTTACGACACATTAATGGGATGCACCATTTCTGAATTAGCCTTAAAATTAATTTTTTGTTCTCATAATCTCGAAAAAAAAGTCTGCTAGAGGGATAAATTATATAATTGATCTAATTGTAAATTGATGAGTTACAAATGTTTTTAATCTTTTGTATAATTGATTAATTACTAAAACTTTTAATTTATTTTTTTGCAGATTGGATTGGGGTGGCATTTTTGACGTGCAACAATGATGTAATTTGCTTGAATGTTCATTTTTGTTTGATAAAGATACACATACTTTGTGGAGTTGCACTAGTTATTGTTGGATGTTTGGTGGAATTGTACAAGTTATAACTTTTGGATATTTTGTGGATATTGCACTATTTTATTGTATTAGGATGAAATTATTTGTAATGATGAACGGATATTTTCATTTTGTTAATTCGTAAATGTATTGATGACAGGTTAGGTAAAGTTGTGATGGAATTGTTATATTCAACAGGTTTCAACATGAACAGGGTTATATTTATTGAACTAAAATTCAGATTTTGATAAAATAGGTGTATAATGTGGAAAAAAATATTATGGAATTAGTGATGAAATTTTCCATCTCTAAAGAAGGTTTTTTCATCTCTTATTTGGCTTAGCTGGAAGATTAATTTTGTCATGAATTCTTTATTTCGTCGCTAAATGAATTTGTCATGAGAAAAAATATTGTCACATTTTATCACTATTACCTTCAATGTGTGACAAACTTTTTTGGGCATTATTTCATCATTTTTAATGATGAATTTGTTTTTGTCTCTATTAGTAACTTCTTTGACAAAAATTTTTCGTCTTCATTTATATTAAACGTGACAAAATTATTTCGTCTCTATTTCTTATATTTATGACAAAATACTTTTGTCACTAATTACTTACAAGTATGTTCCCAACAAAGAGTATTGAAGACAAAAAAATTAGTCACAAATTTATCATTTTTAATGATGAATTTGTTTTTGGCTCTATTGGTAGCTTCTTTGACAAAAAAAATTCGTCTTCGTTTATATTAAACATGACAAAATTATTTCGTCTCTATTTCTTATATTTATGACAAAATACTTTTGTCTCTAATTTCTTCCTTTAATGACAAAATATTTTGTCGCTAATTACTTACAAGTATGTTCCCAACAGAGCGTATTGGAGATAAAAAAAATTCATCACAAATTTATTATTTTCAATGACGAATTTGTTTTTTCTTTTCTAAGACCCTTTAGCGACGAGGCTTTGGCGACAAAACGGATGACGAAAAATTTTCATTGTAATTATTTGGATAACGAAATATATACATTTTGGGACAAATTTGTTCCGTCTTTAAATTCCAAATCTGTTGTAGTGCTAAATATCCAATGTAGACAATGTTATATAATAGTTTGAAAGTTTTTAATATTTTTTCCATTAAATTAATGTTAAGATATCGAATTCCACCTAACTTATAGGAAAATGCTATAGGTAAGAAAGGAGTATGTTATACGGTTTGATTTTTTTTTTTTCATCTTGTCATTTTAGTTTGAGAGAATATTTTCAACTTGGTAGGCCCATTTTTAGAATTGATTTTGGTAATTTAAAACATTTACTTTTTAAAATTTGTTAAATAAAATATTTATAAAAAAATTTTATATGATCGGATATCGATAATTATATATTTAAATTATATTCGTACTATAAAAAATAAATAACTATTCTTAAAATTATATTTATCGTCAATTTTTTTAAAATAAAAATGATTCAAACATATAGTTATCGATATCCAATTATTTTGATTTTTTATATAAATATTCTACTCAATAAATTTTTGAAAGTGAACAGTTTAAATCATCAAAATTTGTGTGAAAATAAACCTACCAAGTCTAAGGGGTTGTTTGGGGTGTCCTAAATAAATGCATTTTTTGTCTTTTTAGACTAAAAAGTTGAGGTTGAAAATATGAATGTTTGGGTTAATTTTTTGACTTTTTATGAAAAAATGTGTAATAAAAAATTGTAAAAATTAGTTTGTAAGGAAAAATTAGAATTGGGAGTTGTGCAGCCGTAATTGTTAACTTTTGGTGAATAGTGATAATTTTTTAACTTTTTGAGTAACTTTTTGACTTTTTAATTTTTTTGAGACTTTTTAAACTTGGCCTAAATACTATTTTAGTTGAGGTGGCAATTTAAAAAAAAAAAAATTACTAAATCTTGTTTTATATCACGTAAATATTTCGCCAAAACTTTTTACCTTATATGCTGACTTTTCATCTGACATAAGGGATTTCACCATTTATTAAATTTATTAAATGTGATTGATCTTTTATATATTTACATGACATTTATGTTAAAGGCATTTATTCATAATTTTTTTTTACTTATTTATATTACATTTAGTTTATATTATTTTTTTTTTATATTTTAACAAGTCTTATAGGTGCTATAGTTATCAAAATATCCTTAATAATATTTACATTTACAATGCGAATGTTCTGTGATATAAATATTCACACCATCAATGTGAATGTTTACACTATCAATATAAATATTAACATGTTAGTGTGAATATTCAAACTATCAATGTGAACATTCACATTGTAAAATATGAATATTTATATCACCAAATTGCTAACCGTTCAAAAAATATTTATAAGGATAGAAATGTCCATAAAATACCTTAAATATGATAATTATAATTTGGTAGATCAAATGTTCAAATAATAGGACTTATTAAAATACAGAAATATCTTATAAATTAAATGAGATACAAACACTTAAAAAAAGATTTTTTAAATAAATCTCCCTTTAGTTATTTAATACACAAAAGAAATTAAGTAAGATGGTGAACAACATATTTTGTTTGATTGGTGGTACTATATATAATGTACATACTTATGTATTAATTAGTGTAATGTCATTATTATTGACCTTACTTATTATTCAAATTATAAATATTCAAAACTTTTAAAATTATGCCATATCATTTACTAATATATACTTATTAATATATTAATTGATACATATAATATTATTTTGGTTCAATAAATGGCATTTCTCCGTATGTAAGTAGATTGTCGTCCGACTTTTTTTTATTGCTACTAGATTACGAATATTTATCAATGTGGGTGCTCCACTGGTGTCAATGACCAAAAAAAGTAGATAATAATATACAAGTATAATTTATGTATAGAATTTACATACAAAATATATAATGTGACATTTTGTGATCATTTTATTTTAAATTAAAAATTTATTATTGTGACTTATAATTTTAAAAATACTACTATTACATTAGTTTTGTTTAATTTTTTATAAAAAAAACTTGTTGAAAAATCCGAGGTAAGAAACGTATAAGACATTAGATCCAATAGATATTTTTTGTTGATGAGAGGTAACCCTTTGTGAAATAGTTTAGTAAGAAATCATTTTGTTTGTTTTGAAGAATATTTCATTTTCAATTTTACCCCTTAATTTATCTCATTGACTTTTTTAACTATCTGCTCAAATTTATATTTATCTGTTTAATTTTTTTAACTATATGTTCAAATTTTTCTTTTTATCTGTTCAAATTTATTATCTGTTCAATTTTGCTATATGTTAAAATTTACCACATGATCTGTTAAATTTTTATACCTCTTTTCTCTCTCTTTCTCTCTCTCTCTCTCTCTCTCTCTCTCTCTATTTATTTAATTTAATATGTTAAAATTTTTCTATATGTTGAAATTTATCGCCTAATCCGTTGAAATTTTGTTATATATTGAATTTTATCTGTTAAAAACGAATGATCTGTTGCAATACAACAACTGTTTTTTTTTTTTTCGAACTAAGAAACGGACAAGCCACTATCTATTGCAATTATCATCATCATCAAAACAAATAAATAAATAAATAAAAAGAGATGAAAAAGAAAACTACAGACCACCACCACCACAACCACTACACAAATCTATCTGTTTCAAACCCAAAGAGCCGAAAAAAAAAAAAAAAAAAACAGATTAGATTCGAGAAAAAAAAAAACAAAGAAGTCATATATGTCTAAGGAGTGCATCATGGCCTCCACACCATGTTTTGCATTCTGTTGGATATCTCAAGGGTGGCATAGACTATGGATCCACCAGCACCCTATGTGATATTGCAAAATGATAGGTTATGAATCACCATTCTCTACATCTTTTTGAACAGATTGTCCACTCTATCTTCTATCTTCGGTGGGAAGAACTCAAACGAGAACACCACTTTGTCTCCTCTTTTAACCTCTCTGATTTTCTCTATCACTTTCATTTTCTCCTCAAATCTTCGATGATCTACGTGAAATACAACTCTACCCGACTAGATCCAACACCACCAGGAGCAGAAGAATAAAAAGACCTGTGACGACGACCCCAAAGATCAAAGACTGACAACGACGCCAAAGTTCAAGATTTGCAATCATCTTCTTCCTCAGATCGAAGCCGACGACGGCGCCAAAATTTCCGTAGCGTTCAGACTCGCTAACAGAAACTCGTGCTTGACTGGCTCGACATTCGTAACCTAGCCGCCGACTTGCAATCCTCCATTATCAAATTTGAGAGGAGAGAGAGACGACGGTCTAAATCTCGGAGCAGAGCAGCGACGGAGAAGGAGTAGCGACAGAAAAGAAGTGGTGAGAGAAAGTGAACAAATTGAGATGGAGAGAGAGGACTTGGTGACAGATTTAGAAAATAAAAGACGAAAAAAATTATTATTGTGCACTTTTTTTCTAACCAATTTTTGAATCTATCAAAAAATTCTAACCATCATACATTATATTTTTTCCAAGTCATTCATGTCTTTCTCGTCCTATAAATATTACATTCATGGAATGATGAAACTCATTATTTTTAAAATTTCTTTTTATGAAATAGTTTATATTTAATCTATTGTATTCTTTAAACAGACTCTTTTATTCTTTAGGTACATTATTGTTTCATCTTCTTTTTTTTATCTACATTTTTTTTTGTTTTTGTATTTTATATTTTGTATGTCATTTCTCCATCCTTTCTACCAATCATTATCTGTTTTTTGTTTTATAACTATTTTTTGTTGCTTAATATTGCTTTACTAGAATTTTTATATTAAAATGACGTGATAGGGTCATTTATATAATAAAAAACATATCACTCATTATAAAGTGATAGATCAAAATCTAAACAAAATCATTATTAATAAGTTTTTTGTATTGATTTTATATTTGTATATCATTACTGTTTTTCAAAAAAAAATTTACTTTTAATATTTTTTTGATATCATGGTGTTAATTGACAATTGGTGCAGAGTATTACTTCAAAGGCATATAATAGTTTTTCAAAGCTATAAAAAGAAAATTTTAATTTTAATCAATTTTTTCAAAACTATTAAAGGTGTTAGTCAATTATTTATCTTTAATATGTGCAATTTCTCTCTTCTTTTATGGTACTTCTCTTTCTACTTCACAGTAAGTTCATATGTTTTTAGAAAAAAACCATATGTAATTTAAAATTTTGAATCTTTTTATATAGGAAGTTAAAAAATAAATTTTGAAATTTAAAATATAGCTATACAAAACCATATCCTTTTAAATATAACTATATTTATAATAAATTTTAATCTATCTATTACCTATCCCTATTTATATTATTATATAAATAAAAATGTTGTACGATAATTGAAGTTCAAAGTCCTAATCTATTTTTTTTTTCAAATTTTAAATTTGATAAAATGCATATGTTGCAATATCATTAATTTCTTTTCATTAAAAATTTTATTTTAAATCTTATAAGATTTGTTCTATGACTAATATTCAATTTTTGTAAAAGAAGTCTAATATATTCCTTCCTGAAAAATTTAGAAACCGCCTAGATGTTGATTTGTGATTATGTAACAATTTTAAGCAGAATATAACAATTCCAATCAAACAATCAAGAGAAAGAGACATAATGATTTTTACGTGGAAAAACCACAATTGGACACCTCCAACTGTGATAAAAAAAACCACGGGCAACTGCCACAAAACAATCCACTAAGAAGAATTAAAGGAATTACACAGGTATACTCTCAATTATCTAGCAAATCCACAATGCCTAATTGAACCAACCTCTATGTGCCTCTTCCAACCCCATCTTCACCACAGAATTGTCTTTCTGATGAGCCACTCCGGATTCCACCAAAGCTTCAGGCTCGAATTCTTCAGAATCCACAACTGAAGAACAACTCTCTTTTTTGTGTATAACAAACAAATCTTTGATGTACTCTCTTTAAACCATGAGTTGAATACTCAATAAAACATCAAAGAAAATAACAAAATATCCCCAGATATAAACCTTTAAGAACCAAAAAAAAGATCTGGAGGAATTCAATCAATTACTTAGTTTTGAGAGAAAATCAAGTATTTATAGAGAACCAAAAGTAATCCTAGATTGGGAAGAAAACAAACTCCTTGAGAAATCCGGATTCTGAGGCTCGCTCGAGCGAAGCTTTGCTGGCTCGAGCGAGGAGTGTATTTTTCATGATTTCTACTAGTGCCTTGGCTCGAGCGACGAATCCTTGGCTCGAGCAAGGAATACACACTTTCAGGTTTTTGTATGGACGTAATCCTTGGCTCGAGCGAGAACTCCTTGGATCGAGCGAGCAAACCTTCGCTCGAGCGAGCTCTTCTTGGCTCGAGCGACCAATGGCAGACATGCAATTTTGAATGCAATTTTGCATTTTGCTTCGACCGCGAGCTGACCAGGCAGCTCGACCCCCGTAATAATCAGCGAAGTGGCAATCTTGAAAGCATTAACATCACAAACTTCTCTACATAGCTCGATTCGGGTTTAGATTTGCATCTAATAAACTCATAGCCTCACTGAAATAAAAGTGCGAAAATAAATACATCTAAAAGAAATTTTGTCAAATGGGGTTGCCAAGAATAAAAACCTAACACTTCCAAAAGTTAATATAGCAAGTCTTCAAAATCATATTTTAAAACTCAAAATTATTAATATATTTATTTTTGTTTTAAATAAGCTTGTTAAAGTATAAATAGATATCCAAATAAAATTATACTTATTAATAAATATGGCATTACTTTTAATTGTAATCACATCTTTTTAAAGTCTTTATTCATTTTTTATATTCTTTTTTTGATATTTTAAATTACATGTTACGATAATTTTTTCTTACTCATTAAGTTTTTAAAATTTCTTTAATTATTTCACTTTCAAAAACCAATATAACAGTTTTTTAAAATTCATATATTTTTATTCTAAAATAGTAAAGCATTAGAACTATATCATTTTTTTTATAACAAAGCATAATTTTAATTGTTAATTGTCAATACAATAATTTTAATTTGTTTATACTATATATTATAGTAAAACAATATTTAAATAAAACTCTTAAACTTACATATAAAATTTTATTTATGAAAGACAAAATATAAAAAATAAAATATAATTATAATATTTTTAATAAATAATATATTATTTTATTTCATAAATAACAACGGTGACATATTAGTAGGGGTGTGCGCGGTGCGGTTCGGACGGTTTGAGAGTAAAATTACAAACTGAATGGCCGGTTAGCGAATTAACGGATTGACAAATTGCGGTTTGGGAGATTTTTGGCGGATTGGCGGATTGAAGAATATTTTAGCTAATTATCATACATTTGCATAATATATAACACTAATTTGTATAATATTTTTTAAATATATAATACAAAATTATTTTACATAATATGTTTTATATATATAACCACTAATTTATAATAAATTTCATATCTTAAATATCTCTCACACTCATTTTTACATTGATATTTCATTGAAAATTAAAAAATATATATGTATTAACTATAGCGGAGCGGAGCGGTTCGGTTGGCGGATTATAAATTTTAAAATTTAAATCACGGCTAGCAGTTAGAGCAATACGGATTGATGCAGATCGGTGCGGTTTTAACAGATTTGGCGATATTTTGCACACCCCTACATATTAGTATAATATAAAATTAAATCAACGCCATCATGGCTCTAGTGCTATTACCCTTACATTGCAGCTGCCACCACTATCTTGCTCTCTCTGAGGCAAAATATTCAATTTAAAAAAAACACAAAAATAACATACAATGCTCATTACATCCCTCTTATCATTTCCCCCTCTAATTCCTTTCGCTGCTCCCTCTCTGTCCTTTGTAATTACTTTACTCTTTCATTCTTCCACTTCCTTCTCATTTCTCTGCCCCCTCTCTCTATCTCTCTCTATCTCTCTCTATCTCTATTTGACAGTAAGATTACCAATTCTCTTCTCTATTAAGGTCCATTAGATGGTTGATAGCTCCCACTAGGTGCCATTAATTTTTTAAGGTCATATTCATAAATTTGGCTTAAGATTTATTCAATCGATGTGAAGAGAGCTTTTTATGTGAATCTCCAGATTAGTTAAAATACATTTAAATTAACTCAGATACCCAATCTTCAAAATAATCTATTAAATGGTGGATTTGTTAAAAATATAAATATAATATAATACATACATGGAATGAAAGTGTTGGCTATATATTTTGTATAGGCCAGTCGCAGCTTAACACATGACTCGTGAAGGGTGTTTTGGGGAATTAATGCAAGCCTCCAATTAGTAACAGACACGTGGCAATTCATATTGGTAATGGTGGGTCTGCGTTACATGGAAGCAGTGAGAAAGCATGGGGTAATATGGCCCAACGGTTACTCAAAAGTTTGAATTCAAATGCAAGAGGGAAGCCTAACTGAAGGAATGACGTAGTGGAAGCTGATTGTGCGAAACCATAACCAGAGATCGTGGAAGTGCATTTCGACGGTTAGAAACCCATTTCGACGATTACCTTTGGGAAGTATAAATAGAGGAGAAGGCCTCCGAATGAAAGGACTCATACTCAAATCTAGAAACCAGTTTATTTACTTCGTTTTTCCTTTCCATTTTTTATATTTCCAGTTCTTTACATTTTCAGCACTTCAATTCATGTACTGCATTTCATTTCCTAGGAGTAGCTCTCAAGTAGTCGTTGCTGTAAACATTTTCAAGGCTAGGTCATTTCATTTTACTCAATGAAATTCAGTTTCTGAATTGTTCTGTACTTGTTATTTTTTAGAAATTTCTCCTAAAAGAAGTCACCAGTAAAAGTCCTCTTTATTGAGGCTGAAAGAACTTCAACATAATCTTCTAATAATTGGTTGGCAATTAAAATTTTATAAGGACTGATTGATCCTTGCTGGCACGCTTAAATTTACACTATTAACCTTCGAAAGCCAAAAAAGCCAATATATATTTTTGGCACGCCTGGTGGGACTATAGAAATGGCTAGACGTAGAGCAAGAGGAGAAAATGAACGCGTGGAAGAAGGTGTGGAAGGAGAGGTAGAAATACTTAACCCAGAGGATAATGTAATGGATGCACCTATCCCATCAGATCATCTGCAAATGGTCGAACAGACCAACACTTCAGAATATACAACACATGTCCAACATACTAGACAAGGCCAGGAACTTGGACCTTCAACTGTCCCTTCTACCCAACCAATAAATCCATGGGGAGGTTTAATATATGCTATGGGACAGCAATTAATGTATACAGTGGAAAGATAGGCAACATCCTTTTTGGATCGAATGAACTATCATCAACCAACTGTTGCAAGACAAGCTGAAGAGAATACGAATTCTCTTCTACATAGATTGGCTAGAGACAAATAGCCTATGCAAAATAATGGACAAACTAATGGTCAATCTAGTAATCAAAACCATGAGAGAATGTCACCTGTGCCTCAGTTATGGTACGAAGCTCCTTTGAGACCACTAGCAAACCAAAATGTACCATTGCTCACCAGCGAAACCATGTAAATTGGTAGATCTGGACCAGTACACGGAAATGGTATGAGGATGTTTCCAAATCCTATGTTCGAAGCCACACTTGGCACACGGGGTTTCACTAATCCTGTGTTTGAATTTGCACCTAGGGGATTGGAGGGATTTCCTGTAGTTGGAAGAGAAACAACATATGTTCCTCCTGTAGCACCTTTCGTAAGGCCTTTCTTAGGACAAATTCCAAGAGGTCAACCATACCTCTGTAGACGTCCCCGAACGCATCCCGGGCGAGGAGTGCGAGTCCCCCCCGCTCTGGTTCAATGGTGGGTCACTACAGTTCAAGGACTCAAATGTCACGGTTCTTAATCTTGAACCAAAGAGTCCAACTCTGGCAAATCGTTTTGAGAAAAACAGATTTTGAAAAGAAGTGCCAAACATGGACTACTTTGCCAGATACAGAGTCGCCACCTAAATATTTTATTTTTGAAAAATTTAGGAAACCCTGACTCGGTGCCAAAGGCCACGTGTCCGTCATCACCAAAGTTGCCTCGGCTCGGGAACTTGGGTACGATTGGGGAAGGTCAGCTATGAGCACCCCCTCTCACCCGGTTCGAAAACTGGCCTCTACTAATCATGATATCCAATTTTGAAAACGTTATGTGTTCTTATTCCAGTTAGTAGCCTAGAATTACTATGTGATGCGCACAGCAAACAAGTATAGACCAAATCGTCTAAATTGGAATAAAACATTTCATGTTTGTTTTGAAAATGGTTTGCTACTCGCAAGTAGGCTAAAACGCAGGTTTTGCCACCCTTAAGTAGGCTTTTAAAAAAGATAGTTTTGCCACTATCTGGTGGGCTTAAAACTCACAATTTTAATGCATTGTCCCAATTTAGGTAATTTGACCTCCATCCACAGGCATTCAAGTAGTTATATCACATAAGCACTTAGCCTCATGGTAGTCATGCTATTATGGCAACACTCACACACATGTGATATGCTAAAGCATAAAAGCTCACCTAGTACTCCAAGCCAAAACAGAAACTAGTTAGTAATCATGTGCATGATCCTAGTTCATGTTAAGTGGCTAATGCAACACATACTGAGGGTGCTTAGAATAGGCTCGGTTATCCTAAGATGGCATGTGAAATGCTACAAGTAACAAGTATTCAATTTGGAAATTGAAATACAATGCGCTTTTGTATGATGTACCGAGCCCATGAATGTTAGACAAATGTATGGATGCACGATGCTATCATCAGTATGCTAATTTAAATATGCCCTAATCTACCATCATAAGGTGTAAATAAAAGGGAAGAAAGAGATGGGGTTGGAAGACATACACACACCCACACACACTTATTACAATTATGCCCTCGCACAGGGGGGACCCAAAAGAATAATACGCCAAATCTAAAATAATACAAATCAAATACGTAATAAATTAATTATTACGTAAATTTCTAATTATCAAATTAATATTAACATAAAAGAAAGGGGCCCCAAAGATGCCTCGGGATGATGAATGATGCATGCTCGAATCCGATTTGCCTGCCATAAAACGCGTTTACCTCTCTTTTTCAGTCCCTTGCATTCTTGCCCTCTGTTTTCAACATCTCTGGCTTACATGAAGTCTCGTGACATGCTCCTCGCACACGAGGATCATCATCGTCGGTTTGAATAGAATGTTCACCGTATGTACACATGTCCATCGGCCGGAGACAAAGCTATCACTATCCTCAATGGCTTTCTTGGCACTCTATATCGCCGATCGGCAAAAACTCCCCGCAGAAGATGCTTTTGACAAAGAATAAGGACGATGTTCGCAGAAGACATTTTGTGAAACAAAGGACAGACAAGTGTATGGCATGGGATTCCAAGCAAATGTATGCGCACGACACACCTATCATGCAATGGACTCAAGGGAGCATGGTTTTCACCTTCGACCCCGAGCCATCAATCACGCGTTTCAATGCATGATGGCCCAAAAGCCAAGTTAGCAACTTTGATATCAAATGAAATGCAAGCATAAACACACCAAAGGGCCCCAACCTCTGTCATAATTGATCAAGAGGCAAGGGATGCATGTAATGAAATGCAACTTAGGCATGGAGGCTAAGTATGCAACATGAACATACAAATGAGCAATGTATACTAGGCGCCAAGAACATAAACATGTAAACAAACATGGCATGCAAAGAACATGCAACGATGGACTTAAACTAACATGGGTAGCTCAAGCATGCCAAAATCGGGACACATGGGGAAACGAAAACAGCGTAGCCCCGAAACCGAAATGACATCCGATGCAAGGAATGATCTCGAAATGCGAAGATAATTGCACAAAAATGACTTATAGCTAACAAAGCATGCATAATTGGTACATGACATGAAAAATCAGAAGCAAGGCAGCCCCAAAAATCACATTTTTACAGTTCAAATCATGGCCAAACAGCAATCACAAATAGGGCTAACATGGCATACAAAAATGACTCCGCAAGGGAGGCAATGAAGCAAGTAGTATATGCAGTGCCCAAACAGAAAAATACCCTTCTACAAAACTGAAGAGGGACCAAAAATATGCACATTTAAAGTTTATGACAACCCCCAAATCAGTATGCAAACATGCTCAAAATGCCGTGCAAGATTGAAGCCAACAAAGGCTATAATATGAGGTATACAAAACATGCATCAAACAGCAAAAGACCTTTCATGGGACATGGAGAGGGGGTCAAAATAAGACCCCTTCTAGTTCTGATGACGGCCCAAAAACAGAAGCAAGATAGGCTAACAAAGCATGCAAAAATGGGGGCCAAGAGGGGTATAATGGTAAGTACTACATGGAGACCCCCAAAAGTGTTGAGCCCTTCTTCAACGTTGAAGAGGGGCTCAAAATAAGCCTAGATTCAATTCATGACATGCTCCAAAACAATTTATATGTAGGCCAAACAAATCGTGCAAAATTACGGTAAATAGAAGAGATTATGAAGCAAGTGCAAGATAGGGGTCCCAAACAGGGTTGAGCCCTTCTTCAATGTTGAAGAAGGGCTCAAAATGAGCCTACTTACAGTTTATATTATGCTCAAAAACAGATCACACATAGGCTAGGAATTTCATGCAAAAATGTGGCATACCAAGCAGTATTGAAGCAAGTGCACTATGGAGGGCTCAAACAGGGTTGAGCCCTTAAAAAAACATGAATAATGGCTCAAAAGAATGCCCCTTTGAGTTAGGGTCAGAGCCCAAAACAGTAAGAAAATAGGGTAGAAAAATGTGACAAGAATGTGCTACAAAAGAGGGAAAATGATCTTACCCTTGAAGACTACCCTTTTTGTTGCTTCTTGGCTTGAGTTGTAGCACCTTTGGCCTCTGAAAAAATGCTCCAAGCTGCTGTGATGGAGTAGTGGTGGTGGTGCTATGGATTGGTGAAGAAATGGCCCAAGAACAAGGGTATTTGATGGTTGAATGAGAGAGATATGGAGAGAGATGGAGGGTTGTGTGTATGTATATCAGATGTATGCCTATATCTCTGGTTTTTTTGGCTCCAAAAAATCCAACCCCCACAAAGGAAGAGGAAGGTTCTTTATATAGGCAATGGACTAAGCACCAAGCTTCTCCAAGAAGCTAAATCAAAGGGGCAAAGGGTGCAAGGCTTATTAAGGAAGCTTGGACAGCTGGTAGGCTTCTTGAGGAAGCCAAGACAAGGGGTCAAGGCTTCCTCAAGAAGCCATGAGCAAAGGGTGCACAAAAGAGGGGTCAAAGGGGTGCAAAACAAACCACACACGTCGTGGGGGGGGCAGATAACGTATTCCAGCTGGCACATATGGCATCCATTCAATCTGTACAATACACCGGAAGGTCGTCGGCTAGCAAAAATGGTCGGTCGGCTACCTTTACTGGCCGGTCGGCACTCTATTTGGCCGGTCGGCCATTTATTTGGCCGGTCGACACTCTGTTCCGGCCGGTCGGCAGGAAAATCTACTCTGCAGGTCCAACTTCAAACGGGCATAACTTCTTCGTATGAACACCTTTTCAGGTCATTCTTGTGTCAAAATTGAAGCCCCGGAAGTTAGATTTCCAATGCCGTAAACCTTGCATTAAAATTCCAACTGTACAGAAAGTTATTCTTGTTTTGGTGAAGGTTGCTTAGTTTCGGTCCAACCGGGATGATGCCCAACTTTAACCAATCATATCTCCGCCATCCGGACTCGGGTTTAAGAGAGTCTTGTATGAAAAATGAAGCCCCGGAAGTCTTCTTTCCAATGTCGGTAGCCTCATAACTTAACTCCAAGAGTATAGACAAATAAGCTCGATGCAGCGAGGGCTGCTCGACTCCCTTCTACCCGGATCCATGCCGAACCTCTTCTCTAACTTGATTTCTCCCCTCTTCTCATCTTCTCTTCAACTTCAAACCCCTAAGCAAGGTGTTTTGAAAGATTTTTCAAAGATTTCATCTCTCTTTCATTCACTTCCACTTTGTCCTTGCCCGGTTTACCGAAAAGCGCAACATTTACCAAAATGCGAGCGTCGGAACATCGTGGGAATTTTATTTCAAAAGTGTTTTGAAAGAGAGGGTTTTAAGGTCTCAAAACCATCCAAAATAATTTTGGTTCAAAATGGGGTGTAAAGTTGAGATTCGCCTCTCTCCTTGCCGAAGAAACTGAACCTGCGCCCTGCACACCTTCCAACACAGAGCAAACCATTAGTCGCGCCCAAGTCTTAATGGCAGTCAAAAATGGGGTGTCTACAACCTCCAATAGCAATGAGTACAACAAGGACAACCAACCTTGAATGTACCTATATATAGACCAAGAGGCCCTTAAGCACATGGAGTTTCTCCAAACCCTGTGTTTGTTCCTCTAGTAGTGGTTCAACCAGCACAAAATATGGTTTCAAGGGACCAAATTGCTAATATTGTTAGAGAAATATGTGGCTCAGGGGGTCCTGACACCAGTGTACAGAAAACCTTACCTAGAGTGGACGGATAAGGTACATGAGTATCCAAGGGGGTTTAGAATACCAGACTTTGCCCTATTTTATGAGAATGGAAACCAGTCAACGATGGAACACATTCTAGGTTTACAGGCCAATATGGTGAGCTCGCCAATAATGATTACATGAAATTGAGACTTTTTCCAAACTCTTTAACTGGAGCAACCTTCGTATGATATATAAACCTTACACTTGGCTCTGTCCAAACTTGGTAGCAAATGGAAGAGGTTTTTCATGCCCAATTTTTTCAAACAGAACTTGAGGTTTCTATGGCAGACTTGGCAAGATTGAGCCAAAGGCCTGATGAGAAGGCTACTCAGTTTATTGCCAGATTTAAAAGGGCACGAAACAAATGTAGGGTCATGCTACTCGAGCCTGAATTTGTGAGATTGGCTCAAAATGGGTTGAAGTTTAGGCTTCGAAAGAAGTTTGATTCAACTGAGTTTCGAGACTCAGTGGAATTAATCTATAAAGTGTCCAAATATGAAACTTTACTTGAGAAGGAACAAGATCGAAGTAATGCATCATATAAGACCTACTATAGAGACCCTAACTATGAAATTAATGTAGCAGAGATCGTAGGAAAAGAACCTATGACTTATGAAGCATTAATTCAGAAAGATAGTACAATAGACAAGCAGTTTAAAAAGAAAGACCTTCATAGGAAGTACTCTTTTGATTTAACAAAACCAAATGACATTTTTGATAATTTGCTTGTAGCAAATTTCCTAAAGTTACCAAAGGAAGTTAAAATCCCTACTCCTGAAGAACTTAAAGGAAATCTGTATTGTTTTTCGAGATAGGATCCAAGAATAGATTCGGAAGGGGAGGCTAAAGTTTCCAGCCAAGATTGAGAAAGCTATGGGAATTAACACCAACCCATTTCCAGAGATTGGAGAGGCTGCAGCCAATGTTGGCATTCCAGATTTCCAAAACCCATCCTTGAAGGAATTCGAGGAAGTCAATTTGCAATGTATGTGGCTAGCTAGGCTGCCTTCATGAAGGACACCAGAAGTTCACCAGCAAGTGGACAAAACTCTGCAGGCCAAAGGGATGGCTCTACTGATGAGGAATTGATGATGACTCCCTCAAGGTAGCTATAGTACAAAGGATATATCCTAGATGTAGGATGAGTTACAAATGGCTGAAGGGGTTCCCAGTTGATGGGAAGCAATATTATAAAGATGTATAGAAGGATCGAAAACTAGCTAACACCTACAACAAAAGGCCATATCCAACTGGTCCTAAACAACATTCATCTTTGGCTGGTCCACCAGACACTGGGATGCAATCAAGGAGTAAGAGGCCTTTGTATGAAACTAGGCCACCCAATTATTACAGGGTAGACAACCAGCCTGAAAGGAAGCATGGATTCAGTGTAAGGCATGGGACCAGGACTATTGATTGGCCCCTAAGGACTGCTTTGAAGACTGCTTCAAAGAGTGGGACAGCAGATCCAACAGCCAGACCAGTGGGCTCATGGGTTCCAGGAGTTCCAGATTGGTTTGTCATGCACAACAAACCTAAAGAAATGCCTACCCAAAGAAAGGCTTTTGAAGACCAGGAAAGAATGATCAAACCTCCCTTGGTGGCTCCAAACAATTGTGTGTTATTAAAAAACCCAAAAACAAAGGAGTTAGATGTGGTTCTTATGATTTCCAAGTCTCAAATGAGGAAGATCCAATGAAGATACACCCAGTATCAAAGGGATCTGAAAGAAAGCAGAGAGAGCACTTCCATGGCACAAGCAAATGACCAGGCAGATGAGGGGATAGGTTCGAAGCCTGTTCCTAAGATCAAGAGGAGTGCAAGTATGGAGCAGTTGGCTAAAGTTCATGCTGAACTGAGAGCCAAAGAAAAATCCAGTTTAGCAAGCCTCGAAAAGGCCTTAATGAAAAATGATGGAGGGACAGATGAAGGGACTGAGCTAGGCCAAGAGAGAACAGTGGTTGTATAGCGATTCCAGTTTTCCCTTTCTGTATTTGTTGTGTTCCGGACGTTGGTTCCGTGGAGTTGGTGGTTGTATACCTTGCTGTCATCCTTTAATTCCATATGTTTGAGTTTTAGGATGTGTTGAGCGTGTTTTGAACAGGTGGGTTGAGCCTTAGTTCAAATTCTTGTTGCCCAGTTTTTGAGTGGTCCGCTCGAGCAGGTTCCTGTGCGCTCGAGCGGAGATTCCATACTTCCAGTATTTTGTGCCTCTGTAAAACTTCTACAAATGTGTTTTTCATGCTCGAGCGGGTTTCTTTACGCTCGAGCGGGTATGTTGACCCTCAAGCGGGTAGTGCTTTATTTGTGAAAGTTCTGGGAGGGGAAAATCTACGCTCGAGCAGACTGGTTTTCGCGCTCGAGCGGATGTACTTTATTCTTGTGTCTTGGCGCTCAAGCGGGACTTCTTGCGCTCGAGCGGATCCAATTTTTTGTTCTTGACGCTCGAGCGTTCTGTTCTTCGCTTGAGCGGACCTGTCGTATATCAGATGGCAGCTGGGCATTTTTGAATCACTTTTTACACTCACACTCTCTCTCTTACTTTCTAAAAATCGATTTTGAGAGCTCCTCTCTCTAGAAAATACCTTCTCTCTTAGGATTGATCTAGTTAGAGTGTTCTCCTACCCTTTGGCCTTTACAAAAAGTGTGGTGATCGTCGAGGGCTTCGTTTTGATCTGAAAAGTCCAGGGTTTGGAGCACTTTCGACTTCTTCATCTTCTCCGTTTGAGCTCTAACTTCGAAGTAGGGATATCCTACTCCATCTTATGAGCTTTGTCTTTGAATTTTGGTATTTCGATATGTTGGGGGTTGTTGGGTAATTTCAAGAAAGTTTGGGGCCATTGTGTAATTTTCAAAAGAGGGGTTTTCAAAGTTTAGAACCTTTATGTATGTAATACATCAGAAAAATGGACTTGGTGTTGGATTTTTGATGAAAATGGAACCTTAGGATTGGTGTTGTAATTATGGAAAAAAGCCCTAATTGTTGATAAATTAATTTGTATAATTAATTTTGAGAAATGAGAAATTGAATCGAAAATATTCAAATTGGAAAGGTATGGGATTAAAGGGTGTAGTTGGATTAATTTATCGCTCACCCAGGCAAATGTTGATGATTTATCCATTTGGTGCATTTATTTTCTGTTTAGAAATAACTACTTTGGGCTATCGGTGGAGGATAGTCTTGATTGTTATAAATAATGCATGATGATTAGGCAAATTAAAACTAATAAATGGAATGTGTCATCGAGTATGACGGTTGAAAAATATATTAACTTTATGTATTGATTGATTATGTATATGATCTGTGTTTATATACATTGTGTTGTGTGGGAGAAGATAGGGGATATACTCCACGGTTTAGAGGAAGATAGGGGATGAACCTCTAAACCGGAATTGGTGTGACATTGATACAGCACTATAATGTGTATCATGGTGAAGTATGGAAGTGTTTGTTTGATTTGATATAGCACTAAAATGTATATCATTATCAATTGTGACGTATAGAAGTGTTTCTATGTTATATTGATACAGTACCAAAATGTGTATCACTTGTGAAGTAAGGAAGTAGTTTATGTGTTATTGATACAACACCAAAATGTGTATCCGTCATGAATTTCGAAAATGTTTCAGTAATGAGTTGTAATCTCATTAAATTGTTTGGCCAGGTTCTGAGCCTTGTTTCCAAATTCAAAAATTGAATAAGAAATGGAAAGTGAATTATAACATGGATATGATTGTCATGAAACTGTAATATGGCATGAGTTGGAATATAAGTATGGACCATCTGTTGAATGCTATTCTTTTAGTCATTGTTTATGGTTGGTTTAGTATATTTCTACTGGGCTGTAGCTCACCCTATATGGGACATCATTTTCAGGTACAGGTAGAATGCCACCTCCAAGGACGTAGCTTGGGAGGCTTAGTGGCCGGAATTACTTTTGTTGTTTTGTTGTATTACATGTACATCAAGCCAAGGGCTTTCTTGTAATAGAGTTAGCACTCTCTTCTTGTAACCAAGTGTTGACTTGGAAAGTTGTAAGCCCATAGGGTATTTACTTTTGTTGTCAACATGTAATACATTTTGTAATGATTACTCTAATGGAATATATTTATGCTTCACTCTCTTATGTCTAGCATGCTATTGTTGGATGATTTATGGGTTTATTTTGAGGGCGTTACAGGTTGAAAATGAAATGTTTGAGGCCTTCATGGCTGAACAAACCTTTTTGGTTGACAAGCCAACAGAGATAGATCACCAACAAGCTACTTCGAAGGAACTTGCCAGCACAGAGGTACTAGAATGCAGCATGGAAGATGCTTCTAAAATAATGGAACAAGCTAACTTGGAAGGGAAACAAGTACAGCTAGTAGTTCAGTTTGGCTCATTTCCCCCAGTGCCAGTGAATATGGTATATGTGCTACCACCGAAATTCTAGGCTGAAGAGGGAAACCAAGAAGGTCAGGAAGATGACCCGATTCCAGTTTCTAGTGAAGATTCACATGCCAGCATGGTTCAAGATGAGTCAGAAATGGCCACACCAACGGAAACTAATGAGGAAAGTGAGGAGGTGAGCATTAACCTCTCATATCCCTTCGAGTACCCCACAATATCTATGACCCAGCACGTTAAGCCCCTATACATCAAGGCCTACTTCGATGGGATACAAATGAATAGGGTATTAGTGGACAATGGTGCAGCAATAAACCTACTTCCAAGGTCCTCTTTGAAGAAGTTGGGGAAAGGAAATCCTAGGTTGATTCCAACCAGCACAACCATTGCTGGTTTTGCTAGGGATAAACAAATAGCTCAAGGCTTTTTGCCTATCAACCTAATTGTGGAAACCAGAGATTGCATAACAACATTCTTTTTTATAGACAGTAATGCCAAGTATAATGCTTTGCTTGGCAGGGATTAGATCCACACCAACAAGTGTGTGCCTTCCTCTTTACATTAGAAGATGATGATAGCTCTGTGCAATGGGGAAACAGAGGAAATCAATGCGGATCCGTAACCTTTTATTGCTTGTGCTGATTTTGCTGAGGCCAAGCTATACACTGAAGGAGTTGTATCTCTCAGTGTGCTGAGGAAGCTTGATGAAATAGCCGAAGTAACGGCTGATGAAGAAGTAGCACACCTAAAGCACTTAGTGCAGGAGAGTGCTGATGAAGAGTTTGTCACCAAAGATGACAATGATGCTGTTGCGAGCAAGAAGATAAGAACCAAGAAGCCAGATCCTTGGCCTTAATCAAGTTTTCAGCATTGGACGTAAAGTCAATAGTCCAGAAAGAACAGGAACAAGAGAGGGAAGCCATGGTGATTGGCTATAATCAGGAGCAACAAAAGGCCAGACCTTTGGCCCTTGATAAGTACTGTGCATTGGAAATCGATACAAAAGTCCAGGAAATACAAGAAGAAAAAACCTTATGGACAGATTTTGTCTATGAGAAAGAAAGCAAAGATGTTGAGCCAAAGAAGGTGTGAGCAGAACAAAATGAAAAAGTTGCTTCGAAGGCAGATGAAGTCAAAGGGAAAGCATCAGTAAGTGCTCAAGTACAAGACCCTTTAGAAGAAGTCAACTTAGGGGAAGGTTCTGCACAGTAACCCACCTACATCAGTGCTTGGTTAAGTTCCATTGACAGGAACCAGTTGTTAGTAGTCCTAAAGCAATATAAGGATTGTTTTGCGTGGTCTTATAATGAACTGCCTGGATTAGACAGGTCATTAGTGGAACATAGGCTCCCTTTGAAGTCTAATTTCAAGCCACACAAGCAGAAACTAAGACGGATGAGCCTTGAAGTAGTTCAAAAAGTGAAAGAGAAGATTATTAGGCTCCTTAAGGCAGGCTTCATTAGAACAGCTAGGTATGTTGAATGGTTGTCTAATATTGTGCCTCTAGTTAAAAAGAATGGTAAGATGAGGGTATGTATCGATTTTAGAAATCTGAATTTGGTAACTCCAAAAGATGAATACCCCATGCCTATAGTTGATCTATTGGTGGACAGTTCAACAGGGTAGAAGATTTTGTCTATGATGGATGGGCATTCTGGTTATAACCAGGTCTGCATTGCAGAGGAGGATGTCCACAAGACAGCATTTAGGTGTCCTGGGAATATTGGCATATTCGAATGGATTAAGATGTCATTTGGTTTAAAGAATGCTGGGGCAACATATCAAAGGGCAATGAATACTATCTTTCATGATCTCGTTAGAGGATACCTTGAGTGTTACATTGATGATATTGTTGTAAAGCCCAAGTCTATGGAGGAACACCTGGTTCACTTGACAGCAGCTTTCGAAAGAATGAGAAAGTTCAAGTTAAAGCTTAATCCTCTAAAATGTGTTTTTAGTGCATTAGCTGGAAACTTCTTGGGATATGTAATGCACAAGAAAGGAATACAAATTGATCAGAATAAAGCCAAAGCCATTATTGAGACTAAACCTCCATCAAGTAAAAAAGAATTACAAAAATCCCTTAGTCAGGTTAATTTCCTTCGAAGATTTATTTCTAATACTGCAAGGAAAACTAAATTTTTTTTTCTTTGTTAAAGTTAAAAAATGAAGAAGAGTTTGTGTGGACAGCTAAGTATCAAGCTGCTTTCGAAGAAATCAAAGCCTACTTGGCTAAGCCTCTAGTGTTGATGCCACTGAGGAGAGATAAACCCATGAAGTTATACATTGCTGTAACAGAAGATTCATTGGGAGATTTTCTGGCTCAGGACAATGAAGAAGGCAAGGAACAAATAGTTAATTACCTTAGTAAGTTTTTAAATTCTTGTGAATGTAAATACTCAGCTATAGAAAAGTTTTGCTTAGCATTATACTTTGCAGCAATGATATTAAGATATTATCTTTTGCCTACTGTTGTCTTGATAATTGTAACCATGGACTTGGTTAAATACATGTTATCTAGACCTATGTTAAGAGGAAGGATTGACAAATGGATATTAGCTCTATCAGAATTTCATCTAGAAGATGTTCCCCAAAAGGCAGTAAAAGAACAAGTTTTGGCTAACTTTTTGGCAGATCATCCATGTCAAACAGAAAGCCAAGAGATAATGGACCTTGGTATAGTCAGCGTTGAGCCATGGTAAATGTGGTTCAATGGATCAAAAGCCAATGGTTTGGTTAGAATTGGAGTTGTGATTAAATCACCACAGGGGTAGAAACCACATATGGTTTCAGAGTTGATGAAACTACTTGTTCTAATAACCAAGTTGAGTATGAAGCTTTAATAATGGGACTTGAGATACTTATTAGATTACAGGCTCATGCAGTTGATATATTTGGGGATTCTCAATTGATAATCAACCAAGTAAAGGGAATTTTCAAATGTCAAAGTGAAAGCATGTTGCCATATTATGTTGCTGGATTGCATTTGCTTTCTTAGTTTCAGATAGCCAATGTGACTTATATCCCAAGATTCATGAATCACAAGGCCAATGATGTAACCTAGAAGGCCTCGAATTTCAGAAGAAATGGTGACCCCCAAGTGGACATAAGTCAAGCAACATATCAGAAGTTAATACCACATTTGGCTAAAAGGGGTATCATGGTAGAAGTTAACAAGAATAACTTAGAAAAGCATGATTGGAGACATCTAATCATTCAATATTTAACTGGCCCTTCTTCGAAGACCAGCAGAAAAATTAAATTACAGTTTGTGTAATATATAGTGTATGGCAATGCTCTTTACAAAAGGGGAGCAGATGGATTGCTGTTGGAATGTTCAAGGCCAAAAGAAACACTAACTGCTATGGTTGAGGAGCATGAAGGTATTTGTGGTGCTCATCAGCCTGATGTGAAGATGAGATGGTTGTTTCGAAGACATTCTTACTATTGGCCAATCATCCTAAAAGATTGCATAGAGTATGCAAAAAGATGTCAAGCATGCCAAAAGCAAAGCATGATAAGACATGTGCTAATAGTTGATTTTCATACAGTAGTGAAGCCATGGCGATTTAGATAATGGGCAATGGATATGATAGGAAAAATATATCCACCCTCTTTGAAGCATCATTGTTTCATTCTAGTGGCCACAGATTACTTCACTAAATGGGTCGAAGCTAAGCCTTACAAGGCCGTGGATTAGACTAAGGTTATTAGATTTATTAGAGAATTAATCCATAGGTTTGGCATCCCTCAGACCATAACTGTAGATAATGGGACAGTGTTTGATGGAAAAATGGTGAAGTCCTTTGTAGCAGAATTTGGAATTAGTTTTATCAATTCCACCCGCTATTATGCACAAGCAAATGGTCAAGCAGAATCATCTAATAAGTCCTTGAAAAAAAGAATATAAAGAGTTGTGAAAGATAATCCTAGGGATTGGCACAACTTGTTATTAGATGTATTGTGGGCTTATAGGACTTCTCCAAGGTCAAGTATGGGGATCACTCCTTATGCCTTAGTATATGGGCATGATGCAGTATTGCTTGTAGAAATTAACATTAAGTCCTTAAGGGTAAAATGCCAAGACCAGTTAACTACTGAGCAATACCATCAACGCATGTTCTTGGAATTAAAGAATGTGGATGAAGCTAGAATTTTGGCATTAAATAATATCTTCTTCCAAAAGAAGAAGGTAGCCAATAGCTATAATAAAAAAGTCAAGCACGTTAGCTTTGATGAAGGTGACTTGATATGGAAAACAATACTTGTAGTAGGCATTAAAAGTCATAAATTTGGAAAATAGTCACCTAATTGGGAAGCGCCATATCAAGTTCATGGAGTCCTTCCTGAGGGAGCCTACCATCTAAGAAATTTAAATAGTTATGTGCATCCCAAGAAAATTAATGACAGATACTTGAAACCTTATTATCTAATTGTGTGGGAAACACAAGAAGTGTGAGAAATGCTAAGTAAGAGTAAACAAAAGAGCATGAAACACTCAAATAATAATTAAGGATTTCATTTCATAACAAACTAAGTACATTCAGCCACAAATTGGCCCAAAAATTAGTACAATGTTTCAGTTGTTCCCTTACAATTGATTCTCTACTCCTAAGGGATGGGAACAACTGAATAGCTGTAGCCATGTCCTGCTTTCTGTCAGCCAATCCTTGGTTAGTAATTTGTAGCTTTTTAGTATTTCGATCCAAGGCTAGATTAACTGCTGCTAGCTCCTCTTCCAGTTGGGCTTTCTTCTCTAAAAGTTGGATGGGAGGCATAGGAATGTTATCCCTTTAATTCAAACACCTCAGCATGTATATGGGAGACAAACTCCTTGTCTTTCAAATAGCTTTCTCTAGCCTTTGGCTATCCGCAAATATTGACATAAAAATCTAAGGTGGTTGCTGCTTGGGATAAGTGATGTCACGACCTAAACCGGCCCCTAAAAGTTTGGTCCATGACCAGTCTGCACTTAGGCCTCAAAACAAAATTTCACAATAATATCTATTCAAATACAGGGCCTTAAGCGGAAGCAAATACCAACATAGATATAATGCCCATTGAGCTTGTGCATACATGTAGATTTAGATTGATTTGAGCATTTAAATGCACTTCCATATTCACACATATAATCATAGAATTTATACAGACCTCACACACATTTACATAAGACTCAAGGAATTACATAATTCTCCAATACAAAATAAAGCCTCAATACAGAGGCATAACCCGAGCGGCTTGACAGAGAGATGGACCTCAATATTATTCTAGTGTCGATCCCTAATGGCTCACCTACAAAAAATATATAAATAAGATGGAGTGAGCAAGGCTCAGTGAATAATAACAATGTAAGGAGGTTAGTTGAATGAGCATAGCCTTGGAAGATATAAATACACATATATCAAACCATACACAGGTCTTATCCATAGCCATATTTCAAAACGGCCTCAGGCCCATATGTAATACAAAACGGTCTCGGGCCCATGCATGATACGAAACGGCCTTAGGCCTAACATAACGACAACTGTCTAGAGCAATATAGAGAATATGGAACATCGGCATGTCTCCATCTCCCTTGGCGTTAGAGCCATTAGTCATGTATGATTCATATCATTATAGGGTAGATGGAACATCGGCATGTCTCCATCTCCCTCGGCATTAAGGCCATCAGTCATAAACAATTCACATCATTACGGCCTCGGACCCACATTTATTAATAGGAGCAAAACGACCTTAGGTCCACATCAATGCCACCGTGCAATCATATCCATTAATTCAAGCAAAGCACAATGACAAGAGTATATGCCATTCACAAACCACAATATATAAATCATGAATACAAGAAGTAACTAAAACATATCGTCACACTACTATTACTCACAGTGATGGGCTTCTGGTAGCAATGGGACGATGTTCTCGCTTTGACCTACAAACACAATGCGCAAAGCATAATATGAGAATATAACTGATCCATTACTTATTCTCTTTGATAAATTAATTATGTTGGTTCTAAACTCATAGGTCTTCAATGAATCATAATTCATGTCAAGGAAGATAGGAAAAAATGAAAGAAGATTGGGTTAGATGAGAAAATGGCATGAAATGGTTGGACAGAAAGTGAACCATCTTCACTAATTTGGGCATATCTATTTGTGTACTAAGAATTTGGGAGTGATACCACCACCGTTGGAGACTAGACCTCCGGGGCTTGAATTTAGGCTCAAGAATCATTGAAAACAAAGTCTGGATGCAAGAGATATGTTTATTTGAAGTTGGCTAAGACAGGGCTGTCCTGCACGTGCGGGAATTCAGCCGCATGTGCTGGACAAGGTGCTTTTATTTCAGATTCATTTTTGGGTGCAGGAATGGACTACCGCACGTGCGGGAAGCGCCGTCGCACGTGCGGCTCTAGGCAAAAACTAGTCCGAAAATGGCTTCTTCACTTGGAACCCCTCATTTGCAAAATTAAACTTCAATTTCATGTAAATCAAAGCCCAAAACTCTTTAACACATGTTAAATTTCACATTCTTAGCTTCCATCAAAAATCATAACCCCAAAAAACTACTCAATTTCCCCAATTACAAGAACAAGATTAAGAATCAAAACACAAAAGCATAAAGTAGACATGGTTGGGGGTCCAAAGCTCACTTACATGGTGAAATCCTCTTTAGCCTCTTTAAGAGCGATAAAACTCCTACAAGAAATTAATTTGTAACATAAATTCATGTCATTACAAAGATTCAACATCTTCTTACTTGAAGAAACAAAACTCATACATATAATCATAGATAATCCAAGAAACTCACTCTTTAACTTATGATCTTCAAGTATTAAGAGAGAAAATCTTACCTTAAGCCTTTAACACCACTTGGTCTTGCATGATCATGATGAACTCAAGCCACATCTTGGATTTCCCCTTTCATTCCTACACTTTCTCTCTTCTTCTCTTCAATCTCTCTATCTCTCTCACGGTTCTCTCCTTCTCCCTTAGATTTTTTGGACTTCAATTGATGAGTTCAACAACTCATATTATATGTGTATACATATATATAAAAGCTAATCACAAATAGGGAGAGCCAAACGCTTACATTTAATCGCATTTAAATCAAATTTCAATTAAACTTCCCAGATGACTCCAAAAATTATGCTGATCATAATTATGTACACTGTTCTGGTTTCTAAAGCCTCTGAGGCCTTTAATTTGCAATGCAAAGTTAACCACCCAAACATACCTTAACGAATCAAACAATAAATTTCTAATTAACTTTCCCAAATGGCTTTAAAAATTCCCATTCACATATTCGTGTACTCAATTTTGATTTTTAAACCCATAAAGGTCGTTAATTTCAGTTTTAAAGTTATAATTCAATAGATAATTCTTCAATTCGAACCGATATCATTAAATTCAAGTTCATTTACCCACAAGTAAATAAAAGTAATTTCTGATACGCATTTTGGGATCGTTACAAGTGACTTAAGAAGGCCATGTTGGATTGCTCGAACACTTTACAGCACTTAAGGAAACCATTTTTAATGATAGGCTTTTGTAAGGCTTCAAATGGAATCCTTGAGAATAATTGTAGCAGGTCCAAGAAAATGCCCAAATCCACCCGAGGCAAAGAAGCTTTAGTAGTAGTTGAGGAACTCTCAATAATTTCCAAGAGAGAGTCTGCAAGGACCAATGGCTCAGTCTCACTGCTTGGTGCTTGAACTGGTGAAGATATGCCAAATAAGCTGGCTAGTTGAGCCTCGAAGATATCCAGCTCTTCCTCTAACATTGGCAATACAAAAGAATCATTGGTTGAAGGAAAAGATGGAAACCTAGGGATAGGAGAAGGAGTGAAGGAATCCCTAGCAGTGTCTATTGTCCTAGCCACCAACAAATCAAGAGAAGAGAGACTGGAGCTGGATGGTGGGAAAGAAATTGGCGAGCCACCAGTGTCTTCCTTGCGAGTACCAGCTACCACTAAAGATGAAGTGACAACTGGAATTCTCTCAGGTGATAAAGGGGCAGCCGAGACTATAGGAGAAGTAAAATGAGATGAGATGAAAGATAGATGGGGCAAATATGGAGTTAAGCCTGGGCATAATATAACAACCCCAACCTCTAATTAACGTTAATTCATGGTTAAATAAGCCTAAACAGTAATTAAGATGAAATTCTAAATTCATTGCATATATGTGTTGCATTATTGTGCTTATATCTGTTTATCGTAGAAATATATGTTTCTGTTTTTGTTTCGTTTTGTGAATTGAAGGCCTTATCGGCATTTGATTACGAAGTTGACTGATATATGTGTTATTTGGAATTTTTAAAATTTTATGATATTTTTAATTAAAAATCAATTCAGAACGATTAAATTAAAATAATTAATATCCGATTGATTAGCTTAATCAATAACTTAATTAAAGACCACTAAGAAAGCCTATATAAGGCCTCTATACCTCTTAAGACACATCTCATTTTCATCCTTATGAGCCCAAAACATGGGTGAAAGAGAGAGAGAATAAGGAAAATTGAATTCAAACTCAAGGATTGTAGAAGATAGAAGACTTTGAAGCTTTTGGCTTGAAAACTCAAACAATTAACCATCTAGAGCACAATTGAGAGGCTAAGGTAAGAATTTAAGCCTTTGGTCTTGATCTTAGTTGGTGAATTCATGAATACAAGTATATTGGGCGGATTATTATGAGAAGTGAGCTAGAATAAAGAAACATAGATTATACCATGTATGCATGTCCATTTGAGCAAAATTTGAGTTTGATTTCAAAGAATTCTCTCATATATGTGTCCATCTTACCTTTATTTTGAGAATTCATCTTGATTAATATCATTTCATCTCAATTGATCATGTTTAGAAGCTTTGAAGTCAAGATAAAACATGCATGTCATGTTTTCAAAGAGTTGAGTTTTTGTTTTGCATAATTGGCAAGCTTTTGGGGCTTGATTTTGTGAAATGACTTTGAATTCATGATGTTTGACTAGTTTAAACATGTTTTCTCAAGTTTTGGAGCCCAAAGGTTGCATTCTAAGATTTTAAATTCGAGTTTTAGACTTGGGAGTGCAATCTGGAAATCCCAGATTCTACACTTCCGCTCGAGCGGAAGAATCTGCCCTCGAGCGACCACTCTGTGATCTTATACTTCCGCTTGAGCAACCAGAGTCTGCTCGAGCGTGAAATACAAGCTCCCAGAAGTTTCACATTTTTGCAGACCGCTCGAACGACAAGAGTTGCGCTCGAGCGACCATCAAGTGTCCATCGAGCGTGAAAATCACATAACCAGTACTTTTTCAAAGTTTGTAGACCGCTCGAGTGAAGGAAGTTGTGCTCAAGCGGCCTCACACATGTTTGCATGTCCGCTCGAGCGAAGGTAGTTGCGCTCAAACGGGACCCCTGTTTTCAGCAAATTTTGTTTAAGTCTTTCTAAGTGCATTTTTGGCGTCTTCATTACATCCTAGGCATTCTTAGGCCAAGATTAAGACACAAAAATGAGAGTATAGGCTAGAAACACACTAAGAACGAAATGAAATGAGTTATGTTCAATCCAAACGCGTGTTTTAGCATATGTATCTATTATGTTGGTGCAGGTCATGTGCCATGAGTAGTTGAGCCATTGGTCAGCTACCAAGCTATCTGTGAAGTTATCTATGAATAATAACTTAGTAAAGCTATGTTCGATATGAAATACTTTCTGAACATTATGATATGATATGAACTGTTTCTAAATGATACAAAAGGTTATTTTGTGAGTACATGAATGATGATCCAATTCTTTAAAATGTCCTTGTGGTATCCTTAGCGGAGACCCTCACCCAGGGGAATAATACTGTGGCTAATGGTCATAAGGCCCTCGCTCGGGAGAATAATACCATGGCCAGGCCCTTGCCCGGGAGAATAATATCGTGACCCATGTACGAGATATGTTACTCGGTACCAGAGGTTCCATTATAGAACTTGATATGCTTAACCAACGATATGTTACGCTAAAAAAAGTACCACACATGATTTGCATATGAATATGAATATGACTCTGTTTCTGATCCGAATATGATCATGACTATGTTTCTGTTTTGATAAGAGATTTGAAATCTAAATTTGTTACGGTCATCATTTATTAAAACCTTTACTTTGTTATTATTCACTGGGCACCAGCTCACTGTAATTATTTATGTATGTAGGTGACCAGGCCCAGAAGTGAGGGCCTAAGTTCTGTTTTGCCAAGCCATCCATCGTGCCTCCCGGGGAGGTTCCCGTGCATAAAAGTCAAGTTTTGTGGACCATATCAAGGGTTATTTTGTGTATCACGCTAAGAACATTTGTGTTTTGTCTTGTTTTGTTTTTCTATAATCTGGGCTAAGTCCCTTTTATAATGCTTGCACGGCATTGCCAGACTTATATGGACGTGACATTATATGAGTATATTTTATAGGGTTTCAAATTTTTGTCCCATGTATGTCTACACAGCTCTATGGACTATAAATATTTTATATATTTGCTTCAGCAGCCCCTAGTTATATGTTATTCTGTTAAGAGGTCTTTGGTAATCCAAGGATTACTGACCGGTTACGACACTAAACCTATAGGGACAAGTTTGGGCCGTGTGTAGACACCCCATTTTTTACCGACCTTAAGACTCAGATGTCATCGATTGAGGGCTCGGTGATTGCGCATGTTGTGCTCGTATTCGAGGTTTCAAAGTTCTTGGCTGAGAGCCTCACCTCCGGACCTTGGGACTCTTTGTACTTTGACTCGGTCTGCGGACTAAGTCTTGTTTTCTGTTTCCGGAGAGAGGGAGAGGTCTTGTAGACCATCTCTCAGTGGTTGTAGACTACTTTTCGTGGTCGTAGGCCACTATTTCCGTTCGGAGACTAGTTTTCGATTTTCGGAGCCGTCGGCCGTGCGCCTCGGTTCGGGACCGCTTAAAATTCTCCGTTTGGCACATTTTTTGGAACACACCTTGTTTCCTCTATCTAGAGGGACACCGTGGTCTGGAAGACCACTTTTGTGGTCATACGCCACTTTTTGTGCTCAACAGCCAGTTTTTCTCGACCGCGCGTCTTGCCTCCCGAACTCTCATTTTGCATCCATGTTGGTTCGTTCTTGGCACAAACCTTGTTTTACTTGTTTGGAAGGTGGTACAAGGGTGGGAGACCAGCTTTCTCCTTGGAAACCACTTTTCTCCACGCCAGCCGATTTTCTGGTCGGGAAACTGGTTTTCTTGGTCTTTGGGCCACATTTTCTAGTTTCCCACACCACCATTGGCTTGCTTTCAGCGTGGAGACCACCAATTACCCTGGCCGACCACTTTTTTTTTGGGAAACCACTTTGGGTGGTCGGCCAACCACTAAAAGTAGCAGGCCGACCACCTTTTCTGGTCGACAGGTTTCCTCCTGTTTTGTCTGACTGAATGGATGCCAGTTGTGCTAGTTGGAGGGCACAGATTGTATCCTCCATACACGTGTATGAAGGGATTGCATCCATGTTTAGCTTCTCCAAGAAGCTTGAACCCTTTGTTTTTCTATAAGACAGGCTCTCCCTCTCCTTTCCACAGGTTCTGAATTTGATTTAAGGCATAGGCTTATATTCTCTCTATATTTCTCTCTGTCTCTCTCCATATTTGTGCATTGCTTCACATTTGTGCACACAACCTCCTAGCCTAAACACTCTTACCTTGTTACTGAGGTGTTGGAGGGTCTTGAGAAGGTTCAAGAGTTTGGTTTTTGGCTGAGGAACTTGCTGGTTTTGCTGATGTGAGAGCCGAATAAATAGAGGAACGAAATCTGGTATACCCGAGGAGCCGGGAACTGAACGGCTCCATTCTGCTCAACTAGGACGCCGAATACGTTCTTAAGGCCGAATAGACTTGAGAAGGCATATCAGGACAAATGAAAGAATCATAAATAAAAAGTAGACTCTGGCCCCGAGATCCAGAGAATGGATATAAATACAAGAGTTTCAGATTTGTAAAGGTATGTAAGAATCACTTCTAAAAACTTAGTGAACAAACTTTCTTGAGGAGAAGAACTGACTTGTCCGTCAGAGTGCTAATTCCGGCACCCCCGACCGGAATATTTGTATCTTTGCAGGTGGCTAGCTGAGGATCATTGGCGTCTTCCAGGATCTGAAGAGTATTTCCTTATCCACTTCCCCACAGCTGAGCTTCAAGGGTAATCTCTTTTCTCTCTTTTTAAGCTTTGTCTTGATCACTCTCTTAGCCATACTTGCATGCTTATTTGAGCTTTGTTGTCAACCGAAAAAAGCTCCATATTTAAGTGTTTTTCAAGTTTGTTTAAGGCCCTTTTGGTGCTGAGGGTCATCTTCCCTCTTGCATGCCCTATTTGGCCTTGTTTTGTGCCATGCCATAAGGCCTTGGAGTTAATCCTTGCATGGCCTTTTAGCCACTCAAATCTAGTGTATTTTTAGTGGTTGGCATGTGGTTTTGAGGCCCTAAATCAAAGAGGGGTGACCCTCTGTCTTTTCGTCTTGTTTGTTTGCATTTTTGGCCTATCAAATGAGCATATGTTTTCATACTTTCAAGGCTCGGTTCAGGCACTTTTTGGTGACTTTTAGGGCCTTCCTAGACTCTGTCTATGGCTGGTTTGGTCACCTTGGGTTTGCCTCTTGCATGTGTAGAGTAATCCCTTTTGTGGCTTATCAAAGTAGCATGTCCTTCTTGCATGTATTGGTCATATTTTAGTGGGTTTTTGGCCATCATTTGGCATGCCATGACTCTATTTTTGGCTGGTTTGGTAGCCTCTCACATGATTCCTATGCTTGTAGTGTAAATCATGTTTACTAGCTTAGAATGCATGGTGTTTTGGCCCTCTATTCAAGCATATTTTGGCCATGCTCCAACCTAGTGTTGTTCATATTTTGGGCTGCCTTAGCTCTGTTTTGAGGCCACTTGGTCAAAAGATTCTTGTCATGCATGCTTTTAGTGTAATAGCCTTGACTAGCTTCGAGTTTTGAAGTCCCTTGCATGCTTAACTTGAGGTATTTTCATGTTTTGGCATCATTGAGCATTGTATTTCAGAGCATATAGGGCTGTCATACTTCCATGTTTTCCGCTCTTTAAGTGCCCTTGAGAGTTGTGCTTTTATACCCTATTTTATGAGCCATTGCATGAGCTTCATTTTTGTGCCTTTCAAGCCATCATCCCAACTTATTTTGCTACTGTTTTGGGCCTGCATAGGGTCTGTTTGGAGTTGGTTTGGCCATTTGAGCATTGCCTTGCATGCCTATAGTGTAATACACTTCAGTAGTTTCGATGCTTGAGCCATTCAACATGCATTACATGAGTTGTTTGCATAATTCAAAGTCATTTTGTATGCCATTTCAGAGCTGAAACATGTGTCATTGCACTCCATATTTCATCCTTTCAATGCGTTTGGAAAGTTGTGTTTTGTGCCTTAGACTTGGGGCCGTTGCATCGTGCATGATCGTATATGTTTTGATGCCTTATTTCCATCATCTAATGGCCATTGATTTGGGTGTGGCTGAGGCCCATCCATTTTGGTTTAAGTCCATTTTGCATTGAGTATGCCATGTTGTCGCATGATTGATCATTGCATTGTGCATGCCTTGTTCATCTCGTTGTGTATGTTAGTTTCTACGTGCATTGTGCATGCTAAGTGTCATGTGCATTGAGTATGCCATTGTTAGTTCATAGCATTGTGTATGCTAGTTGCATGTTTGCATGTTATCCCTTGCATGTTTGCATGATTTAGTTGCATTGCATTACAATTGCATGCTAGAGTTGCATTGGTGCATGCCTTGTTTGTTGCATTGTGTTTGGAATAGGGGTTAGTCCGAACACGGGAAACGAGGGACGTTTCATGCTTGAAGTGATGAAACATGCCTCGATTCCCGGTCGCCGATACTCTTGACTACCTATGACGGAGTTGTTGGCTTTAGGTGCTTGTATGTGCATTTATTTCACATTGAGTCGTGTAATTCGACTCCTCGGCCATCATGCATCGAGATGCGTGATTGATAGCCTAAGGGTCAAGGACTACACTCCCTTGAGCTTATGCGATGATAGGGAGAGTGGTCATGCACACGTGTTGCGAATACTTTTCCATCTCTCTCGCTTGCCTTCTGTTGTAGAAAACCAGAAACCAGGGGCAAAAATTGGTTAGCCGACCAGATTTAGTGGCTGGCCGACCACTTTTTCTAGTTTTTCACCACAAAAGTGGTGGCAGGTGGTCTCCAAGGCCAATAGCTGGTCGGCTGCCTTCCTACAGATTCCCAGGGTGGAGTTTCATCCTTCTGGAGCTTTGTGAAGTGTTCTGAGGTCAATTGCAAACAGAGGCAAGTCGGGGCATCGCGAGGGATTTCCGAACAAGGCAATTCAAACATACATGCATCATTTGTCGTTCAAAGCAGAGCTAGGGCTGCCCACATTCATTTAGTTTACATGCTCATTTAGATTGCTTACTTAGTTAATGTTGTGTAATAAGTAGTTGTAACTTGTTATTCATTTCGTCGTGTAATAACTAGTTTAATTAGATTAGCTTAGATTAGCTAGCTGGTTCTGTATTACTTATTTGGACCCTCCATCGAGAGGGCAAATTTTGTAATAAGTGTGCGTGTGTGTGATGTATGTCTTCCAACCCCCATTTCTTTCTCCTTTTTATTTACCAGCTTACGATGGATAGTTTTAGGGCATGTTTCAATTAGCATCCTTATGCTCGCATGTTTGCATCCATTCATCTGTCTTGCATGCACCGAGCTCGGCGCATCATACTAACTGCATTGTACTTCAATTCCAAGTTGAATACATGTATCAAGTTATATCTCACATGACATTTTAGAATAGCTGAGCCTATCTTTGTTGCATTTTGCATGTGTTGCATTAGGCATTCTTGACATAGCTAGGATCGTGCATTGATTACTAACTAGCTTCTTTTTTTGCTCAGAGTACACTGTAAGTGTTTATACTTCAGCATCTTGCATGAGTGTGAGTGTTGCCATGATAGCATGCTTGCCATGAGGCTACTTGTTTATGTGATATAACTGCCTGAATGCCTGTGGGTGAAGGTTGGGTTACTTGAATTAGGACAATTCATTGATTGCGAGTTTTAAGCCCACTTGAGAGTGGCAAATCACCATGTTTTTCTAAGACCACTTGAGGGTGGCAAAATTCGTATTTTAGCCTACTTGCGAGTAGCAAACCATTTTCAAAACGAATATGCAATGCTTTGTTCAAACTTAGGTAATCCAGTCTATACTTGTATGCTGTGCGCATCACATAGTAATTCTAGGTTAATAACCGGAATAAGAGTGCATGTGTTTTCAAAAACAAGATATCATGTTTAGTAGTGGCCGATCTTTGATCGGGCGAGCAAGGGTGCTCATTGCATGACCTTCCCCTCTCGTACCCAAGTTCTTGAGCCGAGGTAACTTTGGTGATGACGGACACATGGCCTTAGGCACGAGTCAGGGTTTCCTAAATTTCCCAAAATAAAAAAAAAATATTTAGGTGGCAATTCTGTATCTGGCAAAGCAGTCCATGTTTGGCACTTCTTTCTAAAAAATCAGTTTTTCAAAATGATTTGTCGGATTTGGACTCTTCGGTGATTTATCAATCTTGCATTGCACTTTGTGAGATTAGATTCAGAACCGTGACATTTGAGTCCAAACTGTAGTAAGCCCAATGAACAAAATGGGATTTTCCCGGGACGTTCGGGCCCGTCTACAGTTTCTGGTGACTCTGCTAGGGACTTAGAGAACTTGACTCGAACTCATGATATCATGTTTTGATTACACTTATGTGTTTCTTTGCATTGCATTTGCATTGGTGCGCCTAGGACACCGTGTTTGCCATCTGCTATTCATGAATGGTTTGCCGGAGGCTCGCTTTGAGAAGCGTGTCTTAAGCCTGACCGGTTACGGGTTCTGCCACGATGGGAACACAAACCCTGGTTTTCACTAGGGCACCCTTTTTAACCATTCGACCTAGTGCATATTCGGAATCCATAGTGACCATTCCAAGCTAGGACAGGTTGCTTACCCGATTGTAGGTTGTTTGAAACCACTGCGTACGTAGTGAAACCCTAACTCCTGACAAAATAGGATAGGGAAACCCTACCCCAACATAGGGGTGTTTTTGGCTCTCACTTGCTTGCTATATGCTTTTAGAGTGCGTCTCTACAGGAATGCATCAGTTTGCAAGTCTGGGCATCAGGCTTGTGGGCATCAGCATCAGTGTTTTGAGAATCAGTTATATCTGCGGGTATCATATTCAGATTTGGGGCAGTGATTTGGAAACAATGATCAGTAGTTAAGAACAGTATATTCAGCTTACAAATGCCAACTGTGTGTTGTGTTTATTTAAGCCGTTATGCTGTTCGTTTTCTGGTTGTTTATTTCCTTATTATGCTTTATTTATCTTTTTGCTAGGTAGTTTAGCACAATTGCTTCCAACCAAGCAGATATTCCCCAAGCACTCTGGACTAGAGGTTGCAGACTCCATCGATCTGAGGATCTGGTAGACGGACAACCAGTGTTCCATTCTTTACCCTCGGTTACTAGACGGAGGCGATTAAGCGAGGATATCGGTCAAAGAATACCAGAGGGCTTTGTCTACCCCACCTGAGTATAGTAGGGATCAGAGTTCTTTTTCTCCAGCGGAGAGGGAACATATACCAGTAGTTCAGCTTAATCAGGGTAGTATAGCAGGAATGGAAGAAATGATGCGTTAGCTCCAGGAGAGCATGAAAACCATGCAGCAAGACGCTGCTCATCAAGCAGAATTTGCCAAACAACAGGCTAAGATCATGGCCCAACAGGCAGAACTAATCACCAGACTACAGCAGCAAGCCGGGGCATCTGCTTCACACCAAGCTCCTCCCCCACCAAGGGTTCCAATACCCGGGGAGACACCAAATGTCCAGGAAGATACGGACATTCCGACAGGACCGGCTCCACCCCCAATCCTACCCTAGCTATCCAAAACACCCACCAACCTACTGGATTCTCCCTTTGAGTTCGAGGTGGACCCCACAGCATTAAAAGTGAGCAAGCTTGAAAAGCTGTTCAAGAAATCTCAGGGTGTCAAGTCCATTCCAGATATCGAAGATGGGTACACCGATGCGGCCGTGACGCTGCCGGACCGGTTTAAGATGCCACACATTGACCGTTTTGATTGATCCGGTGATCCTATGGTACATCTGTGGTTGTTTTCGAACATACTAAGGCCGATGGGCCTCACCAAATTACAAAAGCTTTCTTTATTCGGCCGAACCCTGTCGGGTGTAGTGGCCATTTGGTACACAAAACTGGAAGATTCCATCAAGAGGAACTGGGAGGAGATGGCTGAGGCCTTCGTAGCTCAATACTCCTATAATACACAGATCGAGATCACAACTCATGATCTTGAGACGACTAGACAGGAGCTGAAAGAGAGCTTTTCTAACTTCGTAACCCGCTAGAGGGCCAAGGACTCAATGATGACCATTAGGCCGACTGACAAAGATCAAATACGGATGGTTGTGCGCAACCTTTAACCCAAGCTCATGTAGAGAATGATCGTCCTCCCTCACCCCACTTTTTCAGATCTGCATGAGATTGGGGTGCAGATCGAGGACGCTTTGAAGCAGAGTCTGATTGATAATGACAAAGAACAGCCCAGGAGGACCTTCAACCGCAACGCAATGCAGCACAAGCAGTCTATCGCCAGAGCCTCAGAAGTAAGCATGGTCACCACCACTCCCCCAAGAGCCCTTGCAGCTACACCATTCACCGGTGCGTCCGGAAGCAACCCATAAACAACCAAGTACCAACCTCGAGGCCAAAGAACCTTCACTCCATTATACATGCCCCTGTCCAAAGCTCTGGGGGTTTTAATCAGGAAAGGGCACTTGAAGCCCCTGGAGCCACGGCCATTGCTAGAAACACTTCCCCCCACCCATAACCCAGCCAAATACTGCGCCTTTCACCAGCAGCATGGTCACAACACCGACTATTACTTTAGATTGCATCACGAGATTCAGGATCTCATTGACAATAGGGTGATCGTGCCTCCGGAGAAACCCAATGTCACAACCAACCCTCTCCCACCACATAACCAAGCTCCACCTCCCAAATGCATCAACTCAATCCAAATTGGGGTCGTGTCATACGACCTTAGCATATATATCACCCCATCTCACCTACCCAAGCCAGAGGTGTTCATTTCTGACAGCACTGACTTGTGCATGTTGGACATCTCCCGAACCCAACCCGAACTAATGGTGGTGACTATCGAAGACAGCATAGGGATGACTTCGGAGGAAAGTGGGACTAGTGATTCAAGGTCTGAGGAATTTGGGAGCTCTGCTGAGGAAGTATACAATCCAGGTGGCTACATTACGTCAGTGGGCCAGGTTAGGCCGAATGTGGAATTGCCAATGGGGGCAGAGATTTGTGTAGTACGGGGGAATGGGCTTGATCAGAGGGTAGATGACTTAGCAGCTCCGGAAGGAGACTTTGCTAACCTTCAGCTTTTCAACGAACAAGATCCAGGAGACATGACAGTCAACTAGTTTGATTTTGATGGGTCAGCAGGGCTTACAGGGTGGCTTGACGACCAACCAGATATTGTTGAAAAATCTCAGCCAGAACAGGGCCTGTCAAGGACAAGAACATTAGTCAGGCGGAAGGCCGGAATCGTAATGCATCACGAGAGGCCGGTGCCAAGAATTTTTCTTGGGATTTGGGCATTTTGAATACAGGACATGTTGAACAGCAGGCTGCACTGACGCAGTTGAAAAGGGAAGGGATCGAAGATTTTGAGAAAGCCAGAAAGGCTAAGGCCCGCGTAGGGAATGAACGTGTTGTGTGCACAAGAACAGAGCATACTGTGAGCACATGGACGGAGGGTGCTGTGGGTACAAGGACAGTTATAACAGAGCCGGACAGGTGTTTGTCGGCTGCCAATGGAATGTGGTAGGAAGACAATGACCTATGTCTCACCCACACCGACGAGGACTGGGGGAGCAATCAACCGGATGATACCTGGTATATTGGTGAAGTTGACCATATGACTAGGAGTGGGCGGTATTTCAAGCCCCCGCACCTAGATCAACCAGAGGCGTCTGAGAAGGACAAGGAGTCGGAGAAGCAGAAAGAGAAGCTACTTAAAGAAGAGGCCGTGCTGAAGCAGTTAAAAAAGATACAAGCAGACATCTCCATCTGAGGACTACTTGTGGCTTCACGTGTTCATAGACAAGCTGTCCTATCGGCAATGGACAAGGACAAACTCTCAATAGACACCACGCCTGAACAGCTGGTGGGATTGGTTTTTCCAGGAGGGGCTTTCCCGATGTTGACCTTTTTTGACAAGGAACTGCCACTTAAGGGCACGAATCATAACAAACCACTCTACATCTCTGTGGAGTGTAGAAACAAATGGATACCGATGGTTCTTGTCGACACGGGATCCGCTATTAATGTGTGCCCGTCAAGGACGGCATATGCAATCGGGTTGAAGCCCGCGGACTTCGTGCCAACAGCCCAGGTGATAAGGGCATATGATAACACAAGTAGAGAGGTGATGAGGACCGTGAAAATTCAGACTCAGATTGGTCTAGGACAACACGAGATTAACTTTCATGTCTTGGACGTTCCCGCAACCTTCAATTTACTCTTAGAGCGGCCATGGCTGCACCAGGTGAAGGTAGTCTCTTCCACCCTGCATCAGATGTTGAAATACCCTCATGGGAAGAGGGTGGCTATAGTTTTGGGGAATTTGTCAATCCATCCGCCGCTAGAAGTGTCTACACCGGTTTTGGAAATCAAGCATGGCACGGAGGATGTGTTCCTATCAGGTTTTACCCTAGCCGAGGCCCGGGTCGTACAGAACATCTTAGCTGTTGATGAAGGGTTGTATGTTAGCGCCCAGTCAGTATACCTCATGAACAAACTCCAGCACATCCTTGGGATGGGGCTAGGAAGAAGTGGCCGGAAGGGCATTGCAGTATCAGCCGAAGTGCTACACAACCCACATACCTTTGGTTTGGGTTATCTGCCCACCAAAGAGGACTGGGTGAGGAAAGGCAATGAGATGGCTGGGAGAGCCAGAGCATAGCAGGCACCGACCCATCATGGGTACCTGTAGACACCCCATTGTTGACCGACCTTAAGACTCAGACGTCATCGATTGAGCGCTTGGTGATTGCGCATGTTGTGCTCGTTCTAAGGTTTCGGAGTCTCGGATGAGAGCCTTGCCTCCGGACTTCGGGGCTCTTTTGTACTTTGCCTCGATTTACGAACCAAGTTCTGTTCTCGAAGGGAGGGAGAGGTCTCGTAGACCATCTCTCAGTGGCCGTAGGCTACTTTTCATGGTTCCCGTGAGACCGATGCTTGGAGACCGATTTTGGGCCGTCGGCCGTGCGCCTCGGTTCGAGACCGCTTTCGTTTGCTCTGGTTTTTGGCACACACCTAGTTTCCTCTCTCTAGAGGGACACTGTGGCCCGAGAGACCACCTTCATGGTCGCACGCCACCTTCGATGCTTAACAGTCAGTTTTCGGGGCACCCAGCTGCGCGTTTTAGCCCCCGAACCCTCGTTTTGCACCCGTCTTGGTTCTTTTTTGGCGTAGCCCCTATTTTCATTGTTTGGAAGGTGGTACAAGGGTGGGAGACCACCTTTTCTCCTTGGAGACCACCTTTTCCCGGTCGGCCGATTTTCTTGTCAGGTAAGTGGTCTCTCTCACTTTTGGGCCACAATTGCTGGTCTCCCACCACACCACTTGCTTGCATTGAGTGTGGAGACCACCCTAGGAGCCAACCGACCACCTAGACCTTTTGACCCTGGTTGGCCGACCAGGGGGAGTGGTCGGCCGACCACCTGAACTGGTCGGCCAGCTTTCTCCTTTTCTGTCTCACTGAGTTGGTTCCAGCTGTGCCAGCTGGAAGGCACAGAATTGATCCTCCATACACGTGTATGGAGGATCTTCAAACTTGGTTTTAAGCTTCTAGGAGAAGCTTTGAACCTCTTGGGCTATAAAGGGAAGGCTCCTCTTCCCTTGCAAGGGTTCAGAATTTAGTTTAAGGGCAAGAGGCTTACATCTCTCTATATCTCTATACTTTGAGCCCTAAAGTGCTAAGTTCTTGCCCCTTTGCACCACACCTCTTATTCTAACACCTCCAACACCAACCTAAGCTTCTTGGAGGGTCTTGAGAAGTCTTGGAGGTCTGGTTTTTGGCCTCAAAGCTGCTAGAGTTGCTGAGCTTCAAGGGTAACACTTCTTTCCATCTTTTGGACTTTATTTTGCTTCATCTCTTAGCCTAGTTTGCAAGCATATTTGAGCTGTCATAAACTAAAAAAAGTCTTATTTTGAGCTTCTTAACATGTTTGTTCAAGACCATTTTTCTGTTGGGGGCCATCTACCCCCTTGCATGCTTCATTTCCCTTTGTTTTGAGCCATGCATTAGGGCCTTTGTGTTGAGATTTGTTGGCCCTTTTGACCACTAAAATCCAACAGATTTTTAGTGGTTATTATGTGTTTTTGAGCACCAAAATCAGAGAGGGGTGACCCTCTCACCCCTTGTCTTATTTTATAGCATATTTGGCCTAACAAAGGAGCCCATGTGTGCATGCTTCCTAGCCTCATTTTAGGCCCTTTTTAGTGAGTTTTAGGGCCTGCATAATCTCTATCCAGAGGTGGTTTTTTCATATTGGGTGCCCATCTTGCATGTGTAGAACAACTCTCTTCATGGCCTATCAAAGGAGCATCTCATTCTTGCATGCATAGACCATGTTTCAGTGAGTTTTTGGGCTTTATTTGGCATGTCATACCTCTGAATTTTTCTGGTTTAGTGGCCTCTTGATTGCCTCACATGCTTGTAGTGCAAATCCCCTTTACTAGCTTACATTGCATGCTATTTTGGCCTTGGATTCTAGCACTTCTTGGCCATGCTTTAAACTGATCTTGTGCATGTTTTGGACTGACTTAGCTCTGTTTTTATGCCTTATGGTCGAATGATGCTTGCTATGCATGGTTGTAGTTCAATACCCTTGCCTAGCTTTGAGTTTTGGAACATATTGCATGCTCATGTTGAGTTGTTTCCATGTTTTGGGGGTATTGTGCATCATATTTCAGAGCTTATATGTATGCTATATTCCCATGTTTTCCACTCTTTAAATGTGTTTGAGACTTGTGCATAAACGCCTCGTTTTTGGACCATTGCATGAGCTTCATTTCCATGCCTTTCGAGCCATCATTTTAGACCATTTTCCCACTGTCTTGGACCTTCCTAGGGTCTTTTTGGGGCTGGTTTTGCTATTTGTGCATTGCTTTGTGTACCTCTAGTGTAATGCGCTTCACTAGTTTCGGTATTCGGGCCATCTAGCATGCATCGTGTGAGATGTTTGCATGATTCGGGGCCATCTAACATGTAATTTCAGAGATGGAAAATGTGTGATTGTATGACATATTTCATCCCTTACCATGCTTTGATAGAGTTGTATTTGGTGCCTTAGGTTTGGTCTCTTGCATTGGTGCATGTTTGCATGTGTTTTTGTTACCTAATTCCATCATGTTTGGCCACTGATTTGGGTGTGGTTGAGGCTCACCCATCTTGGTTTAAGTCCATCTTGCATTGTGTATGCCATTCTAGTCATAGCATTGCGCATGCCATGTAGTTCGTTGCATCGAATATGCCATTTGATATTCGCATTGTGTATGCTAATCATATGTTATCATATTGTTGCATAAGGTGTCTTGCATCGAGTATGCCATGTAGTTCATAGCATTGTGTATGCTAGTAGCACGTTTGCATGTCATTCTCTGCATGTTTGCATCATTTAGTCGCATTGCATTTAGGTTGCATAGTCCGAGTTGCATCGTGCATGCCAGGTATATTGCATTGTGTTTGGAATAGGGTTTAGTCCAAACACGGGAAACGAGGGACGTTTCGTACTCCAAGTGACGAAACGTGCCTCGATTCTCAGTTGCCGACACTCCGGATTACCCATGATGGAGTTTAGGCCTTGTTGTGTTTATATGTGCATTCATTTTACATCGAGTCGTGCAATCCGACTCCTCGGCCATCATGCATCGAGATGCATGATTGGTGGCATGAGGATCGAGGACTACACTTCCTAGAGCTCATGCAATGATGAGGAGAGTAATCTTGCATACATATGTTGAAGATACTTTGCCATGCCCCTTTCTCGCTCTAGGTTGTGTATTATTTATTCGGACCCTCCGAGGAGGGCAATGTTGTAATAAGTGTGCATGTGTGTGATGCATGTCTTCCAACCCCACGTCTTTCTCCCTTTTATTTACCAGCTTATGGTGGTTAGTTTTAGGGCATGTTTCAATTAGCATCTATATGTTCGCATGTTTGCATTCATTCATCTGTATTGCATGCATCGGGCTCGACGCATCATACTAATTGCATCGTATTTCAATTCCAAGTTGAATACAAGATTTTTGTAGCATTTCATATACCATCTTAGAATAGCCGAGCCTATCTTAGTTGCATACCTGTATGTGTTGCATTAGGCATCTCAGCATAGTTAGGATTCATGCATGATTTCTAATTAGCTTCTTTCTTTGGCTTGGAGTACTTGGTATGTGTTTATGCTTTAGCATCCTTGCATATGTGTGAGTGACTGCCATGATAACATGCTTACCATGAGGCAAAGTGCTTATGTGATATAACTACCTAAATGCCTATGGGTGGAGGTTGGATTATCTGAATTGGAACAATTCATTGATTGCGAGTTTTAAACCCACTAGATAGTGGCAAATCACCATGTTTTCTAAGCCCACTTGAGGGTGGCAAAATCCGTATTTTAGCCTACTTGCGAGTAGCAAACCGCTTTAAAAAACAAACATGAAACGTTTTGTTCCAACTCAGGCAATCCAATCTATACTTGTATGCTGTGCGCATCACATAGTAATTCTAGGCTGATAACCGGGATAAAAGCACATAATGTTTTCAAAACTCGATATCATGGTTAGTAGAGGTCGATCTTTGATCGGGCGAGCGGGGGTGCTCACGAAGTGACCTTCCCCAATCGTACCCAAGTTCCCAAGCCGAGGCAACTTTGGTGATGACGGACACATGGCCTTAGGCACAAGTCAGGGTTTCCTAAATTCCCCCAAAATAAAATATTTAGGTGGCGACTCTGTATCTGGCAAAGTAGTCCATGTTTGACACTTCTTTCTAAAAATCAAATTTTTAAAATGATTTGTCGGATTTGGACTCTTTGATGATTCATCGGTCTTGCATTGCACTCTGCGAGATTAGATACAGGACTGTGACATGGAGTCCGAACTGTAGTAAGCCCAAATGAACAAAACGGGATTCCCTCCCGGGATGTTTGGGGATGTCTACAGTACCCTAAACGGACGCTTTGTCCGGGAGGGGGAGGATTTTCCATTCTGCGGTTTCCCAAAGCCATGGTTGAACACAGAGAAACGTCGCCTGCCAGGGTTTGAGATCTTCTTTGACCTAGAATTATCTGGGGATGACGTTGCCGAGGAGCAGATAGACCCATCAGCTGAAGTTGAGTAGTGTGGGAAAGTGGATTCTGAGAACACCGATATTGAAATGGGGGTAGCACTGGCTTGTCTACTTTCAGATCCTCTGATCGTAAAGAAGTGCTTGGGGGATAACTTCTCGGTGTCCATGATCGGGAATGAAACGATTGCGCGCCCACCTTCAAACATTTTGGATGCATCCATCGCACCCTCCCTCATCTGGCAGTACGAGGAGGGATTTTTATCAAACAGCACCGGGTCAGGTAGTGAGCCAGAATCTGATTCCACCGAGTCTGTGAAGTCAAAATCAGGTTCCAACTCGTCTGAGTCTGAGTCCGGTATTCCTGGGGGTGACAACCCGGATGCCACAGTCCTATCTCGGTCATCTTTTTCTTTCTCTTTTGAGTCTGTTGTAACAGAAGAATCAGACGATTTAGAATTGATTAATGAGAGTGGAATGGCTGTGGTTTCTGAGTACTTTTCTGTGCCTTTGATTTATTGTATTAATCAGGACTTTCAAAATTTTGATGACAACGACGAGGAAGAAATTCCTCTAGTTTTACAACGATTAATTGATCAAGAGCAGGAGAGATTTGTTAAACCCTTGGTTGATGAAATCACTACAGTTAATGTTGGTACAGAGAAGGACCCGCGGCTGGTCCAGATTGGGTCCACGTTGTCCTTGGTAGAGTGCGAGCGCTTAGTCACTTTATTAAAAGATTTCAAAGATGTTTTCACGTGGTCCTACGAAGACATGCCTGGAATCGATCCTGAGATTGTACAGCACCGGATCCCTCTTGACCTAGAGGCCCGACCCGTTAAACAAAAACTCAAATGGATCCGCCCAGACTGGGCTCTCAAGATTAAAGAAGAGGTCACCATGCAAATTGACGCAGGGTTCCTGCTGGTATCTGAGTACCTAACTTGGCTGGCCAATATAGTTCCAATGCCGAGAAGGATGGCAAAATTTGGGTATGTGTGGATTTCAGGGATTTGAATAAAGCCAGTCCGAAGGACAACTTCCCTCTGCCGCATATCGATGAGTTAGTGGACTTCACTGTAGGGCATGCGTTGCTCTCATTCATGGATGGGTTTTCTGGCTACAATCAGATATTGATGGCACCCAAAGACCGAGAGAAGACTGCTTTTACCACCCCGTGGGGGACATATTGCTATAGGGTGATGCCATTTGGGTTGAAGAATGCTGGAGCTACATATCAACGGGCCGCGACCACGATATTACATGACATGATCCACAAAGAGGTTGAGGTGTACGTGAACGACATGATTGTCAAGTCCAAAGAAAGAGAGGGCCACTACACCGCCTTGCAAAAGTTCTTCCAAAGGATCAGAGAATTTTGGTTCTTGGTGAATCCTCGAAAATGTCGTTTGGTGTTACTGAGGAAAATGATGGAGTTCTTGATTACACAGAGAGGTATCGAGGTCGACCCTTCCAAAATCAAGGCCATCTTAGAAATGCCACCACCAAGGACTGAAAAGGAGGTACGAGGCTTTCTAGGTAAAGTGCAATTCATAAGACGGTTTATTACTAAATTAACCTTAACTTGTGAACCACTCTTTGGTCTCCTGAAGAAAGGAACGAAGTTCCAATGGGACGGCCGATGCCAAGCTGCCTTTGAACAGATCAAGCAATACTTACAGAACCCACCTGTGTTGTCACCACCTGAGCCGGGGAAACCGTTGATTTTGTACCTTCTAGTGACTGAAACTACAATGGGCTGCATGCTCACACAGGAATCCGAGGACAAAATGGAAAAAGCTATCTACTACCTAAGCAAGAAGATGTTGGATTACGAGACCCACTACACTACACTACACTCCACTCGAGAAGGCTTGTTTGGCCGTGGTATGGGCTACCAGGAAGCTGCAGCACTACCTGTTAGCTCACTCTGTAATGTTGGTTTCAAGATTAGATCCCATCAAATATCTCTTCGAGAAACCAGCACTTACGGGTAGGCTAGCCCGTTGGTTATACCTTTCGAATTCGATCTGAAGTATGTGACTCGCAAGTCAGTAAAGGGGAGAGCGGTAGCGAAGTTCCTAGCCGATCACCCAGTTGAAGGGGATGAAGCAGTTGAGTACTTATTCCCAGACGAGGCTATTTTGCATATCGAAGATGAAACTTGGACGATATACTTTGGAAAGGCGTCAAACCAATACGGGTATGGGATAGGGGTGTTGCTGATAGCACCCGACAATTCCCGTATCCCTCTAGCATTTAAACCCCAGTTCAAAGTCTCGAACAACGAAGCAGAGTATGAAGCATGCATTGCTGGTTTAGAAGCCGCCCTAGAACTAGGGGCAAAACGGTTGGATGTCATCGGGGACTCGAACCTTGTTGTATCTTAAGCTAAAGGAGACTGGAAAGTCAAAGAAGAAAAGATGAGAATCTACCATCAAACCTTGGACTTGTTGATTCCTCGATTTGAGAAGCTGAACTTCGCTCATCTGTTAAGAGAGAACAACAGGTTCGCAGATTCACTAGCAACTTTATCTTCCATGATAGACATCCCTTTTGGAGTCCGGATGCGTCCGATCATCATTGACCAGAAATTTGTGCCGGCTTATGAGCTAATTGCTGCCATAGATGAGGTTCAAGATGAGAATCCCTGGTATCACGATATATGGAACTTCCTAGGGAAAGAGACATATCCAGCAGGGGCAAATACCAAGGATAAAAGGGCAATTAGAAGAATGGCTGCTCAGTTCATCATCTGTGGAGGTAAACTATATAAGAGAGGTCATTTGGGAATGCATAAACTATGTGTCGACACCGAAGAATCGAAGAGCCTGATGGAGGCCATCCATGGAGGAGAGTGTGGAGCGCACATGAGTGGGGTGATGCTAGCTCGGAGGATTCTCAGACAAGGTTACTACTGGTCCACCATGGAGGAGGATTGTATTGGCTTTGTTCGGCGATGTCACAAATATCATATCCATGCAAACCGCATGAATACCCCGCCGTCGAAGCTATACAATATGACTTTGCCATGGCCATTTTCAGGTTGGGGAATCGATGTGATCGGGGCTGTCACTCCGAAGGGGTCTAATGGGCATGAGTTCATTCTGATCGCGATAGACTATTTCACAGAGTGGGTTGAGGCTCAATCTTACACGGTGTTGAAGGTTCACATGTTACGAAGTTTATCAGGAACAACATCATCTGTCGCTACGGGGTCCCCAATGAGATTATTTCAGATAACGGTTCCCACTTCAAAAAGGAAGTGATTGACTTGTTGGAAAAATACAACGTGGCTTTTCATAAGTCATCCATATATCGACCGCAGACCAACGGAGTAGTTGAGGCCGCCAACAAGAATATCAAACACATTTTGCAGAAGATGGTGGAAACCTACTGGGACTGGCCAGATAAGTTGCCATTTGCTCTGTGGGGCTACTAGACTTCAATTAGAACTTCTATTGGGGCGATTCATTGGTTTATAGGATGGAGGCCGTTCTACCTATCGAAATTGAGGTTCCGTCATTACAAATCTTGGTGAGTGCCGATAAATTAGGCAGATTAGCGTGACGGTTTGAAGAACTCATGCTCTTTGTAAGGACGAAAGCAACTGTACTATGTTCAAGGTTATCAACGACGAATTGCCAGGGCTTTTAACAAGAAGGTTAAGTCCAGGAATTTGAAAGAAGGAGATTTGGTGCTCATAGACAACCGAGCTCCCATCCACGAACCTAGGGGCAAGTTCAGACCCAATTGGACTGGTCCTTACATCATCAAGTCTATCTGGTCGGGTGGAGCTGTCGTTCTGATGGACCTAGATGGCCTAGAGTTCTCCCAACCAATCAACATGGACAAGTTGAAGAAATATTACCCCTGAGTGGCTCACTAGGTCGAAAACCTGAAAGGGCGACCTAGGCAAAAGTTAGAGTATAGAAAAATTTAAAATTACAAAAACTGAGCTCGCAAGGTTGAAAACCCGCAAAGGGCGGCCTTGGCAAAAGTTAGAGCATAAAAGGTGAGGGTTAATACACGAGTAAACCTGAGCCGAACCACATAAGGCTTGATTCCCATCTTTGGGATACGTAGGCAACTTCATCTTGAAGTCCAGCCACAAACATTTCCCCGATCAACTTTCTCCATGTGATCATGTCGGTCATCTTTGTCCATTCTGCATTTAAGAGCTTGGTTGTGATCTCCAGTGCAGTGTTTTTCAAACTAGGGGCAACTTTCCAGTTGCCGGGATCCGGGGTTGTACATCTCAGTGACAGATCTCAGGCATGTCCAGTTCTGATCCATATCGAAAATGATTTTGAAAAGTTTTAATAAAAGTTGATTTTGCTCAAATTAATCTTTTTATGACTTAGACCATTTTTGGACCAAACGAAAAATTTTTAGTACCCACAACCTTCAATTACATTGATTTTAGTACAGAGTTCTCCTACTCTTGAATACAAATTGAAGTTGCTTTTTTGTTACACTCATAGAAAACTTGAAAGTTCTGATTAAAGCAAATAAATTCGGGGCATAGTCAGATGTTTCTGCGCCCGCTCAGAGTCGGAAGTCTCGATGCCAAATTTGGGCCCAATCTGTGCCTTTTTATTGAGCCAATCTATGCACTCATCAGAAAGGGTGTAATTGAAAGTGGGAGCGGGGCCAGAACCTCTCTCGTCCTCCATGCCGTGGCATACCAAGCTAGCTGTGCACCTCGGACCGGAAATGCAGCTGGGTACTCTATTCCCTCTGTCGGGCAAATCTGATCATGGCCGAATTGGCGCTAGAACTGGAAAGGAAAGTAAAACAAGCAGTGTGTCAGGCCAATCAACTGAATCCCGATTTGCCGGGACATGCTGTAGCTCATTGCCTGTAGATTGAGCCAAGGACAACGCCAAGCAATACGGTCTGCGGACAAACTGCACATCCAGTCGAACCACCATCCCTCATCAAGGGCATCGACTAGACGTCGCCGAAAAAAGTAGCCACGAGCTGAGTATGCTGGGCAAGAGTCCACAACCTGCAACTTATCCATCAACCACACCTGGGGAGGGATGGAAAATGAGAGATTAAAGAATAGAGAGATGTACGATGAGAGAAAAGTGAGAAAAGGGTTTTGTGAGAAAAACCGAGCCTGAGGGCCGAGTGATGTGAGTAATATATATGAGGAAGGGTGGGAACATTACCTACAACAGTAGTGGACTCCCCGCAAATCTGGTCATTTCCTGGCAATGGAAAGCATCCAAGCCTATCAATGTCTCAGCCAATGTCATGGCAATGCAGCTCTTGCCCTCTTTCAAGCCTTGGGCAACTTCGATCAAACGAATGCTAGGCCCACTGAAGCCTAGGGCAAGCAAAATGTGAGACAACATGCACAAGCAAAGGGCATGTTGCCGAAAACCTTGCCAGTGGTGATCACTGCTATCACCGGCATTGAAAAAACAATGAATCAGGCTGAGGATGTCCAATTCTCCGTCACGAATCAAAGACCGAGCGTCATGCATAATGAGCCCACACATTCGTCCTAAGGCTTGGATGTGGCCGAAGCGAAGTTGGGGCAAGATTTCTTCGTTGCGCTCAGATTCCATCAAAGCTTGGTAGTCTTCGAAGGTAGGACACGTCTCTTGCCCGCCAAAACTAAAGACATCTGTTACCGGGTTCCAAAACCTTGTCGCGACATGGAGAAACGGAAGGTGCAGCGGGGTGCGACTCAGCATGAATAGTGCATTTATGTCGACGCCTCGGAAGTTCAACTTTTCCGAGCCATCTAAGGTAGCAATCCAAGTTGTGAGATTTTGGACGAGAAATGCCTCCATTTTGATGTAAAACTGAGATGGAATGAGAAAACCACAAAGCTGGAACTTTTATGGAGGATAAGGCACTATTTGGAGGACAAGTGTCAAAAATCTGGAGGTCACCATGCCAACTGGTCGGCCGACCACTTTTTCTGGTCGGCCGACCACATAAATGGTTTACTAAGCAAAAAACTGGTCGTCCAGCCACATTTGGTGGTCGGCCATGGAGAAAAACTGGTTTTTGGCCTTTTCCTAGTCTCTACAAGGGAGCTCCTAGTTTACCTCTGTTTCGGATGCGTTCCATCGCCCCGTGTGTCCGAAATGCATTTGCTTATCGAGTTGTTAAGTTTTGCTTATCGAGTTGTTAAGTTTTACAAAGTTGTCGAGTTTTGTTCATCGAATTGTTGCCCTTTGTTTATCAACAATTGTCAAAGTTTGCTTATCGAGTTGTAAACTTGCTAAGGTTTTGTTGTTTCTTAGTGAGTTAAGCTGTTTAGTTTGCTATGTTGGCTCATTACCTGACTTCGCAATGTACAATGCTCGGTTTCCATTCAATCTCATTTTTGTGCAAAATGATGCGATGCGATGCTAAGAATGCAAGATACAACACTTTTTAAACAAAAAGCTGTTTCATTCCATCATAGCTTCTTTTGTTACAACATTTTACAACAGGGTACAAGTTTTAAAGAAAATAAAACTGCCTAAAGCTAATGTGCTGCAACTACTAGTAAACAAAAAAAAAAGGAAATAAAGCAAGAACATCTGCATCGGTGCTATCAAGCTCAAGATTGGAAGGCTCTCTTCATCCTCTTCGTCTGAGCAACCTCTGCACCACCTCTACCTGCACCACCATCCGAATCGGAGCCGCTGCTTCTAACCCTCCCCACATCACCTCCACTCGGAATCGAGCGAGCCCTCCTCTCTACCTGCAGATGTCTCCAACTGAGGATGCGCAGACTCCTCCTCCTCGCTGGACTCCTTATCATCTCTGATAAGCTCTCTACGCCTGCCTCGGCTGCGAGTCGAGCCCCCTCTACCAGCCCCTCGAGAAGGTCTGAATGGCCCAGCCTATAATAGTGGGAGCTGGAAAAAAAAAAAGGGGGGGCATTTTGAATACATCAGTCAAAGTATGTATATCAGATGCAGATGAAGGAATGTTGCGTAGAGTGTGTGCTTGTAGATGTAGTATGTGAATGTGGTGTGTCAGATGTGCTCTACACATGCAGTCAACCAATGTAATGGAATGTTCAATTTCAGTATGTCATCAGAAGTCTGATAAATGCAAGGAAATTGAAAAGTACCGAGACGCCGGCGATGAAAAGTTGTGTCTCCCTCCGCAGGACCATGCTCTCGAGTGAGGCCACCACTCCGAGTAACCCCTCAATATACACTCTGGGAAGCTACAGATGTAAGTGCAAGTCACTAGTGAATGAATGAATGTCTAAATATCTGAGTGATAAATCAAAACTGTAAAGCATACCGGTGGCGAGTCAGGGTCACTGACGTATCGATGATCAGGCAATGGAGGCTCTAATGGAATCGAGTAGGATGTCCCATACCACCAGCCTGTCAGCTCGGTTGGAAGATCCGGCCACTCAGCTCTAGCCCCATTCCTCGATGTGCCCGCCTTGCTAGTCGAAGGGGTATCTGCAGCCCGGACTCAACTCGATAATGGCATGTTAGCAACCCTTCTCGTGGGAGTACAGACACCTGTCAGTGGAGGCATCAAGTATGTATGGCGGTAGGTCGCATAATCTCCCTCCTCCAACAACAGAACTGCATCAGTACCCAACATGAGCTCCTCGACCTCCCGGGGAGTGAGTCCCTCAGTGGATTGCATGTCATCTGGAGGTGCTAAAGGGATACCCTGATCAAGGTTGCCCATCGTCTGACGCATGAAGCGATCCCCCAGAAACCAGGCCCTGCCAACTGGCCTTTCAAATAAAATCGGTAGAAGCCACGCCCGAGGAATCAGAAGGCATCTCGACAAGGGTGCCGTGGTCGCCAAGTGATCTACGGATAACAAGTGCATAAACTGATTAGATGTCGTAAATATGCAAGATGAACCAAAGCTGAAAACATGACAAACTGAGAGTTTTGGATTACCTCGTCGGCAGTCTGATGTCGAAGCTGTCGAGATAGGGCAAAGTCTCCCGAGTCCTCGGCCGGCATCGATCCTCAAATCTGCGAGAGAAGGGGATCTCCAGAGGTACCTCAACCTCGAGCTCAGTGGCCAGCGTCGGAAAGTAGGCATAAACCCATAGCTGTGTAAAAAACAAGACAGTGGCTGTCAGAATATAAAATGTACAGAAAGTACAAAATGCTGAGTGCAAAATGTGAATATAGAATGTACAGAAAATACAGAATGCTGAGTGCAGAATGTAGGATACAGAATGAAATGTGTGCCGTGTGTGTAGTATACAGATAATGAAAAGCGGAAATGTAAATCAAGTAGGCAGAATATACCTCCCAGGCTCTCCTATAGCCACCTACTATGTTTCCTCGCCTACAGGAGGTCGCGCTCATATAACAGTAAAGGGTAGTGAGGCCGGCGCCACCCCAATCATACTGGCTGACCTGTGATAGGTCTACTGAAAGGGTGGGCGCGGGTGAGTTCGCGACCCGGAACCTCAATCCGCCATCCGATCATGATTGGCCGGATGGAAAAATCAATCATCCGTCCGCCAATCCGGCGGATGTGGATTGAGCGGATTGGTGGTTTGGCGGATGGATGCGAATCGGTTTGGCGGTTTAAAATTTTATAAATTTTTGACATAATTCAACTTGTATACTTTCTCAAAAAAAAAGAAAAGTGTTACAGTCAATGACTTAAAAAAGTATTACAATCACTGTATGTCTTATCTAAAGAAAGAAAGTTTAAATTTTTAGAATATCACGATCATTGCATGCCTCATCCACTTATTACAATCACAGCATGATTCATCCACATAAAGTATTATTACAATACATGGTTCTTAAAATATAAACAATTCAAATCCTGACCATGAGCGAAACGGTGGTAGAAATTGTATGTCTTTGTATTGTTACATCTATATATGTTTTGAAAACAAAACCAACCAACATATATCATATTTTTCTATTTATTATTTTTGGGGAGTTAGATTTAAAAATCAAAAATATAGATAAATATCGTTTATTTTTCAATTCAAAAAAATATTCAAAGTGGCTGAAAACTTTTTAACGAGAATATTTAGCTCCTTTTGATTGAAAATACAAGCATAATATTTAAACAAATTGAAAACACAAAAGTCTTATAAATTACTAGTAGTGCTCACGGTTTGGCGGTTTTAGCCGGTTCGGTTCGTGAAATAAATCTCAAATCCGCCATCCGTCCGCTTAAATTAGCGGATTGGAAAATCAATCTTAGTAGTCCACTCGTCACGCATCCGTCCAAATGTAGCGGATCGGTTTGGTTGATCCGGTTTTAGGCGGATTCGGTAAATCATTGCTCACCTAGGTCTACCAAAAGCCGAGCAAATAAAGTCCAACTGTGTTCCCTGCCGGAGAACGAGTGGTCCCGAGATGAGAACATCAAAACCCCGCATATCAGTATCTCCTCAACAGTCTCAGGCATAGTCCTCCTGAACCGCTCAGAAAACTAGGCATACCTAACTCTACCTGATGATCTGTCTATCGGCGGGCGGGCTCCCAACAGATAAATCCAAGCCGCCTCCCACTCGCCCATGTCTACGTCATAGGGGACCGGTCGACCGGCTACATCAAGGCCCGTCAACATAGAGAAGTCATACAGGGTCATCTTCATGTCCCCAGTAGCTGAAAAGTGGAACGAGTTGGAGGTGTCCCACCATCTCTCCACAAGTGCCTCCATGAGAGTTCTACTCGCCGGATAATGTGATATCCCCACGTAGAAATGTCCAAATCCCACCTCGTCCACGATGTGACGTACAACATCTGGGAGCTCCATATACCACTCCTTAGCAAGGATCGATCCATAACCCCGTGTGAAATGGGAAGATACCTGCATCTAGAATGAACAGATGTATTCAGTTTCAAAATGGAATGTATGAGCTACGTGCAAATGATGTAAATGAACTGTGTGTTCAAAAATGAAGTGAATGAGTTGTGTGTTCACATATGAAAGTGTATGAGCTGCGTGTTCAGAATTAGAAATGAGCTGTGTGCCCAAAGAACGAGCTGTGTGCCCAAAAAGTGAGCTGTGTGCCTGAAAAGTGAGCTATGTGCCTGAAGAATGAGCTGCGTGCCTGAAAAGTGAGCAGTGTGCCCGAAGAATGAGCTGCGTGCCCGAAAAGTGAGTTGCGTGCCCAAAGAATGAGCTGTGTGCCCGAAAAGTGAGCTGCGTGCCCAAAGAATGAGCCGTGTACCCGAAAATGTGATGTGTGCCCGAAACAAACTGTGTGGTCATAATGAGTCGTGCGTTCAGAGTAAGCTGCGTGCCAAATATTGTGTTACAAGCTGCGTGATAAATGAACAGAGTATTGTTATGTATGAGCTGTGTGCCAAATGGACCGGATGGATGCGTGTAAATGTGTTCAGAACAAGCAGGTATAATACATAGCGAAAACATGAAGCGAGCAAGAAATGTAAAAATATAGTGCAGAGAATGTAAAAGGGAAGTACGTACCTCTCACGCCTGGTGAGATAAATGAGACTCTGGCTCCCATAGCAGTAGGTCCACGGGTGCTCGCCGCGCGAAGTCGGTAAAGTAATAGAAGGTGGTAGGAGGTAAAACGTGCTCCTGAGGGTGGTACCTCTCCGGGTCGAAAGGCCGAACCCTCGGAGTCAATGACATGATGTCTGGCTCGTCCCCAGCATGTGGATAATTTCCGTCGTGATGAAAGTGATCTGCCATCCGAAGAAATCTGCAAAAATGAGCAAAAATGAGCGAAATGAGCCAAAATTGCAAAAAAGTCAACAAAAGTCAACTCTCGGGAAAGGAAAAAGTCAACAAAAGTCAACCCCCGAGAAAATGTGCCAAATTTCGAGACAAACATACCTCAAGTGTCGAAAATGAAGAAAGAAGCTCCGAAATCAAATTTTAATTGGTTCAAAGTGAAGAAAATCGAAAGTTTTCGCGAAATAACTTCGCGTGGGGCATTGGAAAACACGTATAAAGCGCAAATCTGAGGGAGAAAATGGTCTAGGAAGGAAGAGGGTGTATTTCAGCCTTAGAGGTGTGAGCAAGAATGATTTGGATGTGTGAACTTAAAGGGCCGAACATCAAAAGACAAAACTGCCCCAATTTTTGTAAACTAGTTGACCGACGGTTTTTGGCGGAACCACTTTTTGGGCAACAATTGGTCGGCAGCTTTGCTAAGTGGTTGGTGGCCCTCCTGGGTGGTCTCCAAGGCCCCTTTGTTCTCCTTGCGTATTATGGTGATGATTGGAGTCCTCGGCTCTCGAGAAAGTACAAGAAAAGTGCACTTTTCGGCGCGAAATGTCTCCGCAGGAACCTCAATTCAAGTCTTCGACGTTCAGCTCGTCGTCACTCGCCAAGAGCAAGGTGTATCCTTTTTGAGTACATTGCGACCCCTCCGAGAGGTAAATCAGAGGTCGCATTTGAGTTGCTCTCTTTAAGGCTTGTACTTCTTTACTCAGCATTTTGTTTCAAACATGCTTTTGAGGTTGCACTTGTCCTACATTGTTATGCACACTACTTGCATTGTTGTGCACGTTTCATTGGCATTGACATGCACTTATACTTTGCATGCGTTGTCACGCACGTTTCACTTGCATCGATGTGCACTTTCCCATCAGCACCATACGTATCCGCGGTCGATATGGCGTTGAACATGTATTGCTAACTATGTTGTACCTATTAAGTTTCCTTCTTTTGCAGGCACGATATTGTATGTAGAGTTCATTCGAGGCTGGTGCGACCAAACGATATTGTATGTACAGTTCATTCAAAATGGTGCGACGAGCGATATTGTATGTACAGTTCATTTGAAGTCGAACATTTAACCATAAAGATCAGTATTCTCCATGTGAGACATAGTGAGAATTGTATAATTCTCTTACATCCTTTCTGCATGTGATGTAGTTTGGTCTGTATTCGCTTGCTTAAATTGTTGCATTTATTATGTATATTTGCTGCATTACAGCTTTCTTTGCATGATCATAGGTTATGTCCAGCATTGTGCAAGTCCTTTGCATTTTGCCCCTGCCTGCGGGCACATCTCTTTGATTATCGCGTCTGTTTGTCTAAGTCTTCGGCCTTGTCAAAAATGGGTCGTCTCTGGCTTTGACATTCACTCCCGCCACTTATGACTTTCGAGTTCACAAAGAGGGGCAAATCAGAGACACCCCATTTTTGACCGACCTTAAGACTCAGACGTCATCGATTGAGCGCTCGGTTATTGCGCATGTTGTGCTCGTATTCGAGGTTTCAGAGTTCTTGGCTGAGAGCCTCACCTCCGGACCTCGGGACTTTTTGTACTTTGACTCGGTCTGCGGACTAAGCCTTGTTTTCTCTTCCCGGAGGGAGGGAGAGGTCTTGTAGACCATCTCCCAGTGGTCGTAGACTACTTTTCGTGGTCGTAGGCCACTGTTCCCTTTTAGAGACTAGTTTCTGATTTTCGGAGCCGTTGGCCGTGCGCCTCGGTTCGGGACCGCTTAAAATTCTCCGTTTGGCACTTTTTTGGAACACACCTTGTTTCCTCTATCTAGAGGGACACTGTGGTCCGAAAGGCCGCTTTTGTGGTCATACGCCACTTTTTGTGCTCAACAACCAGTTTTCGAGGCCCCCGACCGCGCGTCTTGCCTCCCGAACTCTCGTTTTGCATCCGTGTTGGTTCGTTCTTGGCACGAACCTTGTTTTCCTTGTTTGGAAGGTGGTACAAGGGTGGGAGACCAGCTTTCTCCTTGGAAACCACTTTTCTCCCCGCCAGCCGATTTTCTGGTCGAGAAACTGGTTTTCTTGGTCTTTGGGCCACATTTTCTGGTTTCCCACCCCACCATTAGCTTGCTTTCAGTGTGGAGACCACCAATTACCCTAGCAGACAACTTTTTTTTTGGGAAACCACTTTGGGTGGTCAGCCGACCACTAAAAGTAGCAGGCCGACCACCTTTTCTGGTCGACAGGTTTCCTCATGTTTTGTCTGACTGAATAGATGCCAATTGTGCCAGCTGGAGGGCACAGATTGTATCCTCCATACACGTGTATGGAGGGATTGCATCCATGTTTAGCTTCTCCAAGAAGCTTGAACCCTTTGTTTTTCTATAAGAGAGGCTCTCCCTCTCCTTTCCACAGGTTCTGAATTTGGTTTAAGGCATAGGCTTATATTCTATCTATATTTCTCTCTTTCTCTCTCTATATTTGTGCATTGCTTTACATTTGTGCACACAACCTCCTAGCCCAAACACTCTTACCTTGTTACTGAGGTGCTGGAGGGTCTTGAGAAGGCTCAAGAGTTTGGTTTTTGGCTGAGGAACTTGCTGGTTTTGCTGAGCTTCAAGGGTAATCTCTTTTCTCTCTTTTTAAGCTTTGTCTTGATCACTCTCTTAGCCATACTTGCATGCTTATTTGAGCTTTGTTGTCAACTGAAAAAAGCTCCATATTTAAGTGTTTTTCATGTTTGTTTAAGGCCCTTTTGGTGCTGAGGGTCATCTTCCCTCTTGCATGCCCTATTTGGCCTTGTTTTGTGCCATGCCATAAAGCCTTGGAGTTAATCCTTGCATGGCCTTTTAGCCACTGAAATCCAGTGGATTTTCAGTGGTTGGCATGTGGTTTTGAGGCCCTAAATCAGAGAGGGGTGACCCTCTCTCTTTTGGTCTTGTTTGCTTGCATTTTTGGCTTATCAAAGGAGCATATGTTTTCATACTTTCAAGGCTCAGTTCAGGCACTTTTTGGTGACTTTTAGGGCCTGCCTAGACTCTATCTATGGCTGGTTTGGTCACCTTGGGTTTGCCTCTTGCATGTGTAGAGTAATCCCTTTTGTGGCTTATCAAAGTAGCATGTCATTCTTGCATGCATTGGTCATATTTCAATGGGTTTTTGGTCATCATTTGGCATGCCATAACTCTGTTTTTGGCTGGTTTGGTAGCCTCTCACATGCTTCCTATGCTTGTAGTGTAAATCATGTTTACTAGCTTAGAATGCATGGTGTTTTGGCCCCCTATTCTAGCATATTTTGGCCATGCTCCAACCTATTTTTTTTCATATTTTGGGCTTCCTTAGCTCTATTTTGAGGCCTCTTGGTTGAAAGATGCTTGCCATGCATGCTTTTAGTGTAATAGCCTTGACTAGCTTCGAGTTTTGAAGTCCCTTGCATGTTTAACTTGAGGTATTTTCATGTATTGGCATCATTGAGAATTGTATTTCAGAGCATATAGGGCTATCATACTTCCATGTTTTCCGCTCTTTAAGTGCCCTTGAGAGTTGTGCTTTTATACCCTATTTTGTGAGCCATTGCATGAGCTTCATTTTTGTGCCTTTCAAGCCATCATCCCAACTCATTTTGCTACTATTTTGGGCCTACATAAGGTCTTCTTGGAGTTGTTTTGACCATTTGAGCATTGCCTTGCATGCCTATAGTGTAATACACTTCAGTAGTTTCGATGCTTGAGCCATTCAACATGCATTACATGAGTTGTTTGCATAATTCAAAGTCATTTTGTATGCCATTTCAGAGCTGAAACATGTGTCATTGCACTCCATATTTCATCCTTTCAATGCATTTGGAAAGTTGTGTTTTGTGCCTTAGACTTGGGGCCGTTGCATCGTGCATGATCGTATATGTTTTGATGCCTTATTTCCATCATCTAAGGTGTGGTTGAGGCCCATCCATTTTGGGTGTGGCTGAGGCCCATCCATTTTGGTTTAAGTCCATTTTGCATTGAGTATACCATTGTAGTTCGTAGCATTGAGTATGCCATCTTATCGCATGATTGATCATTGCATTGTGCATGCCTTGTTCATCTCGTTATGTATGTTAGTTTCTACGTGCATTGTGCATGCTAAGTGTCATGTGCATTGAGTATGCCATTGTTAGTTCATAGCATTGTGTATGCTAGTTGCATGTTTGCATGTTATCCCTTGCATGTTTGCATGACTTAGTTGCATTGCATTAAAATTGCATGCTAGAGTTACATTGGTGCATGCCTTGTTTGTTGCATTGTGTTTGGAATAGGGGTTAGTCCGAACACGGGAAACGATAGACGTTTCATGCTTGAAGTGATGAAAAATGCCTCGATTCCTGGTCGCCGACACTCTTGACTACCCATGACGGAGTTGTTGGCTTTAGATGCTTGTATGTGCATTCATTTCACAATGAGTCGTACAATTCAACTCCTTGGCCATCATGCATCAAGATGCGTGATTGGTGGCCCGAGGGTCAAGGACTACACTCCCTTGAGCTTATGCAATGATGGGGAGAGTGGTCGTGCACACATGTGTTGCAAATACTTTGCCATCTCTCTCTCTTGCCTTCTGTTGCAGAAAACCAGAAACCAGGGACAGAAACTGGTCGGCCGACCAGATTTAGTGGCTAGCCGACCACTTTTTCTACTTTTTCACCACAAAAGTGGTCGGCAGGTGGTCTCCAAAGCCAATAGCTAGTCGCAGCCTTCCCACAGATTCCCAGGGTGGAGTTTCATCCTTCTGGAGCTTTGTGCAGTGTTCTGAGGTCAATTGCAAACAGAGGCAAGTCAGGGCGTCGCGAGGGATTTCCGAACAAGGCAATTCAAACATGCATGAATCCTTTGTCGTTCAAAGCAGAGTTGGGGCAGCCCACATTCATTTAGTTTGCATGCTCATTTAGATTGCTTACTTAGTTAATGTTGTGTAATAAGTAGTTGTAACTTGTTATTCATTTCATCGTGTAATAACTAGTTTAATTAGATTAGCTTAGATTAGTTAGCTGGTTCTGTATTATTTATTCGGACCCTCCGTCAAGAGGGCAAATTTTGTAATAAATGTGCGTGTGTGTGATGCATGTCTTCCAACCCCCATTTCTTTCTCCCTTTTATTTGCCAGCTTACGATGGTTAGTTTTAGGGCATGTTTGCATCCATTCATCTGTCTTGCATGCACCAGGCTCGGCGCACCTATAGACGTCCCCGAACGCCTCAGGAGGATGAATCCCGTTCTGTTCATTTTGTGGGGTTTACTACAGTTCGGACTCAATTTGTCACGATTCTAAATCTGAACCAAAGAGTCCAAATCCGGCAAATCGTTTTGAGAAAAACAGATTTTTAGAAAAGAAGTGCCAAACATGGACCGCTTTGCGGAATCTGAGTCGCCACCTAAATATTTTTTAATGGGGGAATTTAGGAAACCCTGACTCGATGCCAAAGGCCACGTGTCCGTCATCACCAAAGTTGCCTCGGCTCGGGAACTTGGGTACGATTGGGGAAGGTCTGCTATGAGCACCCCCTCTCGCCCGATCTGAAGATCGGCCTCTACTAACCATGATATCCGATTTTGAAAACGTTATGTGTTCTTATTCCGATTAATTAGCTAGAATTACTCTGTTATGCGTGTAGCAAACAAGTATAGACTAGATCACCTAATTTGGAACAAAGCATTGCATATCCGTTTGTTTGGAAAATGGTTGAAATTGGCTACTCGCAAGTAGGCTAAAATGTGGATTTCAATGAATTATCCCAATTCAAGTAATCCAGCCTTCACCCACAGGCATTCAGGCAGTTTATCACATAAGCATATAGCCACATGGTAAGCATGCTGTCATGTTAACATTCACACTCATGCGAGATGCTAAAGCATAAAAGACTTACAGTGTACTCCATGCCGAAACAATGAAACTAGTTAGCAAAACATGCATGACCCTAATTCATGTTAAATGGCTAATGCATCACATACAGAATGCAACTAAGTAGGCTCGGCTACTAATGACATGGCATGGCACTTACTTCAAAACATGCTTTGAAACACGTATTCAAGAAAGTGTATGGAAAATTGCAATGCAGTTTGAATGATGAACCGAGCCTTCGGTGCATGCAAGACAATATGAATGCAAACATGCGAAGCATAAGAATGCTAATCGAGATATGCCTTGAATCTAACCATTGTAAACGGTTAAATAAAAGGGAGAAAGAAAGGGGATTGGAAGACATGCACACACGCACGCACCCTTATTACAACATTATGCCCTCACTTGGAGGGTCCGAATGAAAGAGTCCGAATATCCAAAGTAGGTACAGTCCAAAGCAAAATAAACATCTAGCTAATCTAAGCTAATTACTTATTACATCACAAACTAATTTAATCAACTATCTAAGCTAATTAAATAATTACAAAACAAACGAGCCAATTAACAAATTAACTAACTTCAACTGAGCATGCATCTAGCTAGCTACTGAAGCTAATTAATCTAAGTTATTACATAATTAGAAACCTCGGGACACGAGGGATGCACATGCTCGCTTCGGTTCCTCGCCTTGGAATGCCTTCCATTTGCTCTTTGGAGGCTCTGTTTGCAAGGTGTCCTCCAGTTCTGGGTGCTGAAACTTACCAAAACACTGCAGGGAAAGCTCAAAGGCACCGCCAGAAAGGAAAGCCGCCGCCCGAGATGGCCCATCTTAGCCAAAGGTGGCACACTGCCGGCCATCAATGGCAGGCTGCCAGCCACTGGTGTGCTGTGACACCAAACTGCAACAAAGCACAAAATAGAGGAAGAGGAGGTTTCCCTAGGACATGTATGCACCATGGCACTCAAAATCACCTCAAAACATCAAGGGAGAGGCCAAGTCGGATCCACGACCATCAATCACGCATCCCAATGCATGATGGCCAAAGATCCAACTTGTGCAAATCAATATGAAAATGAATACACAAATATAACAAATAAAGCCTAGAACTCTATCATGAATCATCAAGAGCTTCGGCAACCGAGAATTGAGACGCATTTCATCATTTGAAGTATGAAACGCCCCTCGTTCCTCGTGCTCGGATTAACACTTAATCCAAGCAATACAACACATAAGCATGGCAAACATGCAATGCGAACAACCTAACAAGGCTAATGACATGCAACAAGCACATAAGCATGATGTGAGGCAACAACCTATGACAAAATGCAATATGAACATATGAACATGCAAGGCATGTAAAGCTAAGCAAGTATGCAACAACATACTACATGTAACGAGCATGCAACAACATGACAAAATGGGCTTACACCAAAAATGGACAACTCTCAACTAGGTCCAAATTAGTAGCCAATAACGATGAATTAAGCCACACAAAACACTCAAGCATGCAAAATGCGAAAGGTTCAACAAATGGGCCTAAAAGGGCAACTCTCAAAAGTGCCTAAGAAGTGACAAATGTGCAAGTGTAACAACACTATATGCACTGAAATGAGATTACAAATGATGCCAAATCATTTAAACAACACAAGTAAAGAATGCGAAGGTCCTAAGTCATGAAAGCTAGCAAAGAGCAATACAAAAGAGGCATGCAATACATGGCATGAACACATGAACTAAGCATGGATAGAGCTTAATTAGGCCTAAACAGGGGCTTAAACGTGCTGGAATGAAGGCTCAAACACCTAGGCATGCAAGCACACAAGCTAAGCCTTAAACTAGGCAGTAATGCACGACATTCCAAGACACTTGAAGCATGGATGAAGTGGGAATTTAACAATGGTACATGCTCTAAAATGAAGCATTAAATGATGCCAAATCATCTAAATATCTCAAAGATAGCATGCATGCATCACCGAAACACAAAGCTTGCAAGGTCAATTACACTACAGCTATACAAAGTATGCATTATTTGACTAAGAAGCATAAATACAGAGGCAAGGCAGCCCCAAAACATGAACATTTCTAGTTCAAAGCATGGCCAAAAGGTGCTAGCATGATGGACTAACATAGCATGCAATATTGGCTAGTAAACATGGTTTACATAGAAAGTGTATGAAGCAGGTAAGAACTCATCAAACCAGAAAAAATCAGTGAACTAAACATGTGAAAATATGCCCAAATAATCATGGAAATGCAGCCAATACATGCCAAAATGAGGGGCCTCTTTGGAGGGCCACATAAGGGATTATTAGGCACATGCAAGATAGACAATCAACAAGACCAAACCAACTCTGGAAATGGCCCAAGAGGGTCCCAAAACCCATTGAAAAGGGCCTGGAACAAGGCCTAGAGGCATGCAAAATGAGGTCTCTTTGGAAGGCCAAAAAGGCCACCAAACAAGACAAGGAGAGAGGGGGTCACCCCCTCTAATTTGGGCTCTCAAAACACAACAAGGCCACTAAAAATCCATTGGATTTCAGTGGCTAATAGGCCAAAACAAGGCCAATGAAAATACTCTAATGCATAGCTCAAAACATGATGAATTAAAGCATGAAAGGGGAGAGATGACCCCAAACAGAAAAATTATCTTAAACAAACATGTTTATAAGCTCAAAAGAAAATTTTTTCTAGTTTATGACCAATCTCAAAGATGCTCACAAGTAGGACTAAGATATGATGCAAAAATGGCCCTAAAAGGAGAGATAAAGCACAAGGGACAGAAGCTGGCCCCAAATGGCAAAGAACCCTTCAACAAAGTTGAAGATGGGCTCAAAACAAGGCACTTTACAGTTTACATCAAGCCACAAAAATAATCAAAAATAAGGCCAAACTATCATACAAGAAAAAGGCCTAAAAGAGGAATAAAGAGACAAGTGGTAGGAGGAGGCCTCAAACAGCAAAGAGTCCTTTATCAAACATGTAGAGGAGCTAAAAATATGATCTTTTTCAGTTCATGAAAAAGTTCAAAAATGCTTGCAAGTAAGGCTTATAGATGAAGCAAGAAAGTAAAAGTTTAGGGGAAATAGGCACTTACCCTAGAAGAGCAGTAAACCAGCAGGTTTTGGTCCAGAATTCTGAGCTTCCAACCTCCTCAAATGGCCTCCCAAGTGTTGGAATGGAGGATGGAGGTGTGTATCTAGGTGTTGTAGTGCAAAAGGGCAAAGAAATCCAACTCTAAAGCCTAAAACACACACAATATAGAGAGAAAGAGAGTTTTTCTTCTTCAAAACTCAGAACCCTTGTCAAAGAGGAAGGCCTCTTGCTTATATAGAACAATGCAAAGCCAAAGCTTCTTGAACAAGCTTTTCAAGGCTTCCATCCCTCCATACACGTGTATGGAGGGGAGTAAACAAAAATCCAGCTGGCTCAAAAGATCTGCCTGGAAACCAGCTAAGATAGAGGAGGTGCTGGCCATCAAGATGGCGGCGATACACCTTGATGGCCAAGGGCTTCATCAGTGGCCGGCAGGGGAAAAGCCAGGGCCGGCAGTGCACTATGAGGGCCACTCTAACAGGACCTAGTCAGGGTCCAAAAATGAGACAGAAAGGATACAAGGTCCGGGAAACTCGAACCGGTGCGTTTGGGCGTTCGGGATTTTTTCCGGGACGTTCGGGCGCGTCTGCACTGTGACACATAAGGAAGGTGGGATGCTTTGCTTCAAAAAGGAAGGCATGGGGAGTATAGAGCTGGGAAATGAAAGCATCATCTGAATGGGCTCTATACTCATTGCCATTTCAGTATGAGCCTTCCTTGTTCCTTTTGAGGCTAAAGAAGCCAATGTCGAATAAAGAATGACTACTGCTGCATTTCAAAAAATAGAAAGGAAATGTTAACTTTTTGTTAAGTCCTGGAGAGAGAATCAAAAGGAATTAAAGAACAAATTACCAGCTTCAAAGGTTGTGATGGTGATGATTGAAGAGCTTCACAGGGCATAGAGCTCAGCAGTTTGTTTCTTCCTTGCAGCCTCCTTTTGTATTGCTTCAGCGGTAGCAGCCTCTTTTCTTTGCATTTGTTGTTGTCTCATTTTCTCAGACCTCTGGAAAACGATAATTTCTTTGGAATGCTCTTGCTCCACTACCCTGGCAGCTACCTCATGAGTAAGGTCTGGGAAAAAATCAGAAAGGGAAACTGTCATTTTCTTTATCCGCTTAAATGGAGTTTCTTTTTCCTTTGCTGCTTCATTCTCTTCTGCTGGAGTTTCAGGCACCTCTTCTTTAGGATCAAGCAAGAGTTTCCTTTTCCTCTGTTGTTGCTGCTTGCCATTAAGAATGCTCAAAGCTTGAGCTCTCTGATGAGAGTCTTCCTATAGAGCTCCTACACCAAGAATAGAAGCTATAAGTAAATAAGCAAGGCATCAAAAAAGAAAGAGAAAGGGAAAATTGAGATGCATACCTTTCTTCGAAGTAGCCCTAGTGATTCTTGGAGGAGGAGGTGAGGCAGCAGGAGTAGATACAGATACAGAGACAGTAAGAGTAAGAGTTGGGATGACAGGGCCAGTGGAGGCAATAGTTGTGGTCCCAGTCTCTTTGGACTTAGCTTGAGAGGACACGTCTAGCCCTACCAACAAATCCCGAGGAGAGATAGCCAGGAGCACCTCCATATTAGCTGTCCACCAATTCTGGTACCTCCTCAATGCAGTGCCATGTGGGATGAAGGGACTGAACTTGAATTCGACCAAGCCTTGTATCAACTTGGAAGTTGCCTCATCCAGCCTAGTTCTTGGCACCTTCAGGTCTTTGGTTGCAAGATTAGGGTTAGTTTGGCTATAGAGAGAGACAGGAATTCCTTTAGTAAGCCCAAGTTGCATAGCAAATTGGGCGAGGCAGTAAGGTTCAACAATACACTTATAAGCTCAAATATTCAAGGTACCAATATAGAGCTCCCTTGGAATCAAAATCAAGGCCCACATATCCCCATGAATGGGGTTGGAGTAGGCATTGTCAGCAAGGAAAGTCCTCAGCCATGTTGGTCCTGTGTTAGCCGCAAAGGGGCAGAAGAAGGTGAAAAAAGGGAAAGCTGGAATTTGATGGAAGAAATTGAGGTAAGAAGCAAAGCTAGAAGGGTAAAGTGAAAGTTTGGCATATTTCATTCCATAAGTGGTAGGGTCTTGCACCAAGAATCTCAAACACCTAGAATGCAAGTCAGTGAAGTAAGCGAAAAACTAGAGTTGCAACACCCATAGTGGTCCTCCTAGGTTGGCATTGAGGGGTTTCTCATAAAACTGAGAGTAAGCTCTACATACATGACTCAGTACATAAGGAGCTAAGGATATCTTCTTAGGAAAAGCAAGAGCCCTAGCAAAAGGGGCGAATTCAGGCATAATCCTCTGTGAGGAGGTACAGAATAAAAATTTGCAGAGTCAATATAAGAGAAAAGAAAAGAACTCCCGATCGGTCATAAGGCCTTCCATTTTATTCTTAGAATTCACAAAATCACTAAAAGAAGTAGTCAGAGGAGGAATAGAGAAGGGAACATTAAGATCAAGATAAACAGGACCGAAAGGAGTACCAGCGAGTGATAACCCTAGAAGATAGCACATGTCAAGGATAGTGGGGGCCATTATGCGACACCGAAATTGAAAAAAATTGAAAGTTGGGTTCCAAAAACAAAGAGCAGCAGGTATGAGAAAAGGGTTTTCAGGAATAGAAAACCAGACCACTTGAAGGGCGTCAAGAAGACAGAGTTCTTGGAGGTTGTAGACACCCCATTTTTGACCGTCCTCAAGACTTGGACGTCATCGTTTGAACACTCGATGATTTTGTATGCTTGTGTTCGTTTTGAGTACCCAAAGTTCTTGGTCGGGCGCCTTATCTTTGAGCTTCTAAACCTTATCTATTTTGTGCTTGGTTGTGGACCAAGAGCTTGTTGTTTCAAGTCTAGAGGAGAGGATGGCTTGTCGACCAACCCCATAGCCTACCGGCCATGACTTGTGCCTGTCGGCCATCAGTGGTGACCGGTCGGCTATGTTGGTGGCCGGTCGGCCACATTGGTGGGCGGTCGGCTACTAATGGTGGCCGACGGCCATTTTTCTCATTTTTCAGATATTTGTTTGCCAATTGTGCCAACTGTTGTTCATTGAAGTGCATCTTCATACACATGTATGGTAGGATGATTTCAAGCCTTAACCTTGATTTCCTGTATATAGGGGGTGCTCTCCCCCAGTTTGAGGGGTTAGAATTTTTGGATCAAGAATTTCTCTCTCTCTCTAGACTTCTCTTTCTCTCTCTCTCTAGACTTCTCTTTCTCTCTTGCTACTTTACATACACTTGCTTACTTTCTCTACACCTTTGCACATCAACCCTTAACCAAACACCTTCACCATTGAGCTAAGGTCTCTTGGAGCTTTGTTTGAGCCTTAAAAGGGGATTTGAGCTTAAGTTGGTGGCTAAATTGTGTTGTGCTTCAAGAGGTATAACTTGTTTTAAATACTTGCTTTGCCATCTTGTTACACTATTTTTGAGTTGGTTTTCAACTACAATAAACTCTGGTTTTTGAGGATTAACATGATGGTTTGAAGCTATTTTGTGTTAAGAGGTGATCCAGCCTTGTTGTTCCTTGGCTTTTGTAGCTTTTTGTGCTATCTTTCATCACCTTCAAATCAAACTTTTTAGGCTTTTTAACCACTGAAATTCAGAGTTATTTCAGTGATAAAATCCTTGTTTTGAAGTCCAAAATTGGAAGGGTTAGCCTCCCCTCCTTGTGTCTTGTTTGTATGCCTAGATTGCTTAACATGTGAGCATGTTTTTCTAGCACTTTGTAACTTAATCTCAGCATGTTTTTGCTACTGTTTTGACTAGTTTCAGCTATGTTTTGAGCTGGTTTGGTCCTTTGAGGCTTGTATTGTGTGGTTGTAGTATAAAGAGGCTTCACTAGCTTAATGTTCTAGGCTTTTTAGCATGGATTGTATGAGTTGCTTACATGCTTTAGTGTCATTTTGCACTCCATTTCAGCACTAAAATCTTTGCAATCTCCCTCTATTCTTCACCCTTTCATTTATTTTGAAAGTGGCTTTGAGCCCCTTGTTGGCTTGAGTGTGAAATGGAAACATTCATGCTTAATGGTTTAATTCCTTCGAGAGTTCATTATCAACGGCATGGGGTCTCTTTCATACTTAAGACACTTGTGGTTTAAGCCTACTTTTAATTAGAGGACACTCACCTTGGACTTAATTGATTAAAGAATTGATTGGTAATTTAAAATGAGTAAACAAAATAAACAAGTAAAAGAGGCAAGATAAAGCATCTTTCGTGTTGCATTGCATGTGTTTGGATCGAACGTTAATTCGAACAGGAGAAAAATGAGACGTTTCATACTCAAAGTGATGAAACATGCCACTTTTCTTAGTCACCATTACCCTTGATCATGCATGATAGGGTTGTGGTTTTTTTGAGTCTTATTTTGCACTCATTAAGCTTGTACAAGTTTGGTTCTTTAGCCATCATGCATGGAAATGCTTGGTTGATGGTTTGAGGGCCAAAGGTTACACTCCTTGGAGCTTGTGTAATGATAAGGAGGGTAACAGTACACACAAACCTCGAAAATACACTGTTTTGCCTCTGTTTTCTCTCTGTTGCGGCAAAAAAGGAAAGTTTAGGGTAGGGTGGCCGACCGGCCACCAGCATCAGCCGACTGGTCACCAATGGTAATCGACAACCACCATTGGTAGCTGACCAGCCATCAATGAAAAATTGCACACGTGTGCTCCTAAGTTGGAGCAAAGGCATTCTAGAAGTTGGCGGAACAGAGGTTGCAATGGCAAGGCGGTGGCATTTTTGGGAGAAGCAACCGAGCATGCATGCGTTCCTCGCCCTCGAGGCCATTTAATTGCTTTAGTTAGCTTAGAATAGCTTGTTACTTCAAGTATTGTACTTAATTAGTTAGTGTAACTAATTGTTCAATTTTGTGTTGTAATAATTAGTTAACTAGATTAGTTAATTAGTTTGTAATAGTTAGCTTAATTAGCGTAGCTAGTTAGCTTGATCATTCGGACCCTCCTTCGTGAGGACGTAATGTTGTAATAAGTGTGTGTGCATGTGTGTATGTCTTCCAACCCCACGTCTCTCTCCCTTTTATTTAGCTTGCGACTAGTCTATACTTGCTTGTGTGCGTCACATAGTAAATGCTAGTTTAATAACCAGAATAAGGATGCATAATGTTTATAAGATGACATATCATGATTAGTAGAGGCCAATCCTTTGATCGAGCGAGTGAGGGTGCTCATTTCAGGACCTTCCCTCTCGTACCTAAGTTCCCGAGCCGAGGCAACTTTGGTGATGATGGACATGTGGCCTTTGGCACGAGTTAGAGTTTCCTAAATTTTCCCAAAACTAAAATATTTAGGTGGCGACTCTGTATCTAGCAAAGCAGTCCAATTTTGGCATTATTTGATTTAAAATCAATTTTCCAAAAAGATTTGAAGGATTGGACTCTTTAGTGATTATCAGTTTCACATTGCACTTGTGAGACTAGATTCAAAATTGCGGGAGTCCGAACTATGAGGCCTTCTTTTCAAAACCTTTCCGAAAGGCAGGGGCGCGGAAAAAGGCAAGTCCACAGTTTTTGGCGACTCTACTGGGGATTTAGAGAACTTGACTCGAACTCATGATATGTTGTTTTATTTATACTTATGTGTTTCTTTACATTTGCATTTGCATTTGCATCGGTGCGCTTAAGTCACAGTGTTTGCCATCTGCTATTCCTGAGCGGTCTACTGAAGGATTGCTTGGAAAAGCTTGCCAAAAGGCTGACCGGTTGCAGGCTCTGCTACGATGGGAACGCAAGCCTTGGATCTGGACTACCGCTATACTGTTTGATCCTCCTTTCACTTCTCAGTGTTAGGTGTAAGAAGTATATTAGGTAGTCTTACTGAGGTACCCCTTTCGACCAATTGACCTAGTTGCATATCGGAAGCCATAGAGACTATTCCAAACTAGAATAGGTTGTTCACCCGAATGCAGGAATTGTTTGAAACCGCTTGGTTGCGTAGTGAACCCCTAGCTCCTGACGAGATTAAGATAGGGTAACCCTACCCCATCATAGGGGTGTTTTGGCTCACACTTGCTTGATACGTGCTTTTAGAGTGAAACTCTGCAGGAATGTATGTATCAGTTGCAAGTCTGGGTATCGGTTTAGGGGTATCAGTTTTGAGGCAGAAATCAGTATTTGAGTGCAGTTCTTCAGCTTGTGATTACAATTGTGTGTTGTTTTTGTCTAAGCCGAGGTGTTGTGCAGTTTCTGATTTTTGTTTCTTTTTGCTTTATCTTCCTTTTGCAAGGTAGTGTTTCACAATTGCGTCAAACGAGGCAGTTACCCCCCAAGCACTCTGGACTCGAATAAGGCAACTTTACCGATCTAGGGATCTTATAAGAGGACAACCAGTGTTTTCTTTGCTACCCCCGGTTACAAGACGGAGGAGAGTCAGGCATAACTCACCGGTTAGATAGTTACCTTCATTCAACGAAGTCCAATTTTCTGCTTCCACTTCGGAAAGAGAGTACACACCAATTCTGATATCAGCACCCCTTAGTCGACATAGAAGAAATGCTCCACCAACTCCAACAGACAATTGAGAATATGTAGCTGGATGCTACCTTCCAAGTGGAAATCACCGCCCGCTTAAAATTGCGGCCAAACAGTCGAAAGTTGCTCAAGAGGGCTCCAAGAAAGAACAATAACCACAACAAGCAACAGCTTCTGCTTTGCATCCACCCCTAGTCAAGGTTCCAATACCCAGGGTTACAACTAATGTCTAGGAAAATGCGGACGTTTCGGCAAAGCCAATTCCACCGTAGACTTCCAAAGCACCGGTTTACCCAACAGAGGTGCCTTTTGAGTTCGAGGTCAACCTTACTGCGCTAAAAATGAGCAAGCTTGAGAAGCTTTTTAAACGAGCTTAGGGAGTGAATTCGATCCCGGATATTGTGGATGGCTATACGGATTCGGTAGTGACATTGCCAGATAGGTTTAAAATGCTGCATATAGATCGCTTTGATGGCTCGGGTGATCCCATGGTCCACTTGCGGCTATTTTCAGATAATTTACGGCTGCTGGGCGGCTCTAGACCGAAGTTATCCTCTTGATTGGACTCGCTTGTATCACGGCCATTTGGTATGCTAAACTTGAAGATTCTGTAAAGAGGAGCTGGGAAGAGATGGCTGAGGCCTTTATTGCTCAATACCCCTACAACACTGAAATCGAGGTCACAACTCATGATCTCAAAGCAACTCGTCAAGAGCCGAAGGAGCGCTTCTCCGATTTTGTCACTCGGTGGAGGGCCAAGGCCTCCATGATGACCACCTGGCTAGCTAAAAAGGACTAGATCAGAATGGTCATCCGTAATCTGCAACCAAGGCTATTACAAAAAATGATAGTCATACCTCTGTCTACTTTTGCTGACCTCCATAAAATAGAGGTGCAGATAGAGGATGCAATGAAGCAGGGTCTAATAGACCATGAGAAAGAGCAGCCCACGGGGGCTTTCTCACACAGTTCCAATGCAGCTGCGAGTAGTAGTGCAGCTGCAAGGCTTTCTGATGTTGGTATGGTCACCACCACACCGAAAATTGCCAATCCCTTTGCCGGTACATCCGACACGACCTCATAAACCGCGAAGCACCAACCCTGAGGCCAGAGGGTTTTCATCCCACTCTACATGTCCTTATCCGTAGCCCTGAGAGTCCTGATCAAAAAAGGGCATCTGAAGCCACTAGAGCCTCGCCCCTTACCCAATCTTCTCCCTCTTACACATAACCCGGCCAAGTACTGCGCTTTCCACCAATAGCATAGTCATGACACTAACCTATGCTTCAGATTGCATCATGAGATTCGAGATCTCATTGACAATAAGGTAATAGGGCCTCCGCAAAAGCCTAACGTCACTACAAATCCCCTCCCACCACATAACCAGGTCCCTCCACCTCGGCAAGTAAACCTCCTCCATACACTGGTCGTCCCTTACGACCCCAGTATATATATCACCCCCTTCCACCTGCCCAAGCCGACGCTGTTCATCCCGGAAAGCACAGACTTGTGCATGATGAGCGTGTCCATATCCTGAACCAAACCTGTGGTGGTGACTGTGGTAGAAGAGGGCAAACTAGCCTTAGTGGAACATGAGAATATCAGTTCAGCGCCTGAGGACCCCATGGATTTTTCTGAGGAAGAATACAACCCTTGCCACTACATTATGCCAACCAATCAGGCCAAAATAGAGGTGGAGTTGCTAATAGGGCTGGAGGTCAATGTGGTTCGGGAGAATGGACCAAGCCAGGGGTTGGATGACTTAGCCGACCTCAAAGAGGACATCAGGAATCTACAGTTCTTCGATGAACAAGATCTGGGGAGTGTATAGATTGACTAGTTTGATATGAATGGATCAGCGGATAATTTGGGATGGCTCAGTGATGAACCGAATGTGGATGAAGGGTCTCAACCAAAGCTGGAACAGATAGAAGCAGGAACTAATATGACAGCCGGAACGGTCAATGAAAAGGGGAAGTTGTCAGAGAACACCGGTACTAAGAATTTTGGTCAGGAATTGAGTAGTGGTAGTACAGCTAATACCGAGCAATAGACCGCACTGAAGCAGTTTGAACAGGAAAGAACTGAGAATAGTTAGAAAGCTGAAAAAGCCAAAGGCCCTATGGGGAATAATTGTGATATTGATATGGGAATACTTACAACGGAATCAAACAGTTTGTCACGCCCCAAACTTGCCCCTAAAATTTCGGGCATGACTTACTCAGAAACAGACACTTACCCTGCTATATAAAAGTATCCGGGGCCTGAACGGAAGCATTAATATAATAGAATAACATGCAGACACATCCATTGAGCTACTACAAATATGCCAGGACCACGACTCGGGATTAAACATCTAGTGAACATGCATCTGAGATTAAGTTACATACACATTTACAAGTCCAGCCCAGAGGTTGGGCATATAATAAACATTAGATACAAATCGACTTCAGCCCACAAACATTAGTACAAAATGACAAAGTCTAGCAAAACTACACTAGCATGCAAAGGTCTTCTCCAAGTGCCTGGTTGTCCTTAGGTTGACAAAAGAGAGATGATAATGATGCTAGGACTGATCTCCAAGTTGATTACCTACAGAATCAGACAAAATTACAAGGTGAGACAAGCTCAGTGAATAATAGTACTTAAGCAGTTTAATAACCAACTTTAACCACAATGCATAACAGTGCATTCACAAAAATGAAATCCAGTAGTGAGTCTGATAATGTTTTACTTTCAGAACGGCCTTGGGCCTAGTATTACAGTTATAACAAAATGGCCTACTGGCCCAGAAAATCTGAAACGACCTTTCGGCCCGAAGTATCTTGACGACCTTCGGCCCAGAATGTACGTAACGACCTTTCGACCCGTATCTTGAATGTTCCTTCGACCGTACGTAAATATACAGAATGTAGTCAACCTTACATTGTCACCAAATTCTGATCAATACATATGTTAATGTTGTGTTTAATAGAAAACAGAATGGTCATAACAGATATTAACGGTAAATATATGTACATTTCGTATACTATTACTCACAGTGTTGTTGCGGAGCGGTGGTTCCTCCTGTGGTGTGTCCTACACACATAGATAACTCACATTAGTTCCTTTCTTCTTTTAAACCATTTCTTGCATTTTTACATTTCAATTGCATGTACAATCATAAACAGGTATCAAACACAAATTCCGAAAAGAGCTGAGGGTTAAGCACGTAAAATGGAGCGAACGGGATTTCTGACCTGGGCCGCACGTGCGGCCATAACCTCCGCTCGTGCAAACATGTACCGCACGTGCGGTCCCCCTCCACTGCTCGAGCGGCCAAAAATAGTATGCTTTCCCAAAATTTTTCCTCTTCTCCGCACGTGCGGCCACGACCTCTGCACGTGCGATCTGGCCCCTGTTTGGCAATCCAAAAATCACACAAAATCCCTTCTTTGGTGATCATCCAAGAGGTCCAAAATAGCCTCTTTACATATCAAAATATGGTTCAAAAATTATGTAAACAAGAATACAACACAACCACTTGAACATGAAGTTGATCTACATCAATTGTTCACCACCATAATCTATTTCTATCACATATACATACATACATATATAGTCATATGTTTACATAAATGTCAACATGATAATTCAAGAGATAAGTTATAGATTTCCTCTTAGGTGACCCATATTAAGTTAGAATCATCAAATAGTAGCATTATTTGAACTTATAGATCAACACACCCATCCAACTCTCCATTACAACTCTAGGTTACACCATATCAAGCAATTCCTTCTCCAAATTAAAAAGAAAGCATGGAATTAGGGAAATTGAACTTACCTTAAGTTTCACTCCCTAAATGCCCCCTCAAATTTTCAATTCTCTACCTTCTAGATGATCTTGTCTTTCCCCACTTCTCAAAACCCTTCTCTAGTTCTTCCTCCAGGAGAAAATCATGGAGCTTCTAAGTCAAAGATGTCTAATGCTTTGATATAGATATATATGTTTATAATAAGACAAAATTCAATCGTTTAATCATCCCAAATTGAAATTACACAAAAAATCTCATTATAGCTTAAAAATCATGTAGATTTCAAATGTCAAATCAATTTCAGAAAATTAAGTCTCTAAGGCGTCCAATTTCGGATTCAAATAGTTTAAGTGCGACAGATAATTTTCTTATTCAACAGATAGGAAGTCATATTTCCAAGTTTTTCTTAATTCAACGTAATTTCACATAGAGTTTCACAATAAGCATTCAAAAGCACAGAAGAGAAGGCTGAAAAGATACCAGAATCATATACAAGGGTCGGGTTATTACACAGTTACTTGTCAATTGCGGGGGGAGTGTGGTAGAAAGATGATGACCTGCATCTTGCCCACACTGATAAAGATTGGGGACAGAATCTGCCAGACGATACTTGGTATTCTGAGGAAGTAGATCACATGACTAGAAGCGGGCGGTACTTCAAGCCTCCACACCTGGACCAACCAGAAGCATTTGGAAAGGATAAGGAAGTTGAGAAACAGAGGGAGAAACTGTTAGAAGAAGAAGCTGTACTGAAGCAGCTAAAGAAGATTCAGGCAGACATATCTATCTGGGGGTTGCTCATGGCTTCCCGCGTACATCGGCAAGCTATATTGTCTGCAATGGACAAGGCCAAGCTGTCTATCGACACGACTATAGAAAAATTAGTGGGACTTGTCTTCCCCAAAGGTGCTTCGCCGACTTTGACCTTCACGGATAACGAATTGCCATCCGAGGGCTCTGAGCATAACAAACCGCTATACATCTCAGTTGAATGCAGAGAGAAGTGGGTGCCCGTTGTACTAGTTGATACTGGGTCTGCGATTAATGTTTGTTCGTCGCACATGGCCTATGCTATTGGTTTGAAGCTAGTGGACTTTTGTAGCAACGCCCGCGAGGGACCTCGGCTACAGCTCGGACTCTTTAAAGTTTGTGTCGCGGTTCTAAATCTGAACCAAAGAGTCCACCTCTGGCAAATTGTTTTGAGAAAAACTGATTTTTGAAAAGAAGTGCCAAACATGGACTGCTTTGCCAGATTACAGAGTCGCCACCTAAATATTTTTAAAAGGGAGAATTTAGGAAACCGACTCGGTGCCAAAGGCCACGTGTCCGTCATCACCAAAGTGACTTGGCTCGAGCTTGGGTACGATCGGGAAGGTCACTATGAGCACCCTTTCGCCGGTCCAAGACCGGCCTCTACTAACCGTGATATCCATTTTTGAAAACTTTATGCGTTCTTATTAGGTTATTAGCCTAGAATTACTATGTTATGCGCACAGCAAACAAGCATAGACTAGATCGCCTAATTTGGGAACAAACATTGCATATCCGTTTTGTCTCGGAAAACGTGTTTAGGTGTTGCTACTCGCATGTAGACTAAAATGCGGATTTCAATGAGTACTTCCAACTTAAGCAATCCAACCTCCACCCACGCATTCATACGCTTTATCGTGTAAGCATTTAGCCGCATGGTAATCCTACTGTCATGGCAACACCCACACGCATGCAGTATGCTAAAGCATAAAAGCTCACCTAGTACTCCGCGCCAAAACAATAAACTAGTTAGCAAAACAATGCGTGACCTAGTCCATGTTAAGTGGCTAATGCAACACAGGCCAAAAATGCAGTTAGGCAGGCTCGGCTATCCTAAGCATGGTATATGAAATGCTATCACATAGCACGTATTCAATTTTGGAATTTGAAAATTGCAATGCAGTTTGTATGATGTACCGAGCCCGGTGCATGTAAACAAATGCATGGATGCACGCATGCATTGCATAAGGTATGCTAATTTAAAATGCCCTAATCTACCACTGAAAGTGGGTAAATAAAAGGGTTAGAAAAGCGGGGTTGGAAGACATGCATCACACTCACCCACACTTATTACATTTTGCCCTCACTCGGAGGGACCGAATAAATAAATAATACGCATCAAGAATAAATGAATAAATAAATTATTACAAATTCTAATTACCAAAATTAAATTAAACAAATAAATTAAATGGAGCCTCACCGCCTCTAATCTTGTGAATGATGCATGCTCGTCGCGACTACCGGAAACCCGTGCCATAGCATTGCGACCATTTTCTTTACCGTCTGCCTCTCCAAAAATTCCCAAAATTCGAATACGTCCCAAGTGGTCAGAAATGCCCCCACCTGGCTAGTCGATGTAGTCATCGGCTTCTTCGGTGGCCACCGGTGAGCTTTTAAATTATCGGCACAAAAATAGTGCGGTCGGCACTATTTTATGCCGGTCGTGAAAATCCTGCGAGACAAGATGAGCAAGGCAGACAAAGAATGCATAGGCATGGTTTTTGGGCAAATGTGAGCATGTCCAACCCCTCCTATCATGTCAAGGGACTCAAGGGGGGATGGCTCTTGGTTCTAGGGCTATCAATTGTGCATTTGATGCATGATAGCCTAAGGAACCAAGATTGCTCATTTTAATGTAAATATGCATGCAACACAACAAATGAATACTAAGTCCCTATCATGTGGAAATCAAGGGCCTTAGTGACCAAGGATTGAGATGAGTTACACCACTTGAAATGTGAACTCCCCTCAATCCTAGGCTTGGCTTGACAACCCCAAACCAAGCTATGAGATGCAAGTATGCAAGCGAGGCTCAAATGCAATGCAACCTATTATTTTAAGCATGCAAAGAGCTAAAGTATGTAGGATGCAAATGGCATGCAAGATGAGCCAATTAAACATGGGACTAACAAGCACACATTTGAAACTACATTGACCAAGCAAGCAACAATCATGACATAAGCATGCAACAATGGACTTAAGCCATAGAGGGCAGCCCTCAAGCTCCCAAAAACAGTGGCAAAACAAGCCTCTCAACATGATCAAAATGCCACACAAGCATGCTTATTCAATGGGCCCAAGTCTAGGACACCAAAGAGAGTAACTTGACATCATTCATACAACCACTCATGGCATGCATTCAACAAACAAAAAAAACAGATTTTAAGCATGTGGAATGACACCCAAATCCCCTCATGGCACCCCCAAAAATACCCTAGTCATGGAAGCATGCACAATGCTCTTTTTAAGGCATAAAAGACCAACATTCTAAAGCATGAAGGAGATGATAAATGGAAGTATTTGAACATGAAATGGGGACTGAAATACCACCTATAATGATGCCAAATCATTAGATCAAAACAAGATAAGCATGCTAGGACTTCATACAAACAAGGCCTACAAGCCAATATGCAAGACAACCACCTCAAACACACCAAACATGGCAAAATCAGTGGCTCACAGCCCTCTAACATGGCAAAAATAATACTAGTATCTTCATGAAACTAAGCCTAAACATGCAAGAGTCAAAACCTCAAAACATGGCATACAAGAGAGCATTTCAAAGGAGGTATAGGAAGCATGTTAGAGGCTACAATTCCAACTAAAACAGAGATCAAACATGACCTAAAACAGCCCCAAAAGCCTTGAAATGAAGCAAAATGCAAACATGCACACATGCTATACTATGAGCCAAAACAAAGGCCAACCAAAGGACCAAAGGGAGAGGGGTGTCCCTCCCTTAGATGAGGCACGAAAATATCATCCTCACCACTGAAAACTCACTGGTTTTCGGTGGTGAAAGATCAGAACACCAAAATAGGGAGGCCTAAGAAAAAGGCACCAAAGAGGGCCAAACAAGGCTTAAAGTGATAAGTCTTAACTCAAACCATAAAATGACCTTAATGAAAGTTCAAGAACAAGTAAAAACAAGACTTTATTATGTTAAACACAAATCCAAACACACAAAGTACAGAGGGTAGAAATAGATTGCAAGAATGGGGAATCTAAAGCAACAAGCTTACCCTTGAAGAACCAATGAAGAACAGTGGTCCAGCCCACTCCAAGTGATCAAAACCAGTCCAAAATCACTCAAAACAAACCTCCAAGTCTTCCAATCTCAGAGCTAGGTGTAATAGTGTGTGTAATGGTGCAAAAGTAAGACAAAACTCACTATTTGGGGCCTAAAACACACACACAAGAGGAGAGAGAGGAAATATAGATCTATATGGATGTATATCGGAGAGTATATGTATAATCTACGGTTCTTGACCTAAAGTTGCTAACCCTTGAGCAAAGGGGATGAATGGTGTTTAAATAGGCAATATACAAGCCAAGACTTAATGGCTAAGTAAGGCCAAAAGGTTCAAAGAGGTGAGGAGGGTCTTGGCTTCTAAAGGAAGCCAATCTGGTGGCCAAGCTTCCCAAGCTTGGCCAAAGGGTCAAGCTTCTAGAAGCTTAAAAGGGTTCAAAGGGCAAAGGGTGCAATGCTACATACGGGGAGGAGTGATGGTGTAATCCGGTACACGGTGGCATGCACCATCCTCATAGGGGTTCAGAGGTCACCGTGGCAAAACAATCACCGGCACAAAAATGTGCCGGCCGGCGTGAAGTGCCGATCGGCCTTGTATTCTAAGAAAATAGTGCCGATGACACCGATAAAGGGCGGTGATCAAGTGGGGCCGGTAGGTCTGGGATGGCTAACAAGCCTTCCCCTACCCTCAAATGCAACAGACACAAGTCTTGGTGGAAAACCAAGCCGCAGAACAAACCGTTTAAGAGATCACGAGGTACGGCGCACAAGGACCTCGGAACTCAAGCGAACACAAACATGGATAATCACCGGTGTTCAAGCGGTGATGTCCAAGTCTTGAGGCGGTCAAAAATGGGGTGTCTGATTTGCCCTCTTTGTGAGAACTCGGAAGTCATAACAATGGCGTGAGTGAATGTCAAAGCCGAGACGACCCATCTTTGACAAGGCCAAGACTTGGACAATCATGCAAAACAAGTAAGGTATATACCAAAGGGGCAAAATGCAACTGAAAATGCAAGCCGGGCATAACTTATGATCATGCAAAGAAAGGCGTAATGAAGCACACATGCAGTTATAAGCTAACATGCAGATCTACACTACAATGTAGAAAGGATGTAAGAGAATTATGCAATTCTCAATACGTCTCAACTTCGGAAATACAATACTGCGCGGTTCGTCGGTTTCACCGGCCTCAAATGAGCCGTACATACAATATCGTGCTGAAGAAAACAAACTTAACGGTATGTATGTTAGCAATATCCATGACAATGCAATCGACGGTCGTGACAACGATTCATGTATATATATAGAAAAGTGTGATTGAACACATGTAAGTAAAGCAAAAGCACGATACAAAGCAATGTGTAAGGTAATTGAACACATATCAAGAAGCAAAGCACGCATACAATGCAATGTGTATAAAGAAGGTAATTGAACACATGTCAAGAAGCAAAGCACGCATACAATGCAATGTGTATAAAGAAGGTAATTGAACACATGTCAAGTTAAGCAAAAGCACGCATACAATGCAATGTGTATAAAGAAGGTAATTGAACACATGTCAAGAAGCAAGGCACGCATACAATGCAATGTGTATAAAGAAGGTAATTGAACACATGTCGGTAAAAGCAAGGCACGCATACAATGCAATGTGTATAAAGAAGGTAATTGAACACATGTCAGTAAAGCAAAGCACGCATACAATGCAATGTGTATAAAGAAGGTAATTGAACACATGTCAGTAAAGCAAAGCACACATACAATGCAATGTGTATAAAGAAGGTAATTGAACACATGTCAAGAAGCAAGGCACGATACAATGCAATGTGTATAAAGAAGGTAATTGAACACATGTCGAGAAGCAAAGCACGCATACAATGCAATGTGTATAAAGAAGGTAATTGAACACATGTCAGTAAAGCAAAGCACGCATACAATGCAATGTGTATAAAAGGTAATTGAACACATGTCAGTAAAGCAAAGCACGCATACAATGCAATGTGTATAAAGAAGGTAATTGAACACATGTCAGTAAAGCAAAGCACGCATACAATGCAATGTGTATAAGAGGTAATTGAAATTGAGCATATTAAAACATGATATTGAGATGCAACATATTGTAACACAGTATGATTTGAAACGACTTCTTTTGAAACTCACAAGATATAAAAGGATACGAGAAGGAACGTCCTTCACATGTTCCGAGCATCGCTCACAAAAGTCAGGGCTTGAACTCAACTCGAAGATCCATTAACATTCCAGAAGTGCACTTTCCCGCACTGTTCTTGAGTGATGAAGGAGTCAAATTGCACAGCCAAACCAGGCACGAGCGCAGGAGGTGTTCTGACTATGAAGGGGAGGTTCCTGGCATTCAACCCAGCATTTTGCTTTACATTCCTTTTCATTAGTTGTTTAAGCACATTACCTTTGCCTCGCGGTTTTATGTTCCTTTGAAATTGCGAGTTTTTACAAAAACACGTGACGAAAATGAAACGGCTATTTGCTTGAAAAGGTATTGCACTTGTGTGCATCGCATCGCAAGGCATCACATGACAATGTGAATGAAATTGGCTGTTGTTTGAAAAGCGGCATCGCATCGTAATAACCAGGTATTGAACCAACTTACAACACGATAAGCAAAACAAAGACACGACAGACTAGCCAAGTGCAAGTGCAACTTGATAGACAAAGCAAAGACTTAAAGAGAGTGACATACAACTCGATAAGCAAATATGCAACAATTCGATAAACAAATACGCGATTGGGGAATCAATCAGGAGAATCTTTGGAAGTGGTGGAATTCCCAATATTGACATAAAAAGCTTGGAAGAAATAGGGGAAGACCATCGGCTTAACAAAAGTGTCACCGCCGAGGATAATGGTCATCGGCACATTATTGGTCGATCGGCACAAAATCATGGCCGGTCGGCACTATATCTTGCCGGTCGGTGTAATTCGCACCGGAGAATGTTGACATGTGTCCTCCACTCAAACTTATACTCTTCAAAAGGGTCTCAACTTCGTGGTTCTCTTCATTTCAACACTGATTTACTCCAAATGGAAGAATTTCTTGCCCAAAATCATGCAACTTAGATTAACAACTTGGATGGCTCGGAAAAACTGAATTTCCCGGCTTTTGGCATTAACGCACTATTCACTTTGCGCCATACTCCACTGCATTTTCATTCCTCCATGCATGCACGGTTTTGGAATCGGTAACACATGTCTTTAGCTTTAGCGGGCAAGAGATGTGTCCCACTTCGAACTTCCAAGCTTTAATGGAATCGACGCGACGAGGAGATTCTCCCTCAACCGTTTTGGCCATGCCCAAGCCTTAGGACAAATGTGTGGGCTCTCAATACCCGATGCTCGTTCTTTGATTTGTGACGGGACATTAGATGTTCGAGCTTGGTCTGTCGTCTCTCTGAGACCGGTGATCGTGGCGACCATCGCTGGCAAGGTTTTCGGCGGCACGCCCTTTGTCTATGCATATTGTCCCATATTCTGTTAGTCTCCGACTCGAGGCTCGGTGTCGATTGATTGAAGTTGCCCGAGGTTTGAAAGAGGGCAAGAGTGCATTGCCATGGTCCTGGCTGAGACTCTATTGGGCTTAGACGCCTTTTATCGTCGAGAGACGATCAGATTAGCAGGGAGTCCACTATTACTGCAGGTAATGTTTCCCACCCATTTTGCATTTTATATTTGCTCACATCACTCGGCCCTCAGGCTCGATTTTTCTCACAAAACCCTTTTCTCACTTTTTCTCTCATCGTACATCTCTCTATTCTTTATTCTCTCATTTTTCATCCCTCCCCAGGTGTGGTTAATGGATAAATTGAAGGTCGTGGACTCTTGTCCTGCATACTCAGCTCGCGGCTATTTCTTCAGGCAACGCCTGGTTGACGCCCTTGACGAGGGTTGGTGGTTTGAATGGATGTGTAGTTTGTCCGCAGACCGCATTGCTTGGCGGTGCCCTTGGCTCAATCTTCCGATGATGAGTTACAGCATGACCCGTCAGCCCGGGATCCAATTGATTGGCTTGACTCACTGTGTCTTCTACTTCCCCTTTCGTATCTTGCGCCAGTTTGGTCATGATCAGACCTGTCCACCGGAAGGGATAGAGTATCCATTGCATTCGATTCGGGTGCAGGTGGCGGTATGCCTGCAACATGGAGGACGAGAGAACTCCTGGCCCCCGCTCCCACTTTCAGTTGCACTTTGTCGATGAGTGCTTGGATTGGCTTAATGAAGAGGCCTGAGGAAGGGCCCACTTTGGCGTCGAGAGGCTTCGACCCGGCTGGAGGCGTTGAGGACATTGATTTGACCGTGCCGGATTTATTGCTTTATCGTGCTTTCAAGTTTTCTTTATGAATGTAATAAAAAGCAACTTCAATTGTATGCAAGAGCAAGAGAGCTCTGTTTGAAATCAATGAAATTGAAGGTTGTGGTCTTGAAAATTTCCGTTTTGGTCTAGAAATGGTCCTAGTTGTAAAAGATTTATTTGAACAAAGTCATCTCCATTAAAACTTTTCAAAACCATTTTCGATATGGATCGAATCGACACGCCGAAATTTGTCCTTGAATGATGCACAACCCAGTTCTGCAATTGGAAAATTGCCCTAGTTTGAATAGTACACGACCTTTGCATAGCGGAAAGTTGCCCCTAGTCTGAATAACCTTGCCGGAGATTGCGATGAATCTTTGATGGACAAAGATGACCGGGATGATCAAATGGACAAAGGCGATCGGGGAAAATGTTTATGGTGAACTTGGGATGAAGTTGCCTCGTATCAATGATGGGAATCAAGCCTTCGTAGTTCAGGCTTGGGTTCACTCGAGTATTTTCACTCTCCTTTTGCGCTCTAACTTTTGCCAAGGCCGCCCTTTGCGGGTTTTCAACCTTGCGAGCTCAGTTTTTATATTTTCTAAATTTTTTGTGCTCTGAATTTTGCCTAGGTCGCCCTTTCGGGTTTTCGGCCTAGCGAGCCTCTCAGGGGTGATATTTCTTCAGCTTGTCCATGTTGATCGGTTGGGAGAACTCTAGGCCATCTAGGTCCATCAGAACCACAGCTCCACCTGACCAGATAGACTTGATGATATAGGGACCAGTCCAATTGGGTCTGAACTTGCCCCTTGGGTCGTGGATGGGAGTTCGGTTGTCTTTGAGCACCAAATCTCCTTCCTTCAAATTCCTGGACTTAACCTTCTTGTTAAAAGCCCGGGCGATTCTGCGCTGATAACCTTGGACATGGTACAGTGCTTTCAGCCTCCTTTCATCGAAGAGCATGAGTTCCTCGAACCTACTCTGCTGCCAATCTGCCTCAGCTATCTGACACTCAGCCAATACTCGCAATGATGGAACCTCAATCTCGATTGGTAGAACGGCCTCCATTCCGTAAACCAGTGAATAAGGGGTTGCTCCAGTCGAAGTTCTAATTGAAGTCCGGTAGCCCAGGCGAAGCGGCAACTTGTCCGCCATCCCGAGGTTTCTACCATTTTCGCGGTATGTGTTTAATGTTTTTGTTGGCGGCCTCAACTGCTCCGTTGGTCTGCGGCCGATACGTGGACGACTTATGAAAAGCGACATTATACTTCTCCAACAAATCAATCACTTCCTTCTTGAAGTGAGAACCATTGTCCGAAATGATCTCATTCGGGACCCCATACCGGCAGATAATGTTGTTTCTGATAAACTTCGCGACATGCGAAGCCTTCAACACTGCATAAGGCTGGGCCTCGACCCACTTTGTGAAGTAATCTATTGCTACCGGATATATTCATGTCCATTTGACCCTTCGAATGTAGCTCAATCACGTCGATTCCCCAAACCGAGAACGGCCATGGCGATGTCATGTTGTATAACTTTGATGGCGGGATGTTCATGCGGTTCGCGTGAATCTAGCATTTGTGGCATCGCCGAACGAAACCGATACAATCTTCCTCCATGGTAGACCAAGAGTAGCCTTGTCAGGATCTTTCGTACAACATCACCCCATTTACATGTGCACCACATTCTCCTCCATGGATGGCCTCCATCGCGCTTTGATTCTTGACTTCCACACATAGCTTGTGCATTCCCGGATGACCTCTTTTGTATAATTTACCCCGCAGATGATAAAGTGACGGCCATTCTTCTAATTGCCCTTTTATCCTTGGCATTTGCCCTAGTGGATATGTCTCCTTCTCCAAGAAGTTCCATATGTCGTAATACCAAGGGTTGTTATCTTGCACTTCTTCTATGGCGTAGATTGACTCATATCTTTGGCGCAAACTTTTGATCAATGATTCTTTGGGCGCATCCGGTTCGACGGGATGTCTATCATAGAAGATAGAGTTGCTAGTGAATCTGCGAACTGTTGTTCTCTCTTACTAGGTGAGTGAAACTTAGCTTTTCAAACCGAGGAACTAACAAGTCCAGTGGTCAGTGGTAAATTATCATCTTTTCCTCCTTGACTTTCCGATCTCCTTTCTTTGAGACACAACCAAGTTCGAATCCTCGATAACGTCCAAACGCCTTGCCCCTAGTTCTAGGGCGCTTCGGGCAATGCATGCCTCGTACTACTGCCTCATTGTTGAAACTTTGAACCGGAGCTTGAATGCTAAGGGGATACGGAGTCGTCGGCGCTATCAACAACACTCCTATCCGTACCCATATTGATTTGGCGCTCGGTCAAAGTACATAAATCAAGTTTCATCTTCGATGTGCAGAATATTTTCATCTGGGAATAGGTACTCAATCGCTTCATCCCTTCAACCGGTGGTCGGCAAGGAACTCGCTTAATGCTCTTCCTTTTCTGACTTGCGTCACATACTTGAGATCAAATTAGGAGAAACAAAGAACCAACGAGCTAGCCTACCCGTAAGTCTTTGGTTTCTCAAAAAGATATTTGATGGGATCAAGTCGTGAAACCAACATTACAGAGTGAGCTAACAAGTAGTGACGCAGCTTCCTAGTAGCCCATACCAAGGCTAGACAAGCCCTCTCCAGCGGAGTGTAGCGGGTCTCGTAATCCAGCATCTTCTTGCTCAGATAGTAGATGGCCCTTTCCACTTTATCTTCCGACTCTTGTGCGAGCATACAGCCCATTGTGGTCTCAGTCACTGACAGATACAATATCAACGGTTTCCCCGGCTTTGGTGGTGACAATACGGGCGGATTCTGTAAATACTCTTTAATCTGTTCAAACGCAGCTTGGCACCGGCCATCCCAATGGAACTTCGTTCCTTTCTTCAAAAGACCAAAAAGTGGTTCACAAGTCAAGGTTAGTTTAGAGATAAACCGTCTTATGAATTGCACTTTACCCAGAAAGCCCCGCACCTCCTTTTCAGTCATTGGTGGTGGCATTTCTAAGATGGCCTTGATTTTGGAAGGGTCGACTTCGATGCCCCTTTGTGTAATCAGAAATCCCAGCATTTTTCCCGCTGTAACACCAAACGTACATTTCTGCGGATTCAACCGCAGCCGAAATTCTCTGATCCTTTGAAAAAACTTTTGCAAGGCGGTGTAGTGGCCCTCTCTTTCTTTGGACTTGACAATCATGTCGTCCACACCTCGACCTCATTATGGATCATATCATGTAATATCGTGGTTGCGGCAGTTGATATGTAGCCCCAGCATTCTTCAACCCAAACGGCATTACTCTATAACAATATGTACCCCACGGGGTGGTAAAAGCAGTCTTCTCCCGGTCTTCGGGTGCCATCACTATCTGATTATAACCTGAAAAGCCATCCATGAACGAAAGCAAAGCATGCCCCGCTGTGAAATCTACCAACTCGTCAATATGTGGCAAGGGAAAGTCATCCTTTGGACTGGCTCTGTTCAAATCCCTGAAATCCACACATACCCGGATTCTGCCATCCTTCTTCGGCACTGGAACAATGTTGGCCAACCAAGTTGGGTATTCGGATACCAACAGGAAACCTGCATCAATCTGCTTGGTGACCTCTTCCTTGATCTTAATGGCCCAGTCAGGGCGGATCCTTCTGAGCTTCTGTTTGACAGGTCGGGCCTCGGGGTCAAGAGGGATCCGGTGCTGTACAATCTCAGGATCGATTCCAGGCATGTCTTCGTAGGACCACGCGAAAACATCTTTGAAATCTTTTAACAAAGCGACTAAGCGCTCGCGTTCCTCTGAGGACAACGTGGACCCGATCTGGACCAGCCGCGGGTCCTTCTCAGTACCAATATTCATAGTGTTGATTTCATCAATTAAAGGTTTAACAAACCTCTCTTGCTCTTGTTCAATTAGTCGTTGTAAAACCGGAGGAATTTCGTCCTCGCTGCTTTCATCAAAATTTTGAAAGTCTGATTTAAGCAATAAACCAAAGGCACAGAAAAATACTAAAACCAGTTACCTCATTCTCATTAGATACTTCCAAACCGTCGATTCTTCTTAACAACAGACTCAAAGAAAAAAAAACTGACGACAGGCAGATCGTATCGGGTTATCACCCCGAGAATACCAGACTCAGACTCGAGCAGTGGAACCCGATTCGACTCACAAGACTTCGGTGGAATCAGATTCCGGCTCACTACCATCCGGTCTTTGCGATAGAAATCCTCCTCATCTTGCCGGTGAGGGAGGTGCGATGGATGCATCCAAAATAGGCGATTGTAGGCCCTTGACGTTTCATCTCCGATCATGGACACCGAGAGTCATCCCCTGCAACCGGTCGATCAAAGGATCTGAAAGTAGACACGCCTACTACCCCCATTTCGCACTCGTGTCCGCAGACTCCAATTCCTTGCTATGTTCACCTCAACTCGGGTCTATCTGCTCTTGACAACATCATCCCCGGATAAGCGCAAGTTGAAGAAAATTTCAAACCGGCATCGCTTCTTCTCTTTATTCATCCATGGCTCAGGAAAACCACGAATGGAAAGTCTTCCCCTTCCCCGACGAAGCGTACGAGTTCCAGATGGGCGGTGCATCAATTCAAAAGGTTTCCATCTTTTTTGCTTTGGCTCTTCCGCCATCTCTTTTCCTCTTCTTACCCAATCTTCCTTGGTGGGCATGTAACCTAAGCCGAAGGTGTGAGGGTTGTGTGGCACTTCGCCAACGCGTTGCGATGCCTTCTGACGCTCTTCCTAATCCCATCCGAGGATGTATTGGAGTTTATTCATGAGGTATCTTTGCTTGGCGCTAACATATATCCCTTCATTAAGCGCCATGACGCTCAGACTACTTCACCTCTGCTAGGGTAAATCCGATATAAACACATCTTCCATCCCATGCTCAATCTCTAGAACGGGTGACACCTCCGGTGGATGGATCGATGAATTACCAAAACAATGGCTACTCCTTCCCATAGGGGTATTTCACCATTTGATGCAAAGTGGATGATCTTGCTTTTACGATGCGCACGGTACCAACAACAAATTGAAAGTTGCGGCACTTCAAGACATGAAAATCTATCTCCTGTGTCGGTCCAACCTTAGTGCGGATGTTAACGGTTCCCATCACTTCTCGGCTTGTGTTGTCATATGCCACGATGACTGAAATTGGTACAAAGTCCGCGACTTCGGACCAATCGCATAAAATTTGTCCTCGCAGGCGACGTTGATGGCGATCTGTATCAACAAGGACTACGGTATCCATTTATCCCTGCACTCTCACGGAGATGTAGAGTGGCTTGTTGTGATTTGTGCCCTCGGTAATTCTTTATCGATAGCGTCAACATCGGGGCTCCTCCGGAAGACTAGCCCACTAGTCATTACGGTGTTGTTTCTATCGAAAGCTTTGCCTTATCCATGGCCGATAAAACCTCCACATGCACTCGAGAAGCCATGGCGATCCCCAAATAGAGATATCTGCTTGTATCTTTTTAAATTTGTTTAGTCACTTCTTCCTCTTGCTTCTTTCATACCTTCTCGGCCTCTGTCCTTCCACGAGGCCTCTGGTTGATCCAAGTGCGGAGGTTTGAAATATCGCCCACTCCTTGTCATGTGGTCGACCTCTCCAAGGTACCAAGTATTGTCGGGTTGGTTGTTCCCCAATCCTCGTCAGGTGTGGGCGAGACATAAGTCTTCATCTTCCCACCACATTCCTCGGCGACCGACAGACGTCTGTCCGCTCTGTATGATCGTTCTTGCGCTCGCAACACTTTCCATCCATATACCCATGCATTTTTCGGTTTACGCACATGATGGTTTCCACTCCCACATGGGCCTTTGCCTTCGATTCTCTCGGAATCCTCAAAACTTGCTTTCTTGATGCAATCGCTCGCCATCTCTGTGCTCAAAATGTTCCAATCTCGGCGAAATTCTTGACCGGCGCCCTCGTGATATGTTACGCTCTTCGATCCTTTCAATTTGCCGATTTTCTCATTCCGCATGAACTTTGCTCTACCGAAATTCTTCTACTACATCGGGTTGGTCATCCAACCACCGGTGGCTTCTCGAATCTTCATGATCAAACCAAGCGATTGCCACATCCTCTGGGTATTGATCGTCATAAAATCGGAGGTTGGAAGTACTCCCCATAGTCACTACATCATCTGTTCCCTGTTCTAGGCTATCTCCTTGAATCACACATAATTCTTCTTCTGTTGGCAATTCCACTCCGGGCCCATCTTGACCCATTGATGAAATGTAGTCACTCGGATTTGTATGTTTTCCGTTGCAACTCCAGATTCCAGACTACGATTCAATAACTGCTCCTTCTTTGGAATTCCCCTTTTATTGTTCTTGGTGGTCACCACCATTGGCTTAGGTTGGGTCGAGGAGATGTCCATCATGCACAAATCGATGCAGTCGGGAAGGAACACCTCTGGCTTAGGCAGGTGGGTAGGTGCGATGTAGATGCTAGGGTCGTAGGACACGCCCCCAGTATGAATGAAATTGAGCCTTTTGGGTGGTGGAGCCTGGTTGTGTATGGGGAGGGGATTGGTAGTAACATTGGGTTTTTCGGGAGGTAAGATTACCCCGTTATCGATAAGGTCTTGAATTTCATGGCGTAGCAAATGTAGCTTGGTGGTGTCGTGACCATCTTCTTTGGTGAAACGCACAATATTTGTAGGGTTATAGTTAGGAGGAAGTTTTTACGGTAGGGCCTCGGCTCGGGGGCTTGTGTGCCCTTTCTTGATCAACACCCCGAGCTTTGGATAGGGGCATATAGAGTGGAGCGAAAGTTCGGTGTTTGGGTGGGTATTTGGTCGTTTGTGGGTTGCTTCTGACGCCGAGGAAAATGGCGAGGCCGCTGTATTTCTTTGTGAGGGGTTGGTGGTGACCATGCTTACTTCCTGGGTTCTTGCAGTTGATGTGCCACTCGGGCCTGCATTGTTGCTTCGGTTGAATGTCCGCCGGGGTTGCTCCCGGTCTTGATCAAACAGACCCTGCTTCATCGCATCCTCAATCTGCATCCCCATATCATGCGGTCTGCGAAGGTAGGAAGGAACTACAATCATCTTCTTCATTAACCCCGGTTGAAGATTGCGCACAATCATCCGGATTTGGTCTCTGTCCGTGGGCCTTAAGGTCATCATCGATGCTTTCGCCCTCCATCTGGTTACGAACTCTGAAAAACCCTCCTTAGGCTCTTGCCTAGTTGTCTCGAGATCACGGGTAGTGATCTCAATCTGTAAGTTGTATGAATCTTTGCGATAAAGGCCTCGACCATTTCGTCCCAACTTATCTTAATGTCATCATCTAGCTTGGAATACCATGCGGATGCTACACTGACGGTCCGACCAAACAGAGACAACTTCGAGCCCTCGAGGCCCATCGGCCTTAGAACGTCCGAAACGATCTTAAGTGTACCATGGGGTCCCGGACCCATCAAATCGATCAATATGAGGCATCTTGAATCATAAGGCATCACAATCGGTCAAGATAACCATCTTCAATATTGGGGATAGTCTTGACCCTTGAGATCTCTTGAATAACTTTTCAAGCTTGCTTAATTTGAGTGCGGGGGTCACCTCGAACTCAAAGGAGAGTCAGTAGATTGGTGGGTGTTTTTGATAGGCGAGGTTGAATTTGAGGTAGGGTCGGAGGTGGGGGTGGTCCTGGGCGACCATGTCGATCTGAACATTGGCCGCCTCTCCGACGTTAGGAACTCTGGTGGGGAGGAATCAGTGCGGCAGTCTCGGTTCTTTGTTCTAGCCTGCAATTGTCTGCCGTTCTCTTACAACCGTGGCTTTGTTCTGGCGAAGTCACTGTCAGGCGTCTTCTTTGCATTGCTTTCATACTCTCTTGAAGGTGGCGCACCATCTCCTCCAAACTGGTCATATTATCCTGTTCTGGTTGGATTACTGGTATAAATTCCCTCTCTGTTGGTGACACAAAACCTCGATCTCTAATGAGCACGGGTGGGGTAGACAAAGCCCTCTGGACTGACTGTTGTACTGATGCCCTCTGCCTTACTGACTTCCGTTTAGTGACCGGGGGTAGCGAGTAGTACACTGGTTGTCCGTCTATCAGATCCTCAGATCGAAGGAGTCGACGGCCTCTGACCCAGGGTGCTTGGGGAATATCTATCGGATCGGTAGCAATTGTGCTCAACTACCTAATGAAAAGATAAATAAAACGTATAAATAAACAGACAATCGGACAGCATAACGGCGCAAAGTAAATAAACACACAACACACGGTCGGGTATTTAAAAATTATAAACGGTCGAATGCTGAATACACTGTTTCTCAACCACTGATTACTGATCACGAACCATTGCCCCTAGGCCTGAATCGATACCACGCATAACCGATTCCCAAAACACCGATCTCGATACCCTCGAGACATACTTAAACTTGCAAAGACCAGATGTCCCCTGCAGAGTTACACTCTAAAGCACATAGCAATTAAATGAGAACCAAAACACCCCTATGTTTGGGTAGGGTTTCCCTGTCCTATTTTGTCAGGAGCTAGGGTTTCACTACGCACGCAGCGGTTTCAAACAACCTAAATCGGGTAAGCAACCTGTCCTAGTTTGGAATGGTCACTATGGATTCCGACTATGCAACTAGGTCGAATGGTCAAAAGGGGTGCCCCGGTAAAACCGGGGTTTGTGTTCCCATACTGGCAGAGCCATAACCGTTAGCCTTATGGACCTGCCTTGACAAGACAAGCCAGCAGCAAACCGTACAGGATTAGCAGATGACCGACGCGGTGTCCTAGGCGCACCGATGCCCATGCAATGCAAAGAAACACATAAGTGAAATCAAAACAGATATCACGAGTTCGAGTCAAGCTCTCTAAACTCCCAAAAAGAGTCGCCGAAGCTGTAACGCCTGAGGACCTCGGCTCTGACTCGGACTCTTTAAAGTTTGTGTCGCGGTTCTAAATCTGAACCAAAGAGTCCATCTCTGCAAATTGTTTTGAGAAAACTGATTTTTGAAAAGAAGTGCCAAACATGGACTGCTTTGCGGACTGAGTCGCCACCTAAATATTTTTAAAGGGAATTTAGGAAACCCCGACTCGGTGCCAAAAGGCCACGTGTCCGTCATCACCAAAGTGACTTGGCTCGGGAGCTTGGGTACGATCGGGAAGGTCACTATGAGCACCCCCTTTCGGTCCGAAGACCGCCTCTACTAACCGTGATATCCATTTTTGAAAACTTTATGCGTTCTTATTAGGTTATTAGCCTAGAATTACTATGTTATGCATGACAAACAAGTATAGACTAGATCGCCTAATTTGGGAACAAACATTGCATATCCGTTTTGTCTCGAAAAACGTGTTTAGATGTTGCTACTCGCAAGTAGACTAAAATGCGGATTTCAATGAGTACTTCCAACTTAAGCAATCCAACCTCCACCCACAGGCATTCATACAGTTTATCGTGTAAGCATTTAGCCGCATGGTAATCCTACTGTCATGGCAACACCCACACGCATGCAGTATGCTAAAGCATAAAAGCTCACCTAGTACTCCGCGCCAAAACAATAAACTAGTTAGCAAAACAATGCGTGACCTAGTCCATGTTAAGTGGCTAATGCAACACAGGCCAAAAATGCAGTTAGGCAGGCTCGGCTATCCTAAGCATGGTATATGAAATGCTATCACATAGCACGTATTCAATTTTGGAATTTGAAAATTGCAATGCAGTTTGTATGATGTACCGAGCCCGGTGCATGTAAACAAATGCATGGATGCACGCATGCATTGCATAAGGTATGCTAATTTAAAATGCCCTAATCTACCACTGAAAGCGGGTAAATAAAAGGGTTAGAAAGAAGCGGGGGTTGGAAGACATGCATCACACTCACCCACACTTATTACATTTTTGCCCTCACTCGGAGGGACCGAATAAATAAATAATACAGACCGAAGAATAAATGAATAAATAAATTATTACAAATTCTAATTACCAAAATTAAATTAAACAAATAAATTAAATGGAGCCTCAGCCCTGCCTCGGAATGCGCGAATGATGCATGCTCGTCGCAACTACTTGGGAAAACCTGTGCCATAGCATTGCGACTTCATTTTCTTGTCTGCCTCTCCAAAAATTCCCAAAATTCGAATCGTCCCAAGTGGTGCAAATGCCCCACCGGCTAGTCGGTGTAGTCATCGGCTTCTTCAAGGCCACCGAGCTTTTAAATTATCGGCACAAAAATAGTGCGGTCGGCACTATTTTATGCCGGGTCGTGAAAATCCTGCGTGACGGTGAGCGGCAGAAAGACAGACAATGCATAGGCATGGTTTTTGGGCAAATGTGAGCATGTCCAACCCTCCTATCATGTCAAGGGACTCAAGGGGGGATGGCTCTTGGTTCTAGGGCTATCAATTGTGCATTTGATGCATGATAGCCTAAGGAACCAAGATTGCTCATTTTAATGTAAATATGCATGCAACACAACAAATGAATACTAAGTCCCTATCATGTGGAAATCAAGGGCCTTAGTGACCAAGGATTGAGATGAGTTACACCACTTGAAATGTGAACTCCCCTCAATCCTAGGCTTGGCTTGACAACCCCAAACCAAGCTATGAGATGCAAGTATGCAAGCGAGGCTCAAATGCAATGCAACCTATTATTTTAAGCATGCAAAGAGCTAAAGTATGTAGGATGCAAATGGCATGCAAGATGAGCCAATTAAACATGGGACTAACAAGCACACATTTGAAACTACATTGACCAAGCAAGCAACAATCATGACATAAGCATGCAACAATGGACTTAAGCCATAGAGGGCAGCCCTCAAGCTCCCTAAAAACAGTGGCAAAACAAGCCTCTCAACATGATCAAAATGCCACACAAGCATGCTTATTCAATGGGCCCAAGTCTAGGACACCAAAGAGAGTAACTTGACATCATTCATACAACCACTCATGGCATGCATTCAACAAACAAAAAAAACAGATTTTAAGCATGTGGAATGACACCCAAATCCCTCATGGCACCCCAAAAATACCCTAGTCATGGAAGCATGCACAATGCTCTTTTAAGGCAAAAAAGACCAACATTCTAAAGCATGAAGGAGATGATAAATGGAAGTATTTGAACATGAAATGGGGACTGAAATACCACCTATAATGATGCCAAATCATTAGATCAAAACAAGATAAGCATGCTAGGACTTCATACAAACAAGGCCTACAAGCCAATATGCAAGACAACCACCTCAAACACACCAAACATGGCAAAATCAGGGCTCACAGCCCTCTAACATGGCAAAATAATACTAGTATCTTCATGAAACTAAGCCTAAACATGCAAGAGTCAAAACCTCAAAACATGGCATACAAGAGAGCATTTCAAAGGAGGTATAGGAAGCATGTTAGAGGCTACAATTCCAACTAAAAACAGAGATCAAACATGACCTAAAACAGCCCCAAAAGCCTTGAAATGAAGCAAAATGCAAACATGCACACATGCTATACTATGAGCCAAAACAAAGGCCAACCAAAGGACCAAAGGGAGAGGGGTGTCCCTCCCTTAGATGAGGCACGAAAATATCATCCTCACCATTGAAAACTCACTGGTTTTCAGTGGTGAGAAGATCCAAGAACACCAAAATAGGGAGGCCTAAGAAAAAGGCACCAAAGAGGGCCAAACAAGGCTTAAAGTGATAAGTCTTAACTCAAACCATAAAATGACCTTAATGAAAGTTCAAGAACAAGTAAAAACAAGACTTTTTTATGTTAAACACAAATCCAAAAACACAAAGTACAGAGGGTAGAAATAGATTGCAAGAATGGGGAATCTAAAGCAACAAGCTTACCCTTGAAGAACCAATGAAGAACAGGTGGTCCAGCCCTCTCCAAGTGATCAAAACCAGTCCAAAATCACTCAAAACAAACCTCCAAGTCTTCCAATCTCGGAGCTAGGTGTAATAGTGTGTGTAATGGTGCAAAAGTAAGACAAAACTCACTATTTGGGGCCTAAAACACACACACAAGAGGAGAGAGAGGGAAATATAGATCTATATGGATGTATATCAGAGAGTATATGTATAATCTCTGGTTCTTGACCTAAAGTTGCTAACCCTTGAGCAAAGGGGATGAATGGTGTTTAAATAGGCAATATACAAGCCAAGACTTAATGGCTAAGTAAGGCCAAAAGGTTCAAAGAGGTGAGGAGGGTCTTGGCTTCTAAAGGAAGCCATATACCGCCAAGCTTTCCCAAGAAGCTTGGCCAAAGGGGTCAAGCTTCTAGAAGCTTAAAAGGGTTCAAAGGGCAAGGGTGCAATGCTACGACGGGAGGAGTGATGGTGTAATCCACCGCACAAATGCATGCACCATCCTCATAGGGGTTCAGGAGGGTCACCGACTGGCAAAAACAATCACCGGCACAAAATGTGCCGGCCGGCAGTGAGAAGTGCCGATCGGCACTGTATTCTAAGAAAATAGTGCCGGTGACACCGATAAAGGGCCGGTGATCAAGTGGGCAGTGTAGGTCCCGGGATGGCTAACAAGCCTTCCCTACCCTCAAATGCAACAGACACAAGTCTTGGTGGAAAACCAAGCGCAGAACAAACCTAAGAGATCCCGAGGTACGGCCGCAATGGGACCTCCGAACTCAAACGAACACAAACATGGATAATCACCGGGTGTTCAAGCGGTGATGTCCAAGTCTTGAGGACGGTCAAAAATGGGGTGTCTACAACTTTGTACCTACGACCCAGGTGATCCGGGCCTACGACAACACAAGTCGAGAGGTGATGGGAATAGTTCAGATCAGAACGTAGGTTGGCCCGGCACAACAGGACATTAAGTTTCACGTCCTGGATGTTCCAACTACCTCCAACTTGCTCCTTGGACGGCCGTGGCTACACCAAGTAAAAGTTGTTTCTTCCACCTTGCATCAAATGCTAAAGTACCCTCTCGGAAAGGGGGTAGCTATTGTTTTTAGGAATTCTTCTATACATCCTCCGCCGGAGGTCAGTACACCAGTACTAGAGATTGTGCACGGTGACGAGGATGTTTTCTTGTCTGGTTTTACCTTGGCTGAGGCCCGAGTGGTGCAAGATATCTTAGCTGTTAATGAGGGGTTGTACGTCAGTGCTCAATCAGTCTACCTCATTAATAAGCTACAACATGTACTCAGGATAGGATTAGGAACGAACGGCCAGAAGGGCGTTACCGTATTGGCCGAAGTGCCACACAATCCTTATGCCTTTGGCCTAGCCTACACACCCACCAGAGAGGACTGGATGAGAAAAGGGAAGGAAATGGCAGGAAGAGCCAAAGCTAAGTAAAGTGGGAAGCACTACGAGCTTGTACATAGACCAATTCAAGGAACTCTGAACGACCGCTTTGTCCGGGAGGGGGAAGACTTCCCATTTTACGGCTTTCCTGAGCCATGGTTGAACCCTGAGAAGCGGCATTTACCTGACTTTGAGATTTTCTTCGACCTACAGCTACAAGAGAATGAAGCCACAGAGGAACAAACTGACTTACCTGCTGAGGTAGCACGGAGTACAGAGGATGAGTCCAATGGCGATGAACTTGAGATAAGAGCAGTGCTGGCTTGTCTCATTTCGGATCCTCAGATCAAACCAGAGAGCTTGGGGGATAACTTCACTGTTTCCATCATCAGAGATCAATCAGGTGTGGACCCTTCTGATGGTATTTTGGATGCATCTATTGCACCCTCTCTCGTTTGGCAGCTAGACGAGGGCTTTTTGTCTAACAGTTCTGAATCAGGTAGTGAGTCGAAATCTGATTCCACAGAGTCTGTGGAGTCGGAATCATATTCCAGTTCTTTTGAGTCAGAGTCCGGTATTTCTGGGGTTGATAACCCGGATGCCGTTGTTTTGTCCAGGTCATTTTTTTCCTTTTCTTTTGAGTCAGTTGTAACCGAGGAATTGGATGAGCTGGATGCTTTGAATGAGAATCATACCGCTGCAGTTTCTGAGTACTTTTATGTGCTACTTGTGTATTGCATTGATCATGACTTTCAAAATTTTGATAAAAATGACAAGGAAAGAATTCCTCTGGTTTTGAAACATTTGATTGATCGAGAGGATGAGAGGTTTATAAAACCCCTTGTTGATGAAATCATTGCAATTAATGTGGGTACTGAGAAGAATCCGCATCTGGTCCAGATCGGGTCCACGTTGTCTTCGGAGGAACGCGACCGCTTAGTAGCTTGTTAAAAGATTTCAAAGTTATTTTCGCGTGGTCCTACGAAGAAATGCCTAGAATCGATCCTGAGATTGTACAGCATCGGATCCCTCTCGATCCTAAGGCCCAACCCATTAAGCAAAAGCTTCAGAGAATATGCCCGGATTGGGCTTTGAAGATTAATGAGGAGGTCACCAAGCAGATAAATGCAGGGTTTTTGCTAGTATCTGAGTATCCAACTTGGTTGGCCAACATTGTTCCGGTGCCGAATAAAAATGGCAGAATTCGGGTGTATGTGGATTTTAGAGATTTCAACAAAGCTAGTCCGAAGGACGACTTTCCTTTACCGTACATCGATGAATTGGTGGACTTCACTGCAGGCCATGCATTGCTCTCCTTTATGGATGGGTTTTTCGGGTATAACCAGATTTTGATGGCATCCAAGGATAGGGAGAAGACTACCTTCACCACGTCGTGGGGAACCAACTGCTACAGGGTGATGCCGTTCAATTGGAAAAATGTTGGGGCTACTTATCAACGAGCTGCAGCCACTATCTTGCATGATATGATCCACAAAGAGGTTGAGGTGTACATGGACGACATGATTGTCAAGTCCAAGGAAAGAGAGGGCCACTACACCGCCTTGAAGAAATTTTTCCAACAGATCAGAGAATATCGGTTAAGGTTGAATCCACAGAAATGCACTTTCGGTGTCACAGCAGGAAAAATGTTGGGATTCTTGATTACACAGAGGGGCATCGAGGTTGATCCCTCCAAAATCAAGGCCATCTTAGAAATGCCACCACCAAGGACTGAAAAGGAGATGCGAGGCTTTCTAGGTAAAGTGCAATTCATAAGACGGTTATTACAAAATTATCCTTGACTTGTGAACCACTCTTTGGTCTCCTAAAGAAAGGAAAGAAGTTCCAGTGGGATGACCGATGCCAGTTTGCTTTTGAGCAGATCAAGCAGTACCTTCATAACCCACCCGTGTTATCACCGCCAAAGCCGGGGAAGCCGTTGATTTTGTATCTGTCAGTAACTGATACGATGATGGGCTGCATACTTGCGCAGGAATCTGAGGATAGAGTAGAGAAAGCCATCTATTACCTGAGCAAGAAGATGTTAGAATATGAGACGCGTTACACCCAGCTGGAGAAGGCTTGCTTAGCCTTGGTATGGGCTACCAGGAAGTTAAGGTACTACTTGTTAGCTCACTTCATAATTTTGGTTTCGAGATTAGATCCCATCAAATATCTCTTCGAGAAACCAGCGCTTACGAGTAGGCTAGCCCGTTGGTTACTTCTTCTCTCCGAATTTGATCTGAAATATGTGACTCGCAAGTCTGTCAATGGAAGAGCAGTAGCAGAGTTCCTGGCAGATCACCCAGTGGAAGAGGACGAAGCAGTAAAGTATTTGTTCCCAGATGAGGCTATTCTACAGGTCGAGGAAGAGATTTGGACCATGTACTTTGACGAAACGTCTAATCAGTATGGTTATGGCATAGGGACGTTGCTGATAGCACCCGACAATTCCCATATACCTTTAACTTTCAAACCCCGGTTCAAGGTATCTAACAATGAAATAGAATACAAAGCGTGTATCACTAGATTGGAAGTCGCTCTAGAACTAAGGGCAAAACAGTTGGACGTCATTGGGGACTCGAACCTCATTGTGTCCCAAGCAAAAGGAGACTGGAAGGTTAAGGAAGAAAAGAGGAAAATCTATCACCAAACCCTGGATGTTCTGATTCCTCGGTTTGAGAAGCTAACCTTCACACATCTGTTAAGAGAGAACAACAGGTTCACTGACGCCTTATCAACTCTATCTTCTATGATAGACATCCCTTCAGGAGTCTGGATGCGTCCGATCATTATTGAACAGAGGTATGTGCCAGCCTACGAGTTGATTGCCACAATAGATGAAGTACAAGATCAGAACCCTTGGTATTGCGATATCTGGAACTTCGTAGAAAATGAGGCTTATCCACTAGGGGCAAATGCCAAAGATAAAAGGGCAATACAGCGAATGGCCACTCAATTTATCATCTGCGGGGGTAAGTTGTACAAGTGAGGCCATCTAGGAATGCACAAGCTATGTGTTGATGCAGAAGAGTCGAAGCGCTTAATGGAGGCCATCCACGAAGGGAAGTGCGGATTGCACATGAGCGGAGTAATGCTAGCCCGGAAGATTCTCAAGCAGGGTTATTACTAGTCAACCATGGAGGAGGATTGTATTGGTTTTGTTCGGTGATGTGACAAATATCAAATCCATGCAAATCGCATGAATATCCCGCCGTCAAAGCTGTACAACATGACTTCACCATAGCTGTTTTCAATCTGGGGAATTGATATTATTGGGCAGTTACACCGAAAGGTTCGCATGGGCATGAGTATATCCTGGTGGCAATAGACTATTTTACAAAGTGGGTGGAAGCCCAATCCTATGCAGTGCTGAAAGCATCACACGTAACCAAGTTCATCAGGAATAATATTATTTCTCGTTATGGGGTTCCGAATAAGATCATTTCATATAATGGTTCCCACTTTAAGAAAAAAGTAATCGACTTGTTGGAAAAGTACAACGTGGCTTTTCATAAGTCATCCACATATCGGCCACAAACCAACGGAGTTGTTGAGGCCACCAACAAGAACATCAAGCACATTCTACAAAAGATGGTGGAAACCTACATGGACTGGCCAGAGAAATTGCCATTTGCTCTTTGGGGCTATAGAACCTCAATTCGGACATCTACTGGGGCAACTCCGTATTCTCTGGTTTATGGGATGGAGGTTGTTCTACCGATTGAAGTTAAGGTTCCGTCACTGCAAGTTATGGCTGAGTTCCAGATAGCAGAAGCGGATTGGCAGCAGAGCAAGTTCGAGGAACTTATGCTGTTCGACGAGAGGAGGCTGAAAGCACTGTACCATGTCCAAGGTTACCAACGCAGAATTACCAGGGCTTTCAACAAGAAAGTTCAGTCCAGAAATCTTAAGGAAGAGGATTTGGTGCTCAAAGACAACTGAGCTCCCATGCATGACCCTAGGGGCAAGTTTAGACCCAATTGGACTAGTCCTTACATCATCAAATCAATTTGGTCAGGTGGAGCTGTCATTCTTATGGACCTAGATGGCCTCGAATTCTCCCAACCAATCAACATGGACAAGTTGAAGAAATACTATCCTTGAGTGGCTCGCTAGGCCGAAAACTCGAAAAGGCGACCTAGGCAAAAGTTAGAGCATAAAAAATTAGAAAAAAAAAAACTGAACTGGCAAGGTTGAAAACCCAAAAAGGGCGGCCTTGGCAAAAGTTAGAGCGCAAAAGGAGAGTGTTAATACCCGAGTGAACCTGAACCGGAACTACGTAAGACATGATTCCCATCTTTGGGATACGTAGGCAACTTCATTCTAAAGTCCAGCGCTAAACACTTTAAACTCAACTGTGTCCGTGAGATTCTTCTGGTCATCTTTGTCTTTTCTGTATCCAAGAGTTCGGTTGTGGTCCTCACTATGAGAGCTGGTTACAGTGTAGTGCAGTGCTATTCAGACAAGGGGCAACTTTCCGTTTTCTGGATTCGAGGTTATACATCTCGAGGATAAACTCCATGTGTGTGAAGTTGTGATCCTTATCAAAAATGGTTTTGAAAAGTTTTAATAAAAGTTTATTTTGTTCAAATTAATCTTTTTACAACTTAGACCATTTTTGAATCAAAAGAAAAAATTTCAGTGCCCACAACTTCAATTTCATTGATTTCAACACAAAGTTCTCTAACTCTTGATACAAATCAAAGTTGTTTTTTATTACATTCAAAGGAAAAACTTGAAAGCACAGATCAAAGCAATAAACTTGGGGCATGGATGAGTCAGGTGTTCCTGCATCCCCTCCCAGAGCTTGTGGAAGCTTCAGATGCTAAACTAGGCCCGGTTTGCGCCTCTTCTTCAAGCCAAGTTACGCATTCGCCAGAAAGGGCACAACTGAAATTGGGAGTGGAAGCCAGAAGTTCTCTTGTCCTCCATGCAGTGGGATATCGAGCTAGTTGTGAGCCTAGGATTGGAAATGAAGTCGGGTACTCTACTCCTTCTTCTGGGCAAATTTGGTCATGTCTAAACTGACGCCTCAACCAGAATGGGAAATAAAAGACATAGTGTGTCAACCCAATCAACTGAATGCTAGGTTGCCTGGCCATGTTGTACCTCATCTCGGGCAGATCAAACCAGGGGCAACGCCAAGCAATGTTAGCAGCAGACCTGTTGCGCATCCAATGGCACCACCACCCTTCATTCGGGAAATCAACTAGCCATTGGTGAAAGAAATAGCCTCGCGCTGAATATGCAGGGCAAGAGTCCATTATCTTCAACCTATCCATGAGCCATACCTGGGGAGGGATGAAAAATAAGAGATTAAAGAATAGAGAGGTGTATGTGGAGAGAAAAAGTGAGAACGAGCTTTGAGAGAAAAACAGAGCATGAATGCCGAGTGATGTGAGAAACACATGTGAGATAGAGTGGGAAACAGTACCAGCAAGAGTAGTGGACTCCCTACCAATTTGGTTGTCTCTCGCCGATGGAAGGCATCTAAGCCCATCAAAGTCTCAGTCAATATTAAGCCAATGCAGCTCTTGCCTTCTTTCAAGCCTTGTGCCATTTCAACTAGCCAAATGCTAGACGCTCCAAAACCTGAGGCAAGCAGAAAATGAGCCAACATACACAAACAGAGGGCATGTTGTCAAAAACTCTGCCAGAGATGATCGTCGCGGTTGTCGGTGCCAGAAAATTGATGAATCAAACTGGGAATATCCAACTCTCCGTTGTGAACCAAAGATTGGGCATCGTATAGAGTGAATTCACACATCCTTCTTAAAGCTTAGATGTGACCAAAATGGGACTAGTGCAAAATTCCCTCATCAAGCTGGGACTCCATCAGAACTTGGAATTCTTCAATTGTTGGGCATAGCTCTTGCTCCCCGAAGCTGAATACATGTGTAACCGAGTTCCAACACCTAGCCGCGGCATGGAGGAATGGAAAACAAAGTGCGGTACGACTTAGCAGGAATAGTGCATTTATCCTGAAACCCCGGAAATTTACTTTTTCTGAGCCATCTAAAGTTGCAATCCAATTTTGAGATTTTTTCGGTGAAGAATGGCATCATTTGTGGCAAAAACAGATCTGGAATGAAGAAACTACGAAGTCTTAACTTTTGTAGAAGATAAGTCACTAAGTGGAAGACAGGTGGCAACAATATGGAGGTCTCTTGCACTGATGGCCGACCGGCCAGTTCTGGTAGCCGACCAGCCACCTTTGGTGGCCGACAACCACCACTGGTGGCCAACAACCTCTGTTTCTAGCGAGTGGCCTCTTGTTTTGTCCTCTGGTTAATTTCTATGTGTTGAGAGCTTATGTTTTATTCTGCACTTGGCACATTCTGTTGTTCTGTTTTAGTAGTCTTGCTGAGTCGTTTTTTAAGTTGTTTCGATTTGTTTATCGAGTTGTTGTGTTGCTTATCGAATTGTATTGTTGTTGTTTTGTTTATCGAGTTGTTGCATTGTTTATCGAGTTGTTATCGTTAGTTGTTCATTGGGTGGTTGGTTCATTACCTGATTAAGGAAATGCTAATACAGTGCACAATGTTCAGTGTCCATCAATTTTGTTTTTTTATGCTATATGGTGTAATGCGATGCTCAGAATGTAAAACACAATACTTTTTCAAAAGTTTATTTTCATTCCAATCATGGTTTCTTTTTACAAAAGAGTACAAGTCTTTTGAAAGAAAATGAAACTGTACAATGTGCTAACACTACTAGCCAAAAAAAAAAAAAAAAAGATAAACTAAACAAGAACATATGGATCGGCGCCCAGCCACCTCAAGATCAAGAGGCCCTCTTCGTCCTCTTCTTGGGCACGGACTCAGAGCTCTCTCCATCGATGACACTGTCAGAGGCCCCCGAATCTGAGCTAGCTACTGAACCTGCCTCAGTATCATCTTCGTCCTCAGAATCTGAGCCAGCGTCGTCCTCCCCGTCCTCAGATGACTCTGACTGTGGACTTTCTATCTCCTCATGCTTGCCTATCTCATCATCGTCATCATCCAAGACGGGCTCTGAAGGGCCACTCTTGTCATGAGTGCCCTTAGTCCTATCTCGGCTGCGTGCCAGAGCCTCCCGTCTCTCTCTCCTCGCTGCCAGAGGAGGCACTGATGGTCTAGCTGTAGCTCCCGCTGGAGCATCCGATGGGGCTGGGATCTGAAAAGGGCAGTTTCTCAAATACGTTAGTCACGATGTATATCAAATGCAAAGATAATATGCAGCATAAGTGTATGGATGCAGTGTATGAATGCAATGTTTCAATGCAGTATTTGAATGCAATGTATCAGATCAGTGCAGTGTAGAGCAAATTACAATTGAAATGCTAATGTATCGGACGAAAGTTTGATGGCATGAAGTGCGAAGTGAAGGGAATTACCGGAATCCTATAGAGGCTGAGCAAGTTCATGCTCCTCTACACCATCTCCATCAAGGAAGCCACTAGCTCGAGAGCCTCCCCAGTGTACTCTATAGGTGCCTGCAAGTGCATTGAGAGGATCAATGTTCTATAAAGCATAATTGAAATGAATTGAATGTGCAAAATGTAAAATGTGATACATACTGGAATCAAGCCCCGAACCCCGACAAGCTCGTGCCCGGCTGGTGCGGACACAATGGGAATCTGGTAAGCCTCCTCGGTGTGCCGCCAATAGGTGAGTGTGGTAGGCAACTCTGGCCACCCCGTCCCTTTTCTCATCTGAGAACCTCTCCTACCAAGGGTCCTAGTCACCCTGGCCCATCTATCTCTCCCTCTCACAGCTGAAGCCCTCACTCTCTCACCTCCACAGGCGCCAATTAGAGACGGTATGAGGTATGTCTGAATGAAGGCTATGTAATCACCCTCGACTCAAAAAAAGTCGGCGTCCCAGCCTCTAGTGAAATCAATCATCTCCTAAAAAGTGAATTTCTCTATGGCTCTCATATATGTCGGAGGTGGCATAGGGACTACCAGCTCGATCAAGTCAATGGACTGGCGTAAGAATTGCTCCCCTAAGAACCACGCCCAACAAATCGGGCCCTCGAGAAGAAGCCGAAAGCGGGAAGCCTCTCGAGCCCCAGCAAACTCATCCCTGACTCCCTCAGGCATCATCAGCCAGGGCTGCCAAGTGATCTGAAAATAAAGAATGCGCAGTTTGTTAACTCTCATTAGATATTGCGATATGAATCAAAATCAAAGGGAAATAGAAATAATAGTGAATCTTGAGTTACCTCGGTCGCGGTCACAGTATCGAAGTATCGACGGAAGAATGAAAAGGACTCCCGGGACCTCCGCTGGCACCTCCCATCATACCAATGCAAGTATGGTACGACATGAGGCATCTCCACCTTCGGCTCTGGGGCAAGTGCCGAAAAATAGGCGTACATCCATAGTTGTGGAAAGCAAAATGGCAACAGTGAGTATACAACAGATAAATACAGAGTGTGTAAAGCAGAAAGCAGACTGTGTGTGTATAAAATACAGAATGTGTAAAGCAGAAAGTAGACTGTGTGTGTGCAAAATACAGCGTGTGTAAAGCAGAAAGCAGACTGTGTGTGTGCAGAGTACAGAGTGTGTAAAGCAGAAAGCATACTGTGTATGTGCAGTGTACAGTATAAGCAGTGTACAGAAAGTGCAAAGCAAAAAGCATGGTAAGAAATGCGAAATAGAAAAGTAAAACATACTTCCCAGGCCCTCCAATAGCCTCCAGTCATATGTCCACTCCTACGGGAGGTCAAGCTCATGTACCCGTATAAGGTGGCCAGGCTGGCGCCGCCCCAATCGTAAAATCGGACACCAGACAAGTCCACCAAGGCGCTCATGAGATACAGCCCGACGGTGTTCGCCCGGTTGGCGAACAATGTAGTGCCAAATAGGAACATCAAGAAACCTCGGGCATACTGCTCGGTCTCCTCTCGGGTCGCTGGAATTGTCCCTCTATAATGATCTACAAACCAAGTGTATCGAACCATCCCTGATCATGAGATAAGTGGGTGTGTCCCCAATAGATAAATCCGGGCGGCCTCCCACTCGCCCATATCCGTGTCGTAAGGAATCGGATGACCCCCTACCTCTTTGCTGGTGAGCATAGAGAAATCGAAGGGAGTCATCGTTATCTCCCCTGCAGTAGAGAACTGAAAAGAGTTAGTGGTATCTCACCACCTCTCTACCAAGGCACCCAGTAAAGGCCTGCTCGCTATGAGGCGTGAGAGCCCCATGCAGAACGAGCTAAAGCCGGCCTCATCGATAATATGGCAAACATCGTCGAGGAGCTCCATAAACCACTCCCTTGCGAAGGTGGTCCCGTATCCTCTGATGACGTGTGAATCCCCCTGTGATCAGGACAAGCAAACGAAAAGTAGTGTAAGTAATACAATGCAAGATATGATTTAGGCAGGCAATGCAAGGTACATTGGAAAAATATGAAAATACAGTGTATACCTCAGAGGCACCATAAGATAAATGAGACTCCGGTCCGCGCAGTAAGAGGTCCTCTGGTGCGCCTCGTGCAAACCCTCTGAACTGACGAATGCTATCGGGTGGTAGTACATGTACCTCAGGATGATACGTTGCCAGGTCAAAAGGTCAAATGCTGAGTGACAATGGCTCAAGCTCTGGGTGCACCTCCATCTCTGGAGAAGCTCTGTCGTGTGGGATGTTGTCCGCCATCTCGAAAGAAGGTAGAAAAATGGTTGAAGATAGGGAAAATGGGTGGAGAATGCCAAAAGTCAACGGAAGTCAACTCTAAGAGAGGAAAAATGGGGGAACAGGTCAAAGCTCAGGAAAAGGCACTTAATCCAAGAGAGACTCGAGGAGGAAAAGCCACGAGTGGTGAAAACGAAGAAAGGAGCCCCGAAATCGACTTTCGATCGATTCAAAGCGGAGTAGACTACGAGGGTTTAGCAAATAAAATGTTTATGGGGCGTTGGAAAACGCGTATAATGCTCGGATCTAAAGAGGATGAAGGTCTAGAGAGGGAGGAGAGAGATTTTCGGACTTGGAGAAGTGGAGAAATGAAGTATAAGAGGGTATACTTAAAGACCTAGGGTGAAATACCCATTCTGCCTTGAATCTGCCATTGGTGGCCGACAAGACCAATTTTGTGGCCGACAATGCTTAGGGGTGGCCGATGGGTGGCTAGCACCCCTCCCTGGTGGTCTTTCAGTTCCTAGTGCTCCCATTTTGATGTTTTTCTACTGTTTTGGTCCCTGTTCCCAAGAGGTGCAAGGAAAAATTACTGTCGAACTCGGATCTTCTTTATAGAGGCTTAAAACTGTGTTCTCAGTGGCCATTATTTGCCTCATATTGGACGAAGTGTATCCTTTTTGTACATTACAACCTTTTGAAGAGATGGGTCGAAGAGTTGCTTTTGAACTTGTCGCATTGGAATGCATTTTCCTCCCTGCGTAAGCTACGCATTCCTTGATTGCATATGTGAGGCGTGCGTCATGTATTTTGTACTTTAACATAGAGCGTGTTTTTTTTAATTGTGCATTGAACATGCGTTTTGTACTTTGCTGTGGAACATGCTTTTGCATAAGGTATGCATTGTCGTTATTTTGCGTAGAAAATGTTCATATCTATTGCATTGTATTGCATTGTGCATGCTTTCATGTTTGCATATTTACATAGAAAATGTTCATATCTATTACATTGTACATGCTCTCGCATTTACATAGAAAATGTTTGTATCTGTTGCATAGAACATGAGTTTGCTATTATTGCATGGAATATGCATTTTGGTGTTGCATAGAATATGCTCCAATTTTCATTGCATAGAATATGCTTCTGTTTTGTTCCTTGCATGTTGTACATAAAACATGTCCCTAACATTATGTCATGGCTATTCGACTTGCATAGAACATGCACGCTTGCTATATTATGCTTGTTGAGTTTCTTTCTTATACAGGCACGATATTATATGTATGGTTCATTCAGAGGAATTCTAGGTGAGATCATTTTTATCCCTCGAACACCCCTACTTTGGTTAGAAACATTCGGGTATGCCCAATGTTTACACCACCCTCTTTCTCTTCTCGCATGCAACGCGTTAGGATGCTTTGGTTAGAAACATTGGGACGTGCTCCGATGTTTATACCACCCCCGGTTAAAAGCATTTGGAACGTGTTTCGATGCTTATACCACCCCTGTTTTGGTTAAAAACACTGGGATGTACTCTGATGTTTATACCACCCCCTGTTAGAAGTATTTGGAACATGTTCCGATGCTTATACCACCCCTGTTTTGGTTAGAAATATTGGAACGTGTTCCGATGTTTAGACCACCCCGATGTTTACACCGTTCTCTTCTCCTCTCGCATGCGATGCATTAGAACGCTTTGGTTTAAAGCAGTCAGACGAGTTCTGATGCTTATACCACTCCTTGTTTTGGTTACAAATATTTGGAGGTGTTCTAGTATTTATCACTGCTCCGATTAGAAACATTTGGGTGTGTCCCTCTGTTCACGTCATCCCTTCTCTCCTTCCGCGTGCAACGCGATATTTGACACCTCGGGTGCGCTTGATAATTGTGTTGTTCTTTGTCTTTCCTGCGTGATGCACAGTTAAGATTGCATAATTTTCTTACATCCTTTCTGCATGATATGAGGTTTGGTTCATGCTTACTTACTTCTGTTCATGTCTGAGATGTAGCATTTCTTTGCATAACATTTGCATTTAGATGTTTCATTACGGCCTCATTGCATAATCATAAGTTATGTTTTGCATCGTGCATATCACTTGCATTTTGCCCCAGAACTATGCTGGTTTGATTCCTTGCAAAGAGATATGTAGGCAGCCTGTGGACGCAACCATTCTTTGTTTTGTTTGTTTGCTGTCCAAGTCTTCGGCCTTGTCAAAAATAGGTCATCTCTAGGCTTTGACATTCACTCACATCATTTTATGACCTCCGAGTTCTGTCAAAGAAGGTCAACTGTAGACACCCCATTTTTGACCGTCCTCAAGACTTGGACGTCATCGTTTGAACACTCGATGATTTTGTATGCTTGTGTTCATTTTGAATGCCCGAAGTTCTTGGCCGGGCGCCTTGTCTTTGAGTTTCTAAACCTTATCTGTTTTATGCTTGGTTGTGGACCAAGAGCTTGTTGCTTCAAGTCTGGAGGAGAGGGTGGCTTGTCGACCAGCCCCACAGCCTATCGGCCATGAATTGTGCCTGTCGGCCATCAGTGGTGGCCGATCAGCTACTAGTGGTGGCCGACAGCCATTTTTCTCCTTTTTCAAATATTTGTTTGCCAGTTGTGCTAGTTGTTGTTCACTGAAGTGCATCTTCATATACGTGTATGGTAGGATAATTTCAAGCCTTAACCTTGATTTTCTATATATATGGGGTGCTCTCCTCCATTTGGAGGGGTTAGAATTTTTGGATCAAAAATTTCTCTCTCTCTAGACTTCTCTCTCTCTCTTGCTATTTTGTATACACTTGCTTACATTCTCTACACCTTTGCACATCAACCCTTAACCAAACACCTTCACCATTGAGCTGAGGTCTCTTGGAGCTTTGTTTGAGCCTTAAAAGAGGATTTGAGCTTAAGTTGATGGCTAAATTGTGTTGTGCTTCAAGAGGTATAAGATTCACCTTTTAAGCTTCTTTTAAATACTTGCTTTGCCATCTTGTTACACTAATTTTGAGTTGGTTTTCACCTACAAAAAAACTCTGGTTTTTGAGGATTAACATGATGGTTTGATGCTATTTTGTGTTAAGAGGTGATGCATCCTTCTTGTTCCTTGGCTTGTGTAGCTGTTTGTGCCATCTTTCATCACCTTCAAATCAAACTTTTGGGCTTTTTAACCACTAAAATTCAGAGTTATTTCAGTGATAAAATCCTTGTTTTGAAGTCCAAAATTGGAGGGGTTAGCCTCCCCTCCTTGTGTCTTGTTTTTATGCCTAGATAGCTTAACATGTGACCATGTTTTTCTAGCACTTTTTAACTTAATCTCAGCATGTTTTTGCTACTTTTTTTACTAGTTTCAGCTCTGTTTTGAGCTGGTTTGGTCCTTTGAGGCTTGTATTATGTGGTTGTAGTGTAAAGAGGCTTCACTAGCTTAATGTTCTAGGCTTTTTAGCATGAATTGCATGAGTTGCTTGCATGCTTTAGTGTCATTTTGCACTCCATTTTAGCACTGAAATCTCTGCAATCTCCCTCTATTCTTCACTCTTTCATTTATTTTGAAAGTGGCTTTGAGCCGCTTGTTGGCTTCAGTGTGAAATTGAGACATTCATGTTTAATGGTTTAATTCCTTCGGGAGTTCATTATCAAAGGCATGAGGTCTCTTTCATGCTCAAGACACTTGTGATTTAAGCCAACTTTCAATTAGAGGACACTCACCTTGGACTTAATCGATTAAAGAATGGATTGGTAATTTAAAATGAGTAAACAAAATGAACAAGTAAAAGAGGCAAGATAAAGCATCTTTCGTGTTACATTGCATGTGTTCAGATCGGACGTTAATTCAAACACGAGAAAAATGGGACGTTTCATAAGTGATAAAACGTGCCACTTTTCTTAGTCACCATTACCCCTGATCATGCATGATATGGTTGTGGTTTTGTTGGGTCTTGTTTTGCACTCATTAAGCTTGTACAAGTTTGGTTCTTTAGCCATCATGTATGGAAATGCTTGGTTGATGGTTTGAGGGCCAAAGGTTACACTATTTGGAGCTTGTGTAATGATAAGGAGGGTAACAGTACACACAAACTTTGAAAATATACTACTTTGCCTCTGTTTGCTCTTTGTTACAACAAAAAAGAAAAGTTCAGGGAAGGGTGGCCGACCGGCCACCAGCATCAACTGACCGGCCACCAATGGTAGCCGACAGCCACCATTGGTAGCCGACCGGCCATCAATGAAAAATTGCACAAGTGTGCTCCTGAGTTGGAGCAGAGGCATTCTAGAAGTTGGCAGTGTTGTTAGTGTTCAAGCATGTGCAAACAGAGGCTGCAATGGCAAGGCAGTGGCATTTTTGGGAGGAGCAACCGAGCATGCATGCGTTCCTCGCCCTCGAGGCCATTTAATTTCTTTAGTTAGCTTAGAATAGCTAGTTAATTCAAGTATTGTACTTAATTAGTTAGTGTAACTAATTGCTTAATTTTGTGTTGTAATAATTAGTTAACTAGATTTGTTAATTAGTTTCGGTTTTGTAATAGTTAGCTTGTTCATTCGGACCCTCCTTCGTGAGGGCGTAATGTTGTAATAAGTGTGCGTACGTGTGTGTATGTCTTCCAACCTCACGTCTTTCTCCCTTTTATTTAATCGCTTTCAATGGTTAGATTAGGGATCATGTTTTGATTAGCATACCTTATGCTTGCATGCTTGCATCCATTCATTTGTCTTGCATGCACCGTGGCTCGGCGCATCATTCAAACTGCATTGCTATTTCAAATACATTCTTTGAATACATGTTTAATCGCATGTTGTTCAAATTGAATCATATGCCATATTATTAGCCAAGCCTATTAATTGCATATTGCATGTGTTGCATTAGGCATGTTGTATAGTTAGGATCATGTATTTTTCTAACTAGTTTCTGTTTTGGCTTGTAGTACTCAGTGAGTTTTATGCTTTAGCATACTTACATGAGTATGGTTGCCATATTGCCATATTTCGCATGCTTGCCATGAGGCTATGTGGTTAAATGCTAAACTGCATGAATGCCTGTGGATGAAGGCTTTGTTGTTTAAATTGGAACAATTCAATGAATGCCTGTTTTAAGCCCACTTTGTTGTGGCAAAATCATGTTTTAAGCCCACTATTTTTGGTGGCAAAACCGCATCTTTAAGCCCACTTAAAGGCGGCAAATTCAAACCATTTTCGAAAGCAAACATGAGTTGAATTGTTCCAAGTCTTGCGACTAGTCTATACTTGCTTGTGTGCATCACATAGTAAATGCTAGTTTAATAACCGGAATAAGGATACATAATGTTTATAAGATAACATATCATGATTAGTAAAGGCCGATCGTTTCATCGAACGAGTGGAGGTGCTCATTTCAGGACCTTCCCCTCTCATACCTAAGTTCCCGAGCCGAGGCAACTTTGGTGATGACGGACACGTGGCCTTTGGCACGAATCAGGGTTTCTTAAATTTTTCCAAAAATAAAATATTTAGATGATGACTTTGTATCTAGAAAAACAGTCCAATTTTGGCATTATTTGATTTAAAATCAATTTCCCAAAAAGATTTGTCGGATTGGACTCTTTGGTGATTATCGATTTCACATTGTACTTGTGAGACTAGATTCAGAACTGCGGGAGTCCGAACTGTGAGGCCTTTTTTTGAAACCCTTTCCGAAAGGTAGGGGCGCGGAAAAAGGCGAGTCCACAGAGGTCCAGCATCTTGGCAAAAACAACTCGATCATACCATTCCTCCCATTCTAGCCTCAATCTGGGCCAGCAGCGATGGGGACGGTTCATCTTCCAGCTTCCCCAATCAAGGCCACCCTCGTAAATGAGGCATTGATCCTCTAAGCGCGGATATAGAATAGGGAGTTGGGTAGGAGCTTCTCTGAAAATGGGTCCAAGAACAAACTCCCCCTGAGCATAATATCGGGGGATAAAGATACATCCATCGATAGCACACCGTTCACCGGCCTTGTATTTGTCATATTCTTCGTTGATGATTCTCCTCAAAGCCACAAATGGGCTCGCACACTCGACGACTAGTATTTTGGAAGAAGAAGCTATTATCAAGGAATTAAAAGAAGAAAATGAGCGGAAGGGCGAAGTGCTGCAGATAGAAGCAACAGGAGTGAAAAGGAAACTTTGGACAGGCATATAGATAAAGCGCGAGAAGAGGGGGTTTTAAACCTTTATGTCCAAAGTAACCTATTTAATATAACGGGTTAAATGGACCCAGGTTCTAACACATGCATGATTAAGGCTTTTATTTTAAAATCCATGAGAACAAAAGGAAGAAAACTATCTTCGAGCCAGTATGTGAATACCTTATAAAGGAGGGAAACACATTTCAAACATTCAGCTTGGCTTCGAAAATGGTTAGTTGGCTTCGAAACCAGTTTTCAAGTACTTAGCGTAGCTTCGAAAATAGGTAGTTGGCTTCGAAGCCAATTTTGTACCTTACATTCAAGCATAATTGAGATTTATCCACTTCAGGAATCTTGGAGGTCTGCTTTTAGACTTTCCAACGAAGAAGATTTCCTTCGAAGGATCTTTGAAATGACATATGATTAGAATATGGTTCTTGTCTATTCTTTCAGCATAAATAAGCGCTATGAAACCAGTTCTTGGTTGAGCAATATAGAAAGTCCAAGAGCCAAAGGACTTATCCTGCACTTCTGCGTAGGTAAGACCCTGCGAAGGAAAAAGTGGTCGTTCTTAAAGAGAAATTTCATACTTCGAAACACCTGAGTCAAGCCTCGAAGCAAGATTACTCAGTTCGAAGTTGTTATTTTATGTAGGCTATGTTAGCCATATGCTTAGAGTGTGAAAACCCAAGGCAAATATGGACACTCCTATGAGAAAGTCTATGTTTCAAAGCACTTAAACCAGGCATCAAAGCAAGTTGGCTGCTTCAAAGCTGTTATTCACAAATTACATAGAAAAAGTAAGAAGTGAAGTCATATTCTCCATGGAATCAATCATGCAATTGGAATATAAAGCCAGATCATGACAAATGAGATTTGAAGAACTCAGTTTTGTTGATATGCAATATTTACATCGAGAAAACCTATTTGGTTATATTCTCAATTTCATAAAAATAAGGAATGGACAAAGTCACACGATCATGAAACTTTGTCCATCAAAATTCAATAAATACATATTCTTTTCCTAACCTATCTTCTATCCTATCTAAATTTGGTTTATCTAACTAATGAGCCCTTGGTTGGAAGAAGAGTTGTTGGGCCTTCATTTCAAATTCTGTTTGTCTAAGAGCCTTCTTTGTTTCATCCACTCCTCTTTCCTCATGTGCATCGCCCATAATGGCATCTTCTCCATACTCTAAATCTTAGTTCTTAAAGTCGTTATATTATTCAAGAAGATTCTTTGCTTCGTACTGAATTTAAATATGAGTAGCAGAGGTGTTCTTCAATAGCTCACTGGTAATAGAAGCGTTTGTGTGCCAGTTGAGTAGAAAAGGAAGTTGATCCAAGAAAATATAAAGCTCTGCCTGGGCTATACGGTTCATGATGTAGCTTCGAGAGATAATATCACAAGACCACAATAAGTTCTTGTGAGGAATGTCATCTCGAATGACCTCAAAGGATAAATAAGAAAAAGTGAAAAGTAGAGTCTGGTCTCTATATTGTTGGTAAGCAGTAGGAAGAACTGGGGCTTGGTAGAGAGCAAAATGCTGGCTCTCAAAAAGGGTGAGTTTCATTTCTTCAACCTAGTTAGAATTTGAGGGTAGGAAAGGAGCAACTGGGTCCTTTCCAAATGAAGGTGGGAACTCAAGCTTGTCCACGCATTCTAGCCAATCAGAGGAGTAGAGTTTTGCTTTTTTGGCTAGGAGTGCAAGACTGATTTCCAAGGCCTCAACAGGATGTGGAGTCCTTCGCACTATTCTAGACGGCAAGGTGGAAGTATACTAGGCCGAAAGCAAGTTGTCTTCAAGGCTGCGAAGACGGTCTAGAGGCACGTATGGATATATTACAGAACTACACATGGAGGGATGAATTACAGTGGGATCATCAAATTCGAGGAACCGATGGTGGATTCGTTCCCTTGTTTGAGGTTAAGTAGGTGTAGACCAAGCATCCTAGCCAGTATTTCTAGAGGACGATGAAGCAGCTTCATCCCATGCAAAAAGTTTTGGAGCAGATGAAGAGCTTCCAAGGTCCATTTGTGCAAATGCTTGGTCTAGAGGTTCATATGGTGCAAAAGCTTCCATAACTTGTATAAATGGGGGTGGATAAATATGGCCAATAAATGCATGAAGGTTCTTTCGAGGTCGGTCATCATTGTCAAATACCTCCGCATATGCTCGATCAATGTAAGAGAAAGCTTGATTGGCCATTGGAGGCATATCAGACTCTTCGTGTTCACAGATAATGGAGGGGATGTTCAAAACATAAGAAAGGATTTAAGGAAGTTCGGCACTTCACTTCTAAGAAGATAGTTATACTTCAGCCAAGTCCATGCGCATCCTAAGACGTGGATAAAGTGTACTAATCCACTAATGTCACCAAGTATGGGTATATTAGTGCGATGGGTAATGTTGGCTATATATTTTGTACAGGCCAGTCGCAGCTTAACACGTGGCTCGTGAAGGGTGTTTTGGGGAATTAATGCAAGGCTCCAATCAGTAACGGACACATGGCAGTTCATATTGGTAATGATGGGTCTGCGTTACATGGAAGCAGTGAGAAGGCACAAGGTAATATGGCCCAACGATTACTCAAAAGTTCGAATTCAAATGCAAGAGGGAAGCCTAACTAAAGGAATGGCGTAGTGGAAGCTGATTGTGCGAAGCCATGACCAGAGATCGTAGAAGTGCATTTCGACGGTTGGAAACCCATTTCGACGATGTCACGCCCCAAAATTTAGACAATTAAATATTAAATTAAGACTAAACCTCAATTAATATTCCATCATCCAAATCCTAGGGGTGAAACAAAAAAACTAAAAGCCAACCAAACCATCCACCATAATTTCATAACTAACCAATACCTCCAACATTAAAGTAACAATAAATAATCAAAATAACTTAAAAAATGTACGGTTACAAACCATGCCAAATTATCCCAATACTAAAGTCATAAAAAAAATAATACATAAACTACTAACAACCCTAAGCTCAAGAAAAACAAAAGAAATCCAAAAGTCCAATAACTATAGTAATTCCACGTCACCACTATAGCCCAACTAATCTTGCAAAGGAAGCTCGACTGCGCTCAAACAGAACGCACCCAAGTTACCAATAGACAAAACGGGTCAATATACAAGTATACTGGTATGAGTACAAGATTTAACACCCACGTGTCCACCAGATACAAGAAAAAATACATTTAATTCTTGTTACGAGACAAAACAAATAGTTCCATCCACACCATGACGAATTGGTAGTTTCTCGAGATACGGTGGCATTTAGTTTCTTGCCCGTACACAACGAAATATAAATTGAGTATAAAATAAACAAATTAAAAATAAAAATATGATAGGTCAGCCCTGCATAAAAAGTTAGTAAGACCCACCGTCTTGCAAAAAAAGTAAAGTTAGTATAATTTAATCATAAGTAACTTGTTAAAGAAATATAAAAATGCACCGTTTCATACTTAAATAATTCGAATTGACCAAAACTCAAAGAACAAAAGTTATACAAAATCAAATTTATTAAAAGGTTGGGCAAACGAATTTAGTAAAAACTGAACAGGTTGAGAGAAAAACTTAATAGAAAATCCTAATCGAAATTCGATCGAAAAATTTGGAACTTAAAACGAAAAGAAACTACTGTAAAATGAATTTTTTTGGAAAAGTTTGAAACACGAAAAATGTTCAGAATAACGTTTTACTTCAGTTTACGTGAAACCAATAAAAATGAGCTCGTTTCGTAATTTAAAACAGTCCCTAAACTCTGCATTGCTAAAATGAATCAAAACTACAATAACCAAGATCATCCGATTATATGTTCTAATCGATCTTTTTAATAAAAAATTAAAATGTCTAGAATCACATATACATGCCTCTGCTCAAATTTCATAATTTATCGAGGTCGTTTACTATTTTTCAAGATATACAAATCAACACAATTCACACTATACCAATAAACTCGTAATTAAATTCTTTGTACCTTGACTCCACCATTTCAGCCTTCATTTCCGGCCTACACATATATCTCATGTGCCTTCTATATACCTAACACCGCTCCAAAGTCAAACTTGTGCGGAGATATCGTCCCGAGGTTAACCCACACTCCCCGGATGGTTAGCATATATGTACGCGTGTAAATCAAAGCACTCGTCTACTCATGAGAACGAGGCAACAATATACATATACAAAACATCTCACTCATGAGAACAAATATAACAATGCCAAGCCTAAGGCATTCAAATAAATGTCATAATCCTCACTTTTTTTTTATACACTCTTTCTTCCTAACACTCAAATAAAATAACAATCCATGGAGTCATGGTGGAGTATAAGGAATTTATCTATGGGTTCCTAATTAATTTTAATTTCATATAATCATGAATGTGATTACAACCATAAAATAAATCCATATAAAAACCCTAAACCTAACGTACACAACTAATCAACATAATTAAAATCAATTGATCACCTAAAAACCCTAAGCCTTACATACACAACTAAACAAAATAATTAAAATCGATTAGTCATCTACATGCAAATATGAAATCAATTCAACATCAAATAAATATAAATAAATAAATAAAAACAACGAATTAAATATAAATCAAGGGAAGTGGGTTTTATACTCATAATATTTTTTCGTAGATCAAAGAATCACTTGAATAATTAATGAAGTCATCAAAATAAAACCTTAACCCTTTCTTTTTCTTCCATTGACTCTCTTTCTCTCTTGCCGTCTCTCTTGCATACACAGCGCAGGACCCTCTCTTTTTTCTTGATTACTCTCTCTCTCGGCTTGCACAGCCACACACAGCACCACTCTTTTTGGTTTTGTTTTCTTTCTTCTAACTTCTAAACCTAATCCCCATTCTAATCTAATTTGACTATTATATATTATCATATTATATAAAACAACATAATTGCAATATATATAAATATAAATATAAAATTAAATATATATATATATAACACCTCTTTTTTTTTATATAACAAATATAAATATATGGATTAATAAATTAATTAAATAACACATTAAATTAATTAATTACCACATTAAATTCTCATGTAACCACGTAATTAATAAAGACAAAAATAAAATAAAGTAATAGTACTAAATAATGACTTACGAAAAAATCAAGGTCTCTACAGACGGTTTCCTTTGGGAAGTATAAATAGAGGAGAAGGCCCTGGAATGCAAGGACCAGACTCAAAACCAGAAACCAATTTATTTACTTCATTTTTCCTTTTTAGTTTTTACATTTCCAATTCTTTTCATTTTTAGCACTTTAATTCTTGTACTGCACTTCATTTCTTAATAGTAGTTCTCAAGTAGTCGTTGTTGTAAACATTTTCAAAACTGAGTCATTTCATTATAAGTTCTTATTTACTCAATAAAATTCAGTTTCTAAATTGTTCTGTACTTATTATTTCTTATAAATTTCTCCTAAAACAAGTCATCAGTAAAAATCATCTTTATTGAGGCTGAAAGAATTTTAACACAATCGTCTGATAATTGGTTGACAATTAAAATTCTATAAGGACTGATTGATCCTTACTGACACACTTAAATTTACACTATTAATCTTCGAAAACCAAAAAAGCCAATAGAAAGCATCATCCCCAAAAAAAAAAATTCCAAAGTTCATGCTCCAGACCTAATCGACTTATTGAAACCCAACCCATAGGATCAATATTGTGATGAGATTTTTAAGTCTAATATCAAATCGTGCCAACTTTGAACTTGACTCTTCTTTTTTTTCCCCTTCTAACTATGGGGAGTGAAAATTTGCCCCACATCAGTTCGCTAGGACTCCTGACCCACCTTATGAAGTGTGTCATGTCCTACCCTTTTGTGTGAATGAAAAACAAAACTGTGCGTACACCATGGTACAAAACAGACAATATCTTAATGCGTGCTCCGACAATGAGATGATCCGCACAAACCTAGACTCAATTAGGCCAATATTTCCTTTGAAAATAGCATAAATAACCGACAATGACAATGTACTCTAATTCCATTTACACACCATGCTTAATTTATTTATTTTTGTAAAAAAGTGAAACTGTATAAGTAATAAAATTTATAAATTGATATGGCAATTATCATGTTACTAAATTAAATCTGATTTTGTATTTTAAAATTCTATCACTACATTATATAAATATATATTTCATATGAAGCTTTGTCTTAGCTTGGAAGATCACCCATGCCCATGGCCATCATCATTGACGTCCGTCCGACCATCTACCATGTATTCCCACTTCCCACCTCCATCGATGCCGACTTTCCACCAATTCCCTCTCCCCCTCTCTCTCTCTCTCTCTCTATTAAAGCTAAATCCTCCCCCATCTAAAATTAATTAATTAATTAATTAAAGGTAAAGCCTAATGCTACCCGTGGACTCTCCCCCACCAATTACTTTTTCCCTTTCCATTACTACTGTTACCGCCACAACACAATCAGTTGCTACTCGAAAGTGCTGTAGTATTATTACTGGTACTACTTTTTTTCTTCTCTTTTTTTTGCTCAATTAAATAGAAAACGATGCCCCACCGTTTAGTGGGTTTCAAGTTTGAACGACAAACAGCTTCAAAAACCTAGTCCATGTGGAGGCTACTACTTCCTTGGAGGACTAAGAATTTTTTCTTGTATCTATATATTTATATATCTATATATTAGGGGTATTCGGGAAGTAAACTTTTTTTGACCTTTTTTTGACTATAGTGAGGAGTGAGGAGTCTTTTTTTGGCTAAAGAAAATGAGATTTGAGATTTTAGTGAGGTGTGAGTTTTAATTTTTCGTACTAATTTTTTTAATTTTAAACAATTAAAAAGAATTTTATTGATAAATTTTTATTTAATAATCTCATATTAAGAAAATAAGGACAAAAATAAATTATTTTACTCATATAAAAGGAATCTTTTACTCTCATCTTATTTAATGAGGAGTCTTGTAAGAATTTTAATATCTCATACTAATTTTCTTGATATTCTTGATTTTAAAAAATTAAGAAAATCTTCATTGACTAACTTTTATTTAATAATCTTACATCAAAAAAAGAAAAAAAAATGAGTTATTTTACTCATATAAAGTGATCTTATACTCCCATCACATTTAATATTGTAGAGTTGTACATGTTTCAATTCAATATAATTTAAATTTTAAAAATTTTAATTAATTAATTATGACCTAACCGATTAAGCTAAATCATTTTTTTTTTTATTAATGTGTTGGTTTAACTGCGATTTTAACAGTTTTATCAAAATATATTAATGAAATTTGTTTGATTCGAAATAAATTAAAGATTGATCTGATTAAAGATTGAAAGACTGAGATTACTTGATTAGAAATAAACTTTCCGTCCAAATAGTTGTTAATTTTTATTTTATAATCTCACATCGGAAAAAAAAAAAAAAAAAAGTTGTTTCACTTAGTATTGTATATATTTCAATTCAAGACAGTTTAAATTTTAAAATTAAAATAACATTTAAAAGTTTTAATTCATTAATTTTTATATAAGTTGGTTGGTCATTTGACCTAACCGATTAGGCAAAACCATTTGGATTTGACCGATTCGCCAATTTAATCGTGATTTCTCATACTGATTTTAATTATTTTAAACAATTAAAAAAAATTAATTGCCTAACTTCCATTTAACTGTATAAAAATGAAACTCTAATTAGTTTATGATTTAATCTCACATCGAGAAAAGAAGAAAAAACAAAATTTGTTTCACTATCTATCTATATATTATATAAGAAAAATGAGATTTTTAGGAAAAAAAAAACCTTCTAGGAGCTCCAAACCCTTATTATAAAATTATTGAATTTTCTTAATTTAAACAATTAAGAAAATTTTTATTAGCTAACTTCCATTTACCTTTTATTTTAAAATCCCACAACCAAAAAGAAAAAACAAAAAAAATATAAATTGTTTCACTCACATAAACTGAATCTTATGCTCCCATTTATATAAGCAAAAAGAGATTTTTTGTGAGAAGCCCTATGATCAATATCTCATACTCATTTTTTTGATTTTCTTAATTTTAAACAATTAAGAAAATCTCCACTAGTTAGCTTCCATTTAACTTTTATTTTACAATCACACATGGACGTTTTGATTTTAAAAATAATTTTATATGAGATTTTAAAACACTCATAATATTTCACTTTAAAATAATTACAATCCCACATCGAGAAAAGAAAGAAAAAGTGAGTTGTTTCACTTATATAAATTGTTACAATCCTACATCGGGAAAAGAAAGACAAAGTGAGTTGTTTCACTTATATAAAATAAATCTTATAAATGAAATTTTGAGGGAAAAACCTTTTAGAAACTCCAAACCCTCATTCTAAAATTATTGAATTTTCTTAATTTTAAACAATTAAGAAAATTCTCATTAACTAAAGGAAAAAGTGAATTGTTTCATTTACATAAAGTGAATTTTATGCTCCAATTTATATAAATTATTGATTTTTTTTAATTTTAAACAATTAAAAAAATTCTCATTAGTTAGTTCTTATTTAACTTTTATTTTACAATCTCACATCAGAAAATGAAGAAAAAAGTAAATTATTTCACTTATATAAAGTGAATCTTATTCTCCAATTTATACAAGCAAAAGAAGATTTTTAGTGACAAACCCTATAATCAATACCATTTTTTTTTATTTTCTTAATTTTAAACAATTACGAAAATATCCATTAGCTAGTTTCTATTTAATTTTTATTTTACAATCACACATTGACGTTTTGATTTTAAAAATAATTTTGTATGAGATTTTGAAACTCTCATAATATTTAACTTTGAAATAATTACAATCTCACATCGAAAAAAGAAAGAAAATGTGAGTTGTTTCACTTATATAAAGTGAATCTTATACTCTCATTTAATATTACAGTATTGTACATGTTTCAGTTCAAGATAATTTAAATTCTAAAATAAAATTTAATTAATTTTATTGTAAATTAATTGGTCTTTTGACTTAGCCGATTAGGCTTAATCCTTTTTTGTTTGACTAATTTACTAGTTTAACTGTGATTTTAGCTGTTTTATCAAATTATATAGCTTAAATTTGTTTGATCTGAAATAAATTAAGATTGACCTTATCAAAAATTAAACGACTGAAATTGTTTGATTAAAAATGAACTTCTCATCTAAACAACTGTTAACTTTTATTTTATAATCCCACATCAGAAAAATGAGGAAAAAAATGAATTGTTTCATTATATAAATCTTATGCTCCCATTTTATATTGTAATATTGTGTATGTTTCAATTCAAGACAGTTTAAATTTCAAAATTAAAATAAAATTTAAGAGTTTTAATTAATTAATTTTTGTATAAGTTGGTTGATCCTTTGACCTAGCCGATAGGATAAACCGTTTTCGATTTGACTAATTCAATGGTTTAACTGTGATTTTAGTGGTTTTATCAAAATATATTGGTTAAATTTGTTTGATTCGAAATAAATTAAATATTGACCTAATTAAATATTAAACGGCTAAGATTGCTTGATTCGAAATAAACTTTCCACCCAAACAATTGTTAACTCTTAAACAATTTAGAAAATTTTCATTTGCTAGTTTTCATTTAATTTTTATTTTATAATTTCACATCGAGAAAATAAGAAAAAAAATAAATTGTTTCACTTACATAAAATAAATCTTATGATCCCATTTATATAAGCAAAATGATATTTTTAGTGAAAAATCCTATGATCAATATCTCATACTAATTTTATTGATTTTTTTTAATTTTAAACAATTAAGAAAATCCCGAGTGGTTAGCTTTCATTTAACTTTTATTTTACAATCTCACATAAAGGTTTTGATTTCAAAAATAATTTTGTATGAGATTTTGAAACTCCAATAATATCACTCCTTAAAAGTATTTTTTTATAAAATATATAGATATATCGATAATCTCAATGTCATTCTTACTATTTCTTAATACAAAAATTATGAGATAATTATGATAATTTTGAATTTGTAATTAAAACTTATAAATTATGAGACAGATTATTATAATTTTAAATTTATATTGGGTTGATTTTAAATTTAAATTAATAGATTGTTTTCTATATTTAGTGACAGTTTAAATTTTAATAGAATAAAATTTAAAAGTTTTAATTAATTAATTTTTGTGTAAGTTAGTTGATCTTTTAACCTAACTGATTAAGCTAAACCGTTTTTGATTTGAATGATCTGCTAGTTTAACTGTGATTTTAGCAGTTTTACATGTTACGATGATTCTTTTTTACTCATTAAGTTTTTAAATTTTCTTTAATTATTTCCCTTTCAAAAACCAATATGATAAATTTTTAAAATTCATATATTTTTATTCTAAAATAGTAAAGTATTAGAATTATGTCATTTTTTTTAATAACAAAGTATAATTGAAATTATTAATTTTTAATACAACAATTTTAATCTATCTATACTATATATTATAATAAAGAAACATCTAAAAGAAAATTCTTAAACTTATATATAAAATTTTATTTACGAAAGATAAAATATAATATATATATATATATAATTATCATATTTTTAATAAATAATATATTATTTTAGTCCATACATAGCATGGGTGATATATTAATAATATATAAACTTAATTGGCTTTTATCCTATGCGAGAAAGATCGACTTAATTATTTCATTACTTTAATCCTATATTAAAATTTTATTATTTTACATTACATCAACTTATATTTTAAAAAATTTGTTTCCGTATGATTTTTTTTTGGAATAAAAGACGAATAATGTTATTTGTATCAATTAATATATTAATTAGTGTATTAACAAATAGAAAAAAAATAAAAATAAAATTAACGTTCAATTAGTACACATTAAAATATATTTGGGAGAAAAAAAATTGGATATACACCTAATCTCTGATATAGTGTACAAAATAATTGTCTTATGACTTAAACTCATAGCATAATTTTAAAAGTTTTGAATTTTTGTAATTTATATAATGAGTGAGATGATAGTATTGATATGACAATCTTATACTATATGTTAATATATTAATTCAAAAATGATAAAAATTTCAAAAAATTTATTAAATGTCTGATATGAACGTGAAACTCATATAAAACTCACATTATGTAAATCTCCCATCCATATAAAAATTTTGATAAAAATTTCTAATATTATTCATATGAATTCATATATTAATTGATGTTCATGACCCCACCGATAAAAGATACAGCCCTTTCAAGAAAGAAAAAAAGAAAGGGGTCATAAATACAGATGACGTGGGAGGTTGGCATTATTAGATGGGGCAAGGGTAGATCAACAAATGTGAGATGAGATGGAGATGCGTGTTTAGGCTAAGTTTGGGATATCCCAAATAATTCAAAAAGTCGAAAATTCTAAAAAAAAAGTTAAAAATAACATTATTAAAAAAAAAAAATAATTACACATTTCAACTCCAATTTCAATTTTTTTTTTTTCTAAAATTTATTTTTTTTTTTTTTTTTTTTTTTTAAAAGTCAAAAATTAAAAAAAATTTTTAAAAAACAATATTTTTAGTTAAAAAAAAAAAAGTCAAAAAAAAAAAAAGTCAAAATTTATTCTTAAAAATTAAAAACAAGGACTCGTTGTCTCTCTCTCCCACTTGTTGATTTATTTATTTATTTATTTATTAAGAGAAAGAGATAGGGTAGCTAATCCTTCTGGGGCCTCCTCTCATTTGGAGTGGCTCAAGAGAATAAAACACATAAAAAACGAAACGACAAAGAGCAGTCTAAGGCCAGAAGAAGAATATATATATAAAGCAAAAAAGGACGGCCCAACATCCCAGTTTTTTTATTTCTACTCTTATCCCTCTTTGTAAATCAATGTATTTGGCAAATAAAAGCTAGCATGAGCCCCATTATTTTTTTTTATTTTTTATTTTTTGACATAAAAGGCACCATGAGCTTGAGCGAAGATTATTGTGAGCCGTAAGCGGCCCACACAAATAAATAATTCAAAGGATAATGTGAGAAATTTAAAAAAAATTATTAAAATTTTTATTAAATATTTTATATGAGTATGAAACCACATCACGTAAGTCTCATATGTGAGACATTTAATAAAAATTTTAGTAAAATTTTTAAGAAATCTAAAATTTTTGTAATTCAAATTTATATGTAGCATGGTTGTTTTGTGGCACTCACAGTATCTTCATTAAATGTTTTAAATTTATAACAATAGTGTCATATGCTAATTAACAAAATTTTACAAAATTTTGAGCATTTTTCTCTTTCAATGGTTGTGCCGAAGAGTTCGTTAGTGTAAAATATTATCTAGTGTTAATAATGTAAAATATCTAAAAAAATAAATAATTTATTTTTAAAAATATATTTGTGATTCATTTTTTCAGAGATAAACCCAATAAAGTATATAATTATTAAATTGACTTAATTTTATTTTTTTTTATATAAATAACATACTGAAGACTTTATAAAAAAATAAACAGAGCCATTCATTTTATTGTATCGGAATAACAAAGCTTGGATTTCACGAACTTCTCACATTTAAATTTATTATTTAATATAAGGGTAAATTATCAATAGGTCTTACTTTAGAGACTTATTACCTAATAGGTCCTATTTTGGAGACTTATTACCCATTAAGTCCTATTGATAAATTTATTAAGTGATAAAGATAAATTTATCAGTCTTTTATTTTTATGAATAAATTTATAGTGATAAATTTATCAGTCTCTTTATTTTTATGAATAAATTTTTAGTGATAAATTTATCACTCTCTTATTTTTATAGTGTTAAATTTATTAGTTAGAACCTGTAAGTAAATAAGTCTAGTTAATAGGACTAATTGGTAAGTACCCCTTAATATAACATATTTATAACTGATAAATATTAGTGCGATTAGTGTGAAGCTTATTACATCGATACGTGTGTCTCATTAGATAACAAATGAATTATAATATAAAAATGTGATGGATATTGTTAATATCTGCCCTCAAGCTTAATTTAATTGTACATTTTTATTGCACTAATTTATGAAAGATGTACAATCATTTTAAATATCTTAATATATGCCTTAAAAGATACATGCTAATAAAATCTAAATATAACAAAGATTACAACATTAAATTTTTATTATTAATTTAATGTATTGGGTATTGGATAACAAAGATTATTCATTTTCAAATTTTAAGGAGATAAATCGTATATGGAATAAAGTATAAGAAGTTAAAATGCATTTTGCCTTCTAAATAAATAACGAAATATAAGGATATTTTAGTCTTTTTTATTAAATTGTCAACGGACATAACAGTATACTTCTGTTGGCTTTTTTGGCTTTTGAAAGTTAATAGTGTAAATTTAAGCGTGCTAGTAAGGATTAATCAGTCCGTACAGAATTTTAATTACCAACTAATTATCAAATGATTACGTTGAAGTTCTTTCAGCCTCAATGAAGAAAAATTTTACTGGTAACTTATTTTAGGAGAAATTTATAAGAAATAATAAGTACAAAAAAATTCAGTAACTGAATTTCATTGAATAAATAGAAACTTACAATGAAATAACCCAGTCTTAAAAAGATTTACAGCAACGACTACTTGAAAACTACTCCTAAGAAATGAAGTGTAGTACACGAATTGAAGTGCTGAAAATGTAAAGAACTAGAAATGTAAAACTGGAAAGGAAAAACGAAATAAATAAACTGGTTTCTGGATCTGAACTTGGGTCTCGGATTCTAAGGCCTTCTTCTCATTTATACTTCTCAAAGGTAACCATCGAAATGGGCTTCCAACCGTTGAAATGCACTTCCATGATCTCTGGTCATGGCTCTGCACAATCAGCTTCCACTTCGCCATTCCTTCAGTTAGGCTTCCCTCTTGCATTTAAATTTGAACTTTTGAGTAACCATTGGGCCATATTACCTCGCGCCTTCTCACTGCTTTCATGAAACGTAGACCCACCATTACCAATATGAACTGTCACATGTCCGTTGCTGATTGGAGACTTGCATTAATTTCCCAAAACACCCTTTACGAGCCACATGTTAAGCTGTGACTGGCCTGTACAAAATATATAGCCAACATTAACCCCCACTAATATACCCAATATTTGGTGATATTAGTGGATTAATGCACTTTATCCACGTCCTACGACGTGCATGGACTTAGGCTGAAGTATAACCGTCTTTTTAGAAGTGAAGCGCCGAACTTCATTGAATCCTTCTTTATGTTTTGAACATCCCCTCCATTATCTGTGAATACGAAGAGTCTGATACGCCTCCAATGCCAACCAAGCTTTCTCTTACATTGATCGAGCATATGAGGAGGTATTTGACAATGATGACTGACCTCGAAAGAACCTTTATGAATTTATTGGCCACGTTTATCCGTCCCTATTTATAAAAGTTATGAAAGCTTTTGCACCATATGAACCTAGACCAAGCATTTGCACAAATAGATCTTAGAAGCTCTCCATCTGCTCCAAAACACTCTACATGGGATGAAGTTGCTTCATCGTCCTCTGGAAATATTGGCTGGAATGCTTGGCCCACACCCACTTAACCTCAAACAAGGGAACAAATCCATCATCAATTCTCCGAATTTGATGATCCCACTACAATTCATCCCTCCATGCGCAGATTCAGTAATATATCCATACGTCCTCCTCAACCGTCTTGTGACCTTGAAGACAACTTGTTTTCAGCCTAGTATACTTCCACCTTACTGTCTAAAATAATGCGAACGACTCCACATCCTGTTGAGGCCTTGGGAATCAGTCCTACACTCCTAGTCCAAAAACCAAAACTCTGCTCCTCTGATTGGCTAGAATGCATGAACAAGTCTGAGTTCCCACCTTCATTTGGAGAAGACCCAGTTGTTTCTTCTGTCACGATCCAAACTCGCCCCTATAGGTTTAGTGTCGTAATCGGCCAGTAATTCTTGGATTACTGAAGGCCTCTTAACATAATAGCATATAAATAGGGGCTACGGAAACAAATACATGAAATATACATAGTCCAACGAACTATGAAGACATACATGAAACTGATAATTTTGAACTTTCATAACCATACGTGTGATCAACACAAAATGCAACAATTAAGTCACTTCATCTATACACAACAAAAAACTTGTTTTCAAATCAAAAGGAACAAAAACCTTTACATCCCCAATACATATCCACGAGGCTTGACTCAAACCGGAACCTCCTCGGTGACAAAAATAGAAATTTCAAGTCCTCAACTCTGAGCCTAGTCACGTGCCTGATCACCTACATACGTAATATAAATGGTGAGTGGGAGCCCAGTGAATAATAACAAAGTAAAGGGTTAAATGAATGATGTCCCATAATTAAATCCGTACATAGAACCAATTCATATTTGTGTTCTCATTCAATATGTATACAAAATTCATAAATCATGTTTGATCATTCATAATTCATCTGTTAACGCTACAAATCACATACAAAACATCAAAGATCATACTTGTCAGTTCCGTTAAGGAACCTCCGGCCGGATACGGATAACTTGTCAGTTCCATAAAGGAACCTCCGGACTGGGAACGGATAACTTGTCAGTTCCATAAACGAACCTCCAGCCGGATATAGATAACTTGTCAGTTCCATAAAGGAATCTCCAGACTGGGAACGAATAACTTGTCAGTTCCATAAAGGAACCTCCAGCCGAGTGCAAATAACTTGTCAGTTCCATAAAGAAACCTCCAGACTGGGAACAGATAACATACTTGTCATAAATACTTATCGAAAATTGGACAATCATTCATAGTACAGAACAAAAACAAATCTTATTTCATATACAGAAGATAATTTAACTTAAACATAGTTTTACTAAGTTATTACTCATTGATAACCAGTGGCTCCAGATAGACGAGTACAGTAGGCAATTCACTTAACTTGAGGTATGTGACCTATATAACATGACAGATACATACATTGGAACACACGCTCGGTTTGTACACAACTTATTTAATTTGTTCTTAGTGTGTTTCTAGCCTTTATCCTCATCATAGTGTCTTAATCATGGCCTAAGAGTGCCTAGGATGGAATGAAGATGCAAAAATGTACTTGAAAACATTTTTCCAAAACTTACTGAAAACAGGATCCACGCTCGAGCGGACATGCAAAATGTGAGGGTCCGCCCGAGCATAACTTCCTTCACTCAAGCGGTCTGCAAACTTTGAAAAAGTACTGGTTGCTTGTTTTTCCCGCTCGACGCTCGCTTAACACTCACTTAAGCATGAGAGACATGCCCTCGCTCGAGCACAACTGTTGTTGCTCGAGAGTGCTGCAAAATGTAAGAACTTCTAGGAGCATGCATTTCACGCTCGAGCTAGCCCTTGGTCATTCGAGCGGAAGTGTGAGACATAGAGTGGTCACTCAAGCGTGGAAGTAGAATTCTAGAATTTGCAGAATTGTTTTCAAGCTTCAAAACTCAATCTTAAAGCATGAAGCTCGATTTTTCTAGGCCAAAACTTGAGGAAACATTGAGAAACTCATAAAACATCATGAATTAAGGATCATTTCAAGAAATCATGACCCAATAGCTTGCCAATTGTGCAAACATTCAACTTAAAATTTATGAATGTTCCATGAACATGACATGCATGAATTTCTTTGAGCTTAATCTTCTCAAAACATGATCAAATGCTACAAAACAACATAAAACTTGATGATTTCCCAAAATTAAGGTGAATTCAAAACATGCATGAGGGAATTCTTGGGAATTAAACTCAAAATATGAGAAAATATGCATGCATGCATGGTATGGCTTAATACTCTTCATTTCTAACTCAATTCTTACATTTTTCATCTCAATTCTCTAGAGTTTATGTCTTACACTTCATAGTTTCTCAAACAAAGGGTTGAATTCTTACCTAAACTTGTCAAGATGAGAGCTAGGAGTTTAATCCTTGAGTTCCTAAGTCCAAATTCACAAGTTCTTTAGCAATCCTTATAATTGAGCTCAACTTCTCTTCTTTCTTCCTCTCTCACATTTTGATGTTCAATTAAGAGGAAATGGAAGTGTAAAAACAATGTGTAGGAGTCAATGAAATGGCCTTATATAGACTTGACTAATAAATTCATTAACTTGGGCCTAATTGAGCATTAATCATTCTAATTATTTCGTGCTAATCGAATTTAATTAAACTTACCATAATGTTCTAAAAATTCCAAATAATACATAAATCAAGTCAGTTTCTGAATCGGATGCCAATAAGGCCTTCAATTCGCAAACCGAATAAAAACATGAACAGATCTTTTTACGTTAAACAAATATAAACACAAAATAATACAATGCACATGTAATTAACTCAGGATTTCTTCTTAATTACTTATTAGGCATACTTAAGCATGAATTAACACTAATCATGGGTTGGGGTTGTTACATCTTCCCTGCCCTCAAATCCTAACTAGGTTGAAGAACTAAAACTCACCCTCTTCGAGAGCCACTATTTTGCTCCCTACCAAGCCCTAGTTCTTCCTACTGCTTAACAACAGTATAGAGCCCAAACTTTGCTTGTCGTGTTTTTTCCCATTTATCCTTTGAAGTCCTTCGAGATGACATTCCTCACAAGAACTTATTGTGGTCCTGTGATATTATCTCTCGAAGCCACATCCTTAACCCTATAGCCCAAGTAGAGCTTCATACTTTCTTGGATCAACTTCCTCTTCTACTCAACTGAAACACAAACGCTTCTATTACCAGTGAATTGTTGAAGAACACCTCTGCTGCTCGCATTCAAATTCAATACAAAGCAGAGAATCTTCTTAAAGAATATAAAGACTTTAAGAACCAAGATTTAGAGTATGGAGAATATATCATTATGGGCGATACACATGAAAAAGGAGGAGTGGAGGAAACAGAGAAGGCTCTTAGACAAAAAGAATTTGAAATGAAGGCCCAACAACTCTTCTTCCAACTAGTGGCTCATCAGTTAGATAAACCAAATTTAGATAGGATAGAAGATAAGTTAGGAAAATAGTATGTATTTATTGAATTTTGTTGGACAAAGTTTCATGATCTTATGACTTTGTCCATTCCTTATTTTTATGAAATTGAGAATGCAACCAAGTAGGTTTTCCTAATGTAAATATTGCATATCAATAAAACTGAGTTCTTCAAATCTCATTTGTCATGATCTGGATTTTATATTCCAATTGCATGATTGATTCCATAAAGAATATAACTTCACTCCTTACTTTTTCTATGTAATCTGTGAATAACAGTTTCAAAGCAACCAACTTGCTTTGATGCTTGGTTTTAAGTGCTTCAAAACATGGACTTTCTCGTAGAAGTGCCCATATTTGCCTTGGGTTTTCACACTCTAAGCATATGGCTAACGTAGCCTGCATAAATAATAACTTCAAACTGACCAATCTTGCTTCGAGGCTTGGCTCAGGTGTTTCAAAGTATGAAATTTCTCTTTAAGAACGACCACTTTTGCCTTCGCAGGGTCTTACCTAAGCAAAAGTACAGGATAAGTCCTTTAGCTCTTGGACTTTCTATATTGCTCAACCAAGAACTGGTTTCATAGCACTTATCTATGCTAAAAGAATAGGCAAGAACTATATTCTAATCATAGGTCATTTCAAAGATCCTTCGAAGGAAATCTCCTTCGTTGGAAAGTCTAAAAGTAGACCTCCAAGATTCCTAAAGTGGATAAATGTCACGACCCAAACCCGGCCCTATGGGTTTAGTCCCGTCTTAGAGCCGTGTCAATGATTACCAAAGGCCTCTTGAGCGATCCTTCTGTCGTCCAGTCTGAGGGCTGGCGGAAATAATACAATAAATAACTAGTGTCCATTGAAATTTTGTGATAAATATGTCAAAACATTTTTCCGCCACATTTATGCATTGAGGACAGTCTGATAAACACAAGCATTCTGAGATATTGTCTGGGGACTCGAAATCCCTCGATACTTGATGCAATTAAGCGGTCTATACAAAAGTACAACGGTACAAAAGCATTGAGAGACCAAACAGGGACACAAAAACACCCCAAGCCCATGGCATGGCGTCTCGGAACCTCCTGATGAGCACATAGAATTGGTGACAAAGCGGGGACCAATCCGCTCACAGCTCGATGCGTAAATTTTGAGCCTACGTATATATATATAGCGGTGAGCTAAAGCCGGTGAATAACATAAAAAGCGTAAAGAGGTTATGAATGAATGTCGCTACTTGATAAATGAAATCAATTCATTAAGCAGGTAATTTGATCTTCGATATTTCAATCAATGGGTCATATGTGGTACATCCAATAGCACATATAACGATGAATCCCAAGAATGGGGCATAATAGACCCAGCGATAATGATGGCAATCATTAGGTAAACAATATGGTTCACAAGGAAGCAAGCCAGGCTTCTGTAACGATCAATATGATGAAGTGCTAAGGATACCTGTCTGATTGGCCAGACATACATTCATTCGATAAATAACATCGATTCGATGGCAGTTCGATACTTGATATTCAAAGATAAAAGATAACCATTTTAGGTCTCAGAACATATCTTACATCTTCCATCTGTTACTCCGCGATGATTAGGCTATCAATAGCTAGAAGCGCGTCCCGTAAAAGCCAACCTAGCAGTCAATCAGCTAGAACACACTAAGCTACCAGGTTAGGAAGGATGATAATTAAATCTCTAAATTTCCCTCGGTGTGGTTATGAAGCCTATAAATCCAACTAGTGTCATTAAGATGTCAGGAAATTAAACTAGGCCTAGAATGCCTGGGATGCATTGAGGATGAAAATACGGGATTGGAAGGCACTTTCAAAGTTTCAGCAGCAGGGGTCTCGCTTCGGCGATCTTCGCCGGCGCTTCGGCGGTTGCAAAATCAAAAGTTAGCTCGGCGAGCAATCGCCGCTCGGCGGAAAACTTGGTTGCTTTCGATTTTTCACAGCAGCGATACCGCCGATGCTCGCTTTCGGTAGGAGCTACGAATAGTGCTGCGCTCGACGAAGAATCCTTCGCTTCGGCGAGGAAGCAAAATCTGGGATTTCGATTTGTCTCCCAAGGTTGAACCAAGCATTCAATCAAAACTCAACCTCTTGGCTGAATTTCTGGAAACTAGGCCTTAAGAATGCTCTAGGATGCGGCGAGGATGCAAAATACAATGGAAGGCACTTTCAAAAGTCACGAATAGGTCTCACGAAGCAGCCTTTCGCCGAAATGCAGTCGTATTCAAAGGATTCGCCGAAATGAGCAATCCTTCGATGAAAAACTTCGTTGCTCGGAGATTTTTATTGCCACATACCACGCTGATGTCGCCGAGCGGAGCTCGAATAAGCAGGTATTGCTGAAGGAATCCTTCGCCGAAATATAAGCAAAATCGATTTGTGATTTGTCTCTAAGTTCAACCAAGCATTCAATCATCCAAACTCAACCTCTTGGCCCCACCGAAAACACTTCAAACTGATTTACAATATTTAGCGTATGACAAGTGGAACATTCAAAAAACTATTTTACGCTGAGGCCAATGGTTGGTCAATCAAAGTCAATTTCAAGCCATTTTCAAGAACAAGTTTTAAAACGCTAAATGCACTTGAGCTTCAAACCAATTTAATCTTCAAATCTTGCTCTAGAAACTCAGCGGTTGGAAAACATTACGAAATCATGAACTATAATGGAAACATAGACATCGTGCATCAATTCTATCTTGAATCAGCCTATAGGCACGATCACTTGACTTACATTTCTATACTAGTCATGATGCATGCAAGATGGACTTAAAAACCTGTAAGAAAGGTAAAATTTTCTTGCCTAAATCTTCAATTTTAGGGAACTGAAGATCAATTAGCAAAGTACGCTTCAATTCTTGAAGATTCCAAGCAATTTCAACAAATGAACCCAAATTTCTCTTGTACTCTCCTCTCTCTAATCTCTTTGGTGGGCTAAGAACAACAAGAGAAATTTTGAGAAATGTTTTGCTCAATGTGTGAACAAGTCTAAGGCTCAACAATGATAGTAAACAATGGTCATTATGGTAGCAAATTAAATAAATAAGCCTAAGTAAAAGTAATTAACTCAGACAAGCACCCTTTAATCATTCTAATCAATTTTAGAGATAAAAATATCATTAAATCACAAATATTATCTTTGATTATAAAAACATCAAAGCGGTTTTTCTAAATGGTAGAAGCGCCGATAAGGCCTTCAATTATGAGTTTAAACACATACGTTTAACGGTGGTCAAACAATCCTTGAAGATAAAACATGCAATTACGATATGTAACTTATTGATTTAGGTTTACCGATTTCAATAAATTACATCCCGATGCTATCAGTTCAATTACTCGGTCATTATGATGCGGTTTATCGATGTCGATATATAATTGATGGTTATCATTGTCAATCGAGGGTTATTCTGATCTCGCCATATAAGGAGTTTAATTATCTAAGCTTCGAGTTACCTTGATCTGAAACTTGAGGTTAATGAGGAACAAATCCGGATATCGCTAGCCATGTCATCTTTCCCTTTCCCGGGTGGCATACACACCACCATGAATTACTGCCGATCCACTTTCACTAGTGGAATTTCGCATTCCTCGGTTCTTGGTCAGTAAATTTACAATACGTATAGGCGTTCCTCGTAAGTGTAGTCATCACTCAACACGTGCAAGGTAGGCTCGATCACATAAGCGGATCCGCGAAGATAGTCTCTCAACTTGTCGAAATATGGAAGGCGTTATGCATATACTCCATTTTCGAGAGGCGGCGCAACGTCGCCGCGGATTGATTTTCTCAATAATGCGACCGTCCAGGCATACCTCGGCGCTAACTTGCCTTTGACTCAAAAGCAGTGCGGCCTTTCATTGGTGTCACTTTCACAAAAAACGATCACCCTTCGCCACTCTATCGAGTCTTCGACATACGCATAACTCTTACATGCCTTTCTGTGCGGTTTGGAGTCTTTCTTTGTGCTCAGTTTTACCTTTTTGGTTGTTTCATAAACAATTTGAATTAGCTTGGCCCATCTCCAACCGCCCGGCAGTTGGAGATCTACATTTCTGCCATACAATGCACCGGCGCCATTCTAAGACTTCGAATGGTAGGCATTTGTTGTTGTAAGCTGGTCGATATGGCCGGATGACTTTCGATTTCCTGGGAGTCCGGTACACATTCGATGGGTCTTCTAGGTTTGGATTGTCCTTTACGGCATCCCGTACATGCGGATGATAGGCTCTTTCGGCCTCAATTCGATTACCCAATGCGTCTGTGAGCTCTTCGCGGTACCTCGATGTAAACTTGAGAATCCTGTCGAAACAATAGATCTGGTAGCTCGTACAATCTCACAATTTCATCAATATGAATGTGACCGGTTGTCGCGTATAGATTGTCTTGTGGCAGTGCAAGAAGTGTCTGATTTAGTCGATCTATCAGCAATAACCCAAATAGAGTCCATACCTTTCACGGGTAGCGGTAATCGGCGATAAAATCCGTGCGTGATATCTTTCGTTTTCCGTCGGTATGGGTAAGGGTTGGGTAATCCGGCGGAGTCGTTGATGTTGACTTTTGACACAATGACAATGGAACATAGACACAAAATTAAGCGATCTCCTTCTTCATTCACATGCAGAAATTTTGTTTGCATACGGCGCGCCAAATATCGCTTCAATCAAAGTCAATTTCAAACCATTTTCACAATGCTTTAAAAAAACATGTAATGCATGAGTCATAAAACCCACTGCATCTTCACCCGGTTTCAGAGAGCTCAATAGTTGGAAACATTCTCAAATCATGAACTATAATGAAAAAAAAAACATGAGCATGTACGAACAATTTATTCAATCATCCTATATGAGCTCAATCATGACTTACATTTCTATATGATCATGATGCATGCAAGATTTAATTTCTGTAAAACACAAGTAAGAAGACGGAAATTTTTCTTACCTAAATCTTCAATTTGGAGCCTAGAAGATCAATTTAGCAAGTATACCTCAATTTGAAGATCGCCGTAAATTTCAACAATGAACCCAAATTCTCTAACTCTCCTCTCTAATCTCTTCGCTCCGCTTATAAGCAAATGCTAAGAATGGTGGAACAATTTTGGTTTCAATGAAGTCTTAAGGTCTAACAAAATGAGAGTAAAACAATTATCCACCAGAGGGCAAAACTTAAATAGTTTCAAGTCCGCATCAATCTAATTCAACCTACTTTAATCATTCCAACTAATTTCAGATAAAAACATCATTAAAATGGCAAATATTATGCTGATTAAAAAAGAACAAATTATTAAATTCCGGCCGCTGAGCAGGCCTTTCAATTAATACGAAACACATAAGGATGCAATCAGAATAAACAATCAATGATAAAAACAGGATTCAAGATAAAAACTTGTCTAGTCAGCCATTTAACTCATTCTATTCAGTACTTTAACTGCCTAATTATCGTCATTAATCGTTTATCAAGAATCAAGATATAATTGGTTATACGGTAATCAATACGGAAAGGAAGCATACTTCCTCCTTATAAGTGAGCTTGGTCCTCTAAAACCCAGTTACCAAATCGAAGAAAACAGGTTCGGCCAGAACAACCGATATCGCTTCAGCGTTTATTTTTCCTGTGGGTATATACATAATTACCATGGTTTCGCTACCACTTAATGTGAAATTTCTGTTCGCTTGATCCGGTCGACATAATCGTATAGGTCACCTCGTAAAGTGTAGTCATCAACACGATGTAGAAGCCCTCGATCACATGAACGCGATCACTTAAGATAGTCTTCAACATCGAAATGCTAAGACGCTAATGCGATATGCTCCATTTCAGAGGGAGCGCAACTTTGGATACGCTTTAATGGATTGATTTTTTCAATAATAACTGACACGGGTCCGATATAATTTCTATGCGCTAATCTTGCCTTTTGACTCCAAACGAAGTCCTGCCTTTCATTGGTGTCATTTACAAAAACGTATCGCCCACTTCTATACTCTTCTATCCCGCCTTCCGACATCTCTGCAGATAACTCTTCCGTTTCACTCCGTGGTGGCTACCTTATCAGACGGGCTACCTTTTCTTGCTGTTTTATAAACAATTTCGTGCCTAGTTACAACGGCCCATTCCCACCTCTCTACCAAAGAGATTGGAGAGATCTACATTTTCTGCCATACACGCTCGAAGGTTTGGCCCTAAGACCTAATGTAGGTTGCTGTTGTGGAAGGCATTCAAATAACGGTGTATGACTTTCCAATTTCAAAAGTCCAAGACACATTCTCAAGAGGGTCTTCGAAATGGATCGTTCCTTTCTCTGGATCGTCCATCCGTCTGAGGATATAGCACCATCACTTAATTCAAGACTCACGGCTCAGAGGGTTTCGCTGTAACTTATGTAAACTTCTAATCCTCACGAAATAATAGATGCCAGCACCCATGCAATCTCACCATCAATAGATAATACCTACCACCAGATTATAGATTGTTGTCTGATGTATAAAGTGATTTAATGGCCTATCAACAACAATTCAAACAGTCCATACCTTCCTGAGCGCTGCGTAATCCAACCATAAAATCCCATCGTGATATGCCCTACTCTGCATTCTCGTATGGGTAGTTGCAAGAATCCGGCAGTCGTTGATGTTCCCATGGACTGGTTGATAATGGAGACATTTAGGACAAAGTCGGCGATTCTCTCTCTTCATTCCCTCGCCACCTTAAATTTTAGAGCCAAATCTTGGTACATTTACGTATTTTGGGTAGACTGAGAACTGAGCTGTGGCCTTCTTGCGAGAACTCTTCTTTTCAATTGATGTCATTTGGTACACCTTGATGCGTCTTGGAATTTCGGTATATATTGTTCTCCAGAATTTGAACCGGTCTCGGTTTTGAATCCTTTTTTCTTGATAACCTTCTTCCGTAATCATCCAGTTGTTGTTTTTCTTTAATTTCCTCGATCAAAATTTGGTTGACGAAATAGCGACTAAGGTTTGTCCCACCTTGTTCCTTCAAACAATTCCAATTCAGACTTTTCCGGATCAAAGCAACTCTTTTACTACGGCCCGATCGACCAAAGCGAGCTAAGTTGGCAATAGATTTTTCGGCTCAAAAACATCGACAGCGATTGTTGGCTTTCTAGGATGATACAAATCATGGGTCATCGTCTTTGATCAGTTCGCCATCTCCATTTGTCTCATATTGGGTTCTTTCACAGGTGAAAAAGGAATGCTTGTAATTACGGTATACACTTCACATGTCGCTCCATACAAATGGTAGTAGCCAAATTTTCAATAAAAACTCTTCTTGACAAGCTCGTCATGTGTTGGGTAGTTCTTTTCATCGGTCTCAGCTATTGGGAAGCATAAGCAATAACTCTCCCTTCGCATTAAAACACACCCTAAACCTTTATGAAGCTTGTCAGCTAATACTTGATATAACCATCCGTTACTGAAGGTAAGAGTCGAGAATCAGTCTTGATCCTAAGTCACGGTTTCAATTCTTGAAATCTTTGATTCATTTAGTCGATCCAGTCCAAATGATACCCCTTTATTGTCCATTTGAGTCGGTGGTAAGGCAATCTTAGAGAAATCTTTGACAAATCTTCACAGCAATATCAGCCAATCCCAAAAACTTGGACTTCGGTCACATTTGTTGGTCTAGGCGATTCACTCTGACTTCAATTTGCGGATCAGAAATTCCGTAACTGCTAACAACATGTCCCAAAAAACATCACATGGTCAAGCCAAAACTCACACTTAGACAATTTAGCATCGGTTTTTGTTCTCTTTAAGGTTTGCAAGGCTAATCTCGAGATGATGTTCATGGTCTTCAGCGGTCTTAGAGAATAAATCAATATGTCATTCGACCAAGACAATAAATACCACAATAAAATCGTCCAAGGTATGGTTTAAAAATTACACATTTCATAGAGGGTCCATAAACGTCATTTGGGGCATTCGTGACTCCGAATGGCATAACTAGAAATTCATAATGGCCATACCTTGTTCCAAAGCGCCATCAATGTTCTATTGACTTTCGCTTGGTGATACCTCATAGGTTATCAATGTCTTGGGTTTGACTTTTCGATTGGTGATACCCCAGATCTAAGATCAATCTTGGAAAACACTTGTACACCACATAATGATCAAATACTCTGAAGTCATCGTCTCACCAGCGGTAATGGGTATTTATTCTTTTACAGTTACCTTGTTAGAGTTCGATAATTGATACCGATCTCGATGAGCGTCTTTCTTTTCTAAACCAAAAGCAGGTGCACCCGGTGAAGTCTTTGGGCTGATAAACTTCTTGTCGCAGTTCTGCAATTGTACGCCGATTCTTTCGGTTAGGTTGAGCCATTAAGCAGGGAGCTTTAGATAGCAGTACGTATTACGGTACTACGTCAGCGATAAGCTTCGATCTCACTTGTCAATCAAATCCTGGTAGATAAATGGAAATCGTCAGGAATTCTCTAACTATAGGAATGCAATTCACGCCGGTTTAACATTATCGATAGCGGTCTGGTCGTCTGAGAACCGCGGATATCCCTTACACCCTTTCTAATGATTTGGCGGCTTTTCACGGAAGAAATCGGTCTCGGAGGAAGTGCTACTCCACTCCCCATTAAGCACCTGATTCAGCAAACCCGGTGGGCGGGAAGCTTCACTTGTTTTGTTACCGCAGGTCTATAGTAGCATGATATTTACGTAGCCAATCCATCCCCGATACAAAAGTCACATCAAAATGATCTATCAGGGGGATTCAACGGTGGCAAATCAATAAGCGGATGCATATCCCCAACAATAATAAAATTGTATGCATATCTCCAACAATAATCTCACAAGGTGATGTTGTTATATGCACATGTCATAGATCCCAACAGTGATGAGATACAGCCTAGCAAGTAATCATGGGTTCTGCTATTCATTCAATTTACGCTAAAGCATGTGACACATAAGAATGCCAGATTCTCTGGCGAGGATACATATATGCACATGTCTTAGATCCCCCAACGGGTGATGATCTATTCTTCAGTAATTCATGGGTTCTAAGGGTCATATTCAATTTCTTGTGAAAAAGCATGTGACACATAAGAATGTATGAATACGAATCAATCAATACATATGCATTTTGAGCACAAATAGAGATGCGACTGTGATGCCGATCTATGCGAGCGTCCTCCCGTCTTAGGGCAAATATAAACCTGCCTCATAGGCTCTTTCGGTAGTTTGGGGTTGAAGCGGTGCTACATTTGATCTTCTTGCGCTTGGTGTGACTTACCACTAGTAATTGGTGAAGGGTCTTTAATCTGTGGCCCACTTTGCCCACATCCTGAAACAAGCTCCAAAACGTGTAACCCTTGTGCTTGTTGCCACATGTAGAAACGCAGTGGAGTGACCCCACTCGCCAAATTTGGGGGTGAGTGCGTCGACTTAAATACTGTTCTTGTTGGTGGAGTTGTACTTGCCTTTCTTAAATTTGAAACCACCGCCTTTTTCCTTGCCACTCACTTGGCAGTTATACGTTGTTTCACCGCTACAATATTTTGCACCAAATACCATCAAAGCCCGATTAGAGAACACCTACATAAGTTAGCATTTGGGTATTTATCCGATCTGTATAAAGCGTGGGGGCCTTCAAATCTCCTGGCCTTCTTGTAATCCGGTATCCACCACCTGTGGTGCATACCTGTAAGTTCTGATGAGTGCTTCTCATATACTCTTGCTGGCCCGACAATTTGCCTGTCGTAATTGTTCAAACTGGTCACTTTCATCACGAGCCGCAGGGAAAATATTTTTCGGCCGACAAAGAAGGACTCCTTGAAGTAAGGCCCAAGTCATTCTGATTGTTTGCATCCGCGAGTTGACATCCACCACCTTCTAGCTTCTTCCTGCGAGGGTAAAGGTAGCTTCTTTCATCTGCTTAATGTTAACCCACGAACACGAAACATACTTCAGCGGCTTTTCCGGTTTAAGGCAAGCTTGACCTTCTTGGTTCTAAAGCCTCCACTGAAAGGGCAGTAGGTTTCATTTTCTTTGAATTTTACGTCCGGTGCAATAATATCCACCTCATTAACATTCACATTCTCGCACATTTGTGTATTCCTCGTTCCGGGTTGCACCCAGGAGTGAGGAGGCGGGGTCATGGGTTTTGGTTGCCCGCCTAATCTTTCAATTACTACCCATCATTTGTTCAAGTCTCGCCATTCGCCCCTGGAGGATGATGCTTCTAGCCATACGCATTTGGTGCGTGCATTAGGATTTGGGAGGAGGAGGTGAGCATTATTCAGTTTTTGTTGTCGGTCTAATCTTTCAATTACGGTTTTCATCATTTGTTCAATCTGGCCATTAAGCCTCGGAGATGATCTTGATTTCATTGCGAAAGAGGTTATTATCCATTTCACTATAAGCTAGCCCAAATTATACGCTCTACGATTGTATCATAAAGCGAAGAGGTTATGAATGAATGTCCTTGGCAAAGAAATAAATGGGCCAGGTACAATTAAACAGCCTTAAACCAGTTTATTGATTCAACACTCGATGGAGTCATAAACACACACTTTTCAAGATTTCAATCAATCACCATATGTGGTACATCCAATAGCCTATAACAAAGAGGGTCCAAAAGGACCGGCCTATTGCACTCCTAACAAAGAATGATGGCCAATCATTCATGAGATGCCCTAATACGTCTGCACCGGCCTTCTAGGACCCCTATAGCATACAATCATTTGGACACGTGTGTGCGGTACTTCGTGATTCAAAATGTCAGCTCACCGATACCATACATCATTAAACCGACCCTATGGGTTTAGTCCATAACGGCGGTAATCCGTGATTACCAAAAGGCCCTCTTGAACGATCATACAATAAATCAGTCTGAGGGCTTTGGCGAGAGCCAGCCACAATATGGTTCCACAAGAAATCCCATTGAAAGCTCAGAATACCAATAACTAGTGCTAAGGATCCCGTTGGTATTGAGTCAGGAAATCAGATACAAATCGTATGTCAAACATTTTCCATACATTTATGCATTAGGACCCGATACGATAAACACAAGCATTACAGGATATTGATCTGAGGACTCAATCCCACCGATATCTTGATGCATTTGGCAGTCTATACAAAGATACAACAGTACAAAAGCTGATGCAAGGAGACTAGTGAGGGACACAAAAACACCCCAAGCCGCTTGGCATGGCTTACCTAAAGACCCTCACGGGTGAGGCACATAAATTTGGTGACAAAAGCGGGGACCAATCACAGCACTCCTGGCGCTCAGAATGCAAACTGAGAACCTACATATTCCATCAAGATGTAAAACACAAGCATTACGTATATTCAAGATGTGGACTCAATCCCTCATTAACGGTGTACAAGAAAGGCCTATAAAGTACAACAAAGATAAAACAAGAGGAGACTAGTGGGGACATTAAACACCCCAAGCCATGGCATGGCTTCTGAACCTCACTATAAGCACATAGTCGGCCGACAAAATCGGGACCAATCCCACGCCCTTAGCCCGGTCATTTGCTTAAGAACCTACATATATATCGCCCAAGCAGGTTGCGGTGAGCTAAAACGAAGCCCTGCTAACATAAAGCGTAAAGAGGTGATGAATGATAAACTATGTCTTTGCGATAAATGAAATCAATTCATTAAACGATGATTTTTCGGTCTTCGACAAGAGGTTTCGCCTTTTCAAAGATGTAATCAATCGGTCATATGTGGTACATCTGACCTATAGTGGGTCCCAAAAGAGGCCAAGACCCTTAATAGACCCATGATAGAATGAGCCCCTGGCCAATCATTGATACATGATATGGTTCCACAAAGAAGCGAAGCGAGCTACATAACGATCGATAACGATGAGTCTTAAGGATGCCTGTCTGATTCGGAAATAGGACATACATTCATTCGATAAGCCAACCCCAACAACAATAACATCGATTCGATAGCAGTTGATATAAGCGATATTCAAAAGATAACCATTTTGAACATATCTTTACATCTGTTACTCCGTTGATTCAAATTTATCGATAGCTAGAAATGGCGTCCTAGTAAGCCAACCCTAAGCAGGTCAATCAATAGAACACCATTTACAAGTTTCTGGTTAGGACACACTGCTAATTACAAAGAGCCACAACATAGCGAGCGCTACCCTCAGAAGCCAACCTTAAATAATCAATAGAACACAAATGGGTTTACGCTAAGCGAGGATGATAATTAAATCTCTAAATTCCCTTTGTCCTGTGTGTGGTTCTATGCTTAAATCCTCATTAAGATGTCTTAAACTAGGCCTAAGAATGTCGCAGATGCGTATGAGGATGCAAAAATACAGCTTGGAAGGCACTTCAAAGTTTGCCGAAAAACAGGGTCTCGCCTCGAGCGAGCCTTCCTTCGCCGAGCTGTAGGTTGCAAAATCAGGCGATTCGCTGAGCGAGCAATCTTCGCTGCAGCGGAAAACTTCATGTTCGATGACACAATATACCACGCCGATGTTTGAAGCGGAAGCTCAATAAAGTGTAAGCTGAAGGAATTGGCTGAAAGGAGGGCAAAACTGATTTCAGATTATCTCCCTAAGTTCGACGCGGCGAGATGCAAAATACAGCTGAAGGGCACTTTCAAAAGTTTGTCGAATAGGTCTCGGCCGAAATGAGCCCTCCTGGCCGAGCGAGGCTGTGCACCGAAAGGATTCGCCGGCTTAGCAACTTTCTTCGCCGAAGCGAAAACTTGGTTGCCGATTTTACGCTACGATATACCATCGCCGATGTCGCCGAAGGAGCTCAATAAAGGTGCCGCTTATAGGAATCTCTTCGCCGAAAGGTATAAGCAAAACTGGATTTGATTTGTCTCCCAAGTTCAACCATCTGGATAAAATACGATTGAAGAGCGCTTTCAAAGTTTCTTTGAAAAGCGAAGTCTGCGCTCGGCGAATCTTCGGCGAGGTTGCAAAATCAAAGGATTACGCTCGGCGAGCAATCCTTCGCTCGGTAGAAAACTGGTTGCTTTCGATTTTTCTGGCGATACCACGCTTTCGATGCGCTCAGCGGCCCGGGCCTCTGAATAAAAAGTGCTTTCGCTCGGCGAGAATCGCTTGCTGACAGGAAGCAAAATCTGGGATTTCAGTTGCTCTACAAGATTCGAACCAAGGCGAGAGTGAAGTAAAAACACAGTTTCTGGAAGGCACTTTCAAAAGTTTGTCAAATGGGTCTCGCCGAGTTTCCTCATTTTGTTTTGGTGGTTGCGTAAAATCAGGTGCCGATTCGCCGAGCGAAAGCAATCCTTCGCCGGCGAAACTTCGGGTTGGTTTATTTTGACGCGACAATGACGTTGATAGTTTCGCCGAGCGGAACACAGCGTGTTTCGCTGAAATTATAAATCCTTTCGCCGAGCGGTACAAACTGACGGGATTTATTCTAAGTTCAACTACATTCAATCATCCAAAACTCAACCTCTTGGCCCCAATTTCTGGAAAAACACTTCAAACTCAATGTATGACAAGTTTCAAAAACTATTTTGCACATGCAAGGGCCAATGGTTGGTCAATCAAAGTCAATTTCAAACCATTTTCAAGAACAAGTTTAAAACATGCAATGCATGAGCTTCAAACCCAATTTAATCTTCAAATCTTGCTCTAGAGAGCTCAATAGTTGGAAAACATTCTGAAATCATGAACTATAATGGAAACATGGACATGCATGCATCAATTCTATCTTGAATCAACCTATATGAGCTCAATCATGACTTACATTTCTATGTGATCATGATGCATGCAAGATGGACTTAAAACATAGCAAGAAGATGGAAATTTTCTTACCTAAATCTTCAATTTGGGAGCCTAGAAGATCAATTTAGCAAGTACACTTCAATTCTTGAAGATTCAAGCAATTTCAACAAATGAACCCAAATTTCTCTTAACTCTCCCTCTCTAATCTCTTTGGCCTCGGCTAAGGACAACAAGAAGGGCCGAGGGTGCAGGAAATGTTTTGCTCAATGTGAACAAGTCTAAGGCTCAACAATGATAGTAAACAATGGTCCACTATGAGTGGCAAATTCAGAATAAGCCTAAGTCCGTAATTAACTCAATTCAACCTACTTTAATCATTCCTAATCAATTTTCAGATCGATATAAAAATATCATTAAATCACAAATATTATGCTGATTATAAACATCAAACGTTTCTAAATCGGCCGATAAGATATTTCATCAAATTAAGCGGTTTCTAAATGGGGCGCCGAAGGTTTCTTCAATTATGATTTAAACACATACATTTAAACAGTAGTCAAACAATCAACAGATAAAACATGCAATTCAAAGATAAAACTTATTCGATTTTTTGATTTTCAATTTCAATGTCTAATTTTTTTAATCTTCAATTATTATCACCATTAATCATCCGGTTTCAAGATATAGATAATATAATTAATTGGTTATAAATCAAATCAATACGGTTGTGTTACAATAAATCTCAACTATGCTTGAACGTAAGGTACATGACTGGCTTCGAAGCCAACTGCCTATTTTCGAAGCTACGCTAAGTACTTGAAAACTGGCTTTGAAGCCAACTAACCATTTTCAAAGCCAAACTGAATGTTTGAAATGTGTTTTCCTCTTTCATAAGGTATCTACATACTGGCTCGGAGATAGTTTTCTTCCTTGTGTTCTTAGGGATTTTAAAATAAAAGCCTTAATCACACATGGGTTATAACTTGGGTCCATTTAACCCGTTATATTAAATGGGTAACTTTGGATAGAAAGGTTTAAAACCTCATCTTCTCTCGCTTAGAGGATCAATGCCTCATTTACGAGGATGGCCTTGATTAGGGAAGCTAGAAGATGAACCGTTCCCATCGCTGCTAGCCCACATTGAGGTCAGAATGGGAGGAATGGTACGACCAAGTTGTTCCTGCCATGATGTTGGACCTCCAAGAACTCTGTTTCCTTGACACCCTTCGACTAGCCAGGTTTTTCATTCCTGAAGACCCTTTTCTCATACCTGCTGCTCTTTGTTTTTGGAACCCAACTTTTAATTTTTTTCAATTTCGGTGTGGTATGATAACCCCCACTCTCCTTGACATATGCCATCTTTTAGGGTTATCATCCACTAGTACTTCTTTCGGTCTTCATTATCTTGATCTTAATGTTCCCTTCTCTATTCCCCTTCTGACTTCTTCCTTTAGTGATTTTGTGAAGTCTAAGAATAAAAAAGAAGGCCCTGTGACTGATTGGGAGTTCTTTTCTTTTCTCTTATATTGGCTCTACAAATTTTTATTCTATACCTCCTCACAAAGGATTATGCCTAAATTTGCCCTTGTTACCAAGGCTCTTGCTTCGGCTAAGAAGATATCCTTAGCTCCTTATATACTGGGTCATGTATATAAAGCTTGCTCTTAGTTTTGTGAGAAACCCCTCGATGCCAACCAAGGAGGATCACTCTAGGTGTTGCAACTCTAGCTTTCGCTTACTTCGCTGACTTACATTCCAGGTGTTTGAGATTCTTGGTGCAAGACACTACCACTTATGGAATGAAGTATGCCAGAGTTTCACTCTACCCTTCTAGCTTTGCTTATTACATTACTTTCTTCCATCAACTTCCAGCTTCTCTCTTTTCCACCTTTTTTCTCTTTTTATGCTAACACAGGGCCAACATGGCTGAGGACTTTCTTGACTGACAACGCCTGCTCCAACCCCATTCATAAGGATATGTGGCCTTGATTTTGGTTCCAAGAGAGCTCTACATTGGTACCTTGAACTTTCGAGCTTATAAGTGTATTGCTGAACCCTACTGCCCTGCTGTGACAACCCTCACATCTGATTAGTGCTCATCTGTGATTAAGCATGATAAGTAACTGATAAGAATGAAATCCTGATCTGTTTGTATGAGTGTGTTGCATTAATTGCATTTCTATATATTTGTCATTAGACGATCTGTTCATGTTTTTAATTTCGAATTGTGAATTGAAGGCCTTATCGGCGGCCGAATCAGAAATTGAGTAGTGTTATATGCTAATTAGGATTTATGTGATTTTATGGTAGGTTTAATTAAAATTCGATTTGGAATGATTAAATTAGATTAAATAAAGTTAAACTACATTAGTTGGCTTATATTACCAAATTGCCATTGAGTGGCCATTTTTTACAACTTTGTTTGGACTTAATTGTTGCATTTCATATCATCTCTTCAGCCTTTTACTTAAGCCAAAACCGTGAGAGAGAGAGAGAGAGAGAGATAGGAGAAACTTGATTTCATTTAAGAGTTGCTTGGAAATTTAGAAGAAATTGAGGAGAATTTGCAATTGAGCTAGCACACTTGGAATTCTAGACCTAAGGTAGGAGATACATCCTCTTGATTGTGAAATTAAGTTGTTTCTTGCATGGTTCATGGGAATTTGGTGATTAGAGTCAAGAATTGACTTATAGAGTTAATTTAAGTAGCTAATTCATGTATGCATGTACATATTCTTGATTTTAAGGTTGTTTTCATGAGAATTTCAACATGCATGTCCATGTTTTGGTTGTAGTCCATAAATTTACCATGTTTTGGAGTTCAAACTTGCATTTGGCTATGTTTTGGAGCATTGAAATTCATTAGAACACTTGCATGTTAAGTTCTTGTATCGCACTTCAAGTTTCTTTGAAATTTGTGTTCAATTGGCTTACCTTTGGGCTTGATTTTACAAAAAGATCTTCAAAACATGTTGTAGTATGGGTTCTCAAGTGTTTTCCAGAAAACTAGCCCAAAAGGATCGGGTTTGAAGCTTTAAAAGTTGAGTTTTGTACTTGGAGATCAATCTGGAAATTCTAGATTTTTGACCCACACTTAAGCGGAGGACTTCACGCTCGAGCGTACACTCTGAGTACATATACTTCCGCTCGAGCATATAAAGTCACGCTCAAGCGTGAAATGCATATGCCCAGAAGTTCATGTGTTTTGCAGTCCGCTTGAGCGAGAGAATTCACGCTCGAGCGAGGACTTGAGTCTCACGCTCGAGCGGAGGTCGAGCGCCCATCAAGCGTGAAAATCGTGCATCCAGTACTTTTCATGAGTTTGCAGTCCGCTCGAGCGAGGAAAGTCACGCTCGAGCAAAGCTCCTTTGTCTGCATGTCCGCTCGAGCGTAGAAAGCCACGCACAAGCGTGGACCCCTGTTTCAGCAAATTTTGAAAAGTATTTTAAAGTACATCTTTGCATCCTCATTCCATCCTAGGCATTCCTAGGCCATGTTTAAGGCATCTGAATGAGGATAACGTTATAGAACCATACCAAGTCAAGTTTAAGGGGCTAAGTCGTTAATCCCAAGTGTGTAACTTAGTGTGTGCTCATTTTGCAACTGTGTAGGGTTGGCATCCGAGGACGCTCATTAGCTTGTCTATAGCCTAGTGCTCTATGAGTAACAATATTGTAAAGATATGTTCAATTATGATTATTTTCTGAATGATCAACTGTACTACTTACTGAAATGTGATTGTTTAATGAATGAATACTTGTCCTACTTGTAAACTATACTCGCGGCATCCATAGCAACCTCATCATATCATATTCTATCTATCGCCATCACATGAGAGATCTCTGCTTGCCCAATGTTGAGACCACTACTGTTTACTGATTGATGGCCATCAACTGACTGTTCGGTCTGTTAAGACCTACTGTACTGTTTTGCTATGGGATGTACCACATATGACTACTATGGTTTCTAATTGACTGATATGGCATGAAATATGAGCCACTGATTGAATAACTAATTTATTGATGCAAATGACTGTTTTAAGTACTGAAAGGACATTCATTCTTAACCCCTTTACGCATATGTTATTCACTGGGTTTTAGCTCACTGTTTATATATATATATATATATATATGTAAGTATCCAGGCACCGGACCGGAGCTAGAAACGTCGGGTTAGCTCTTGTTTTGTCAAGCCAACCTTTGTGCCTCGCTTCGAGGTTCCAAGTCCGTTCGAGCCACGGCTGTTTTGGGGTGTTCAAATTCACCATTTGTTTCTGTTTTGTAATAAATGTTTAAGACTCGGCTGTACTGTTACATTGGAGGGATTTGGTCCCTTACTTGGATGTTAGGTGTATATATGACGTATGTATATATATGTTTTGTCTCTAAATGTGGCTTGTGCATTAAAGTCTTTTTGCATTCAGGTTTTCACAGCTCATTGGACATCTTTTATTTACTGTTTGACTTCCGTCAGCCCTTTTACTCAGACATCGTCTTTCTTGTTAAGGTGCCTTCTAATCTCAGATTCTTGGCGGTTATGGCGAGAAATCCATAGGGACGGGTTTGGGTCGTGACACCTGCCCAATTTGCTAGGCAATTTGGGCTTACTCAAAGAATTCCTTTCCCTCTCTGCAGCCAAACTAATCTCAATCTTGCAACCAGAGACCTGAAGGTGCCAAGAACCAGGCTGGATGAGGTAACTTTCAAGTTGATACAAGACTTGGTCGGATTCACATTCACTCCCTTCATCCTACATGGCACTACATTGAAAGGTACCAGAATTGGTGGATAGCCAATATGGAGGTGCTCTTGGCTATCTCTCATCGGGAGCTGTTGGTAGGGCTAGACGTGTCCTCTTACGCTAAGTCCAAAGAGACTGGGATCACTACTATTGCCTCAACTGCCCCTGTCATCCCAACTCTTACCCCTGCTGTCTCTATATCTACTCATGTTGTCTCACCTCCTCCTTCAAGAATCACCAAGGCTACTTCGAAGGAAGGTATACATCTCAATTTTCCCTTTTTCTTTCTTTTCTGATGCCTTGCTCATTTACTTATAGCCTCTATTGTTGGTGTAGGAGCTCTACAGGAAAACTCTCCTCAAAGAGCTCAAGCTTTGAGCATTCTTAAGGGGCAAGCAGCAACAACAGAGAAAAAGGAAACTTTTGCTTGATCCTGAAGAAAAGGTGCCTGAAACTCCTACAAAAGAGGAAGAAATAGCAAAGGAAAAAGAAACTCCACTTAAGAGAAAGAAAAAAATGACAATCTCTCATTCTGATTTTTCCTAGGACCCTACTCATAAGGTAGCTGCTAGGGCAGTGAAGCAAGAGCATTCCAAAGAAATTATCGTTTTCCAGAGGTCTGAGAAAATGAGACAGCAACAAATGCAAAGAGAAGAGATTGCTGCTGCTGAAGCAATACAAAAGGAGGCTGCAAGGAAGAAACAAACTGTTAAGCTCTATGCCCTTCGCAGCTCTTTAATCATCACCATCACAACCTCTGAAGCTAGTAATTTTTTTCTTAATTCCTTTGATTCCATCTCCAGGACTTAACAAAAAGTTAACATTTCCTTTCTATTTTCTAAAATGTAACAGCAGTCATTCTTCCTTCGACATTGGCTTCTTCAGCCTCAAAAGGAATAAGAAAGGCTCATACTGAAGTGCAAATAAGTATAGAGCCCATTCAGATGATGCTTCCACTTCCCAGCTCTATACTCCCCATGCCTTCCTTTTTGAAGCAAAGCATCCCACCTTCCTTATGCTCGGGCTTAACTCCATATATGCCCCATCTATCTTTCATCTCATCTCATTTTACTTCTTCTATAGTCCTAGCTGGCCCTTTATCACCTGAGAAAATTCCATTTGTCACTTCATCTTTAGCAGTAACCGCCGAAATACACTTCCACGATCTCTGGTCATGGCTTCGCACAATCAACTTCCACTACGTCATTCCTTCAGTTAGGCTTCTCTCTTGCATTTGAATTCGAACTTTTGAGTAATCGTTGGGCCATATTACTCCGCGCCTTCTCACTGCTTCTATGTAACGTAGACCCACCATTATCAATATGAACTACCACGTGTCCATTGCTGATTGAAGACTTGCATTAATTCCCTAAAACACCATTCACAAGTCACATGTTAAACTACGACTGGCCTATACAAAATATATATCCAATAACTTTAGTTCACAAATCATAAAAAAATATATAGTCATTTCCAATTGTTGAATGAATAAACCACACATAATCCAAATCATATGAAATTAAAGTGAAGTTTCTCCTCTGTTCTTGATTAAGTACATTCTTCTAATTATTATGATTTTTTTAACTAATGGAACTGAAAAACAGGAGATGATTTGGTGCGCGTTATATTTTCATTTGCTAGGTAAAGGTGATCAATCATTTGAAAGTAAAGTTAGGCTTGTTTCACAGTGCCTTACAAATCAGTTTGTAGGTGGAAAAAGTTTATTTTCTTTATTTTAAAAAAAAAAAAAATCTCAACACATTTGGCAAAATCATTTCTGGTGAAAAAACTCACTTTAATCATTTCAAAAATTATTAGAAAAGAGAAACATTATTTTAAAAATATTATTTTCTTTATTTAAAAATTATTTGGCCACAGCATAGCCAATAAGCTCAATCGCACTAAAAAAAAGAGAGGGAAATTTTTTTAAAAAAATAATTATAAATCAGTAGCAAACTTTATAAATATTAATAATTAAAAACATAAATCTTTTCATGAATTTATAATTATTTTTTGAAAAGTTCACTGAATTGTAATTTTTTCTTAAAAAGAAAAAAGCAAAAAGAAAAAAAAAAAGAAGAGAGAGATACAAATTTAATTATTAATTATTTTAAATAATTAATAATTTAATTTACAAGCGTAGAAAAAAGTCTCACAGTTGCTGTATTGGCCCACATATGAGACTGCCGTTGGACAGATGGGGTGTCCCTTTAGGTCTACAAATTAAGCAACATTGTTTGTTCTCCCTCGGCCTTTCTTTAGCACTGGGCCTGCTTCGTATTAATTGCCGCTTCTCTCTCTCTCTCTCTCTCTCTCTCTCTCTCTCTCTCTCGCTCCTTTAAAACACAACAGTACAATGGCTTTTTTCAGATGAGAACTCATTATTATCAACTCTCTCAGCAGAAATAATAATAATTATTATTTTTTTCTTCCCCTTACTTGAGCGTCTTGTTGTTTGTTTTCTTTAAATTTGGTGAGCATAGTTAATTGTAAAGAAAGAGAGAGAAAATGGGGTCGAGAGGAAGAAGGAAGCAGAGATGGAGCGTGCAAGCACTGACGCCTCTGATGGAAGGGCCGGATCTTGAAATACAAGATCATGAAGGAACCAAGAAGGAAAGCTCTTGGGATGTCATTCGGGAATGGTTTCGATTACACAAGAACAACCAGAATATCCCCGGAGGAGGAGGAGGAGGAAGCATTTACAATAATAACGGCTTTTCGATGTTGTACAATGGGACCAATATTCCGGCCAGGAGGCAAGATTTGAGGCTTCTGCTTGGGGTATTGGGTTGTCCGCTCGCCCCCATTCCTCTCTCCATCGACATTCATAATAATATCCCGACTACTATTCACCGTCCACTCCACTTTATTAAAGACATTCCCATTGTAAGTTAAATAATTACTCCTCTTTTTTTCTTTTCTTTTCTTTTCTTTTTTTCTCTACTACTCCATTCCATGTATGTATGTATGTATGCATGCATGCATGTACATAACAAGTTAGGGTACTCCTCCGTGTGTATTTGTTAAATATATGATGATGATGAATGATCTCAGGAAAGTTCAACGGCGCATTACATAATACAACAATACCTGGCGGCGACAGGATGTTTAGAGAAGAAGCAGCAACAGCAACAGCAGCAGCAGGAGAAGAAGAGTAATGGTGGTGGTAATGGTAATGGTAATGGTAATGGCAATGGTAATGTTAATGGAGGAGGAGGAGGCGGAGGAAGAGTAATAAAGAATATGTACACGACAGGGATGGTGAAGATGATATGTTGCGAGACAGAGATATCATCGTCGTCGTCATCGGGAGCGTCGGTGAAGAGTTTAGGGAGGAGAAGTGGGGAGAATGGATGCTTCGTGCTGTGGCAGATGAATCCAGGGATGTGGTCCCTGGAGCTGGTGTTGGGAGGCGGAAGCGGAAGCGGTAGCGGTAGCGGTCACCATCATCATAAGGTGATAGCCGGCAGCGACGGCAAGATCATTTGGAGACATACCCCTTGGCTGGGCACTCATCTCGCCAAAGGTCCCCATCGTCCTTTACGTCGTATCATCCAGGTATTGTATTATACTATTCTTTCAATTAATTCCATCCTCTATAATACTATTATATATCATAAAATAAATATTTAAAAAATCAAAATTATATATATACTCAGAAACTAACATTTTATTTAGAAAATTAAAAATATATATATATATATATAAGTATGTTCCGAAGTTTATGTTGAAAGTTGAATTTTGACATCCAATTCTTAGAAGTTACTCTACTTCGAAAATGTCTATGGATTTGTTATTTGCTTTTCCTAATAACGTAATTACTACATTTTTTTTTTTTTCACAATATCAAATAAAATATTATTTGGGAGTCACATCTATCATAAATGATAAAAATAAAATAAAAATTTGTCAAATTGTCATAATGCAATAATTAGAGTTCATTTTTGGAATTTTTTGTCAAATTGCAACCTTTTTTTTATTAAATCAAATCTCAACTTTGACATCTAAATTCAGAGCATTTCCAATGATTGATACTCTTAATTTGTATATCTATATATATAAAGTCTATTTATTAGGGTATTTTTATTCCTTTTTTTCAGAAAAAGTTATGCAACAGTGGTACAATCAAAAAATTATTACACATTCGTGACATAGTTTATAATTTTAATAATTAATGTTTATAAAATTTATCTTTTATTTATAATTTTAAAAAAAAATCTACACTGAAATTCATTTTTTCGTTTTTTTAACAGTCTAAGTACTGCCATTGTCATGATTAATGTCATACATAGTCTTCTTAATAAGAGTCTTAAGAGTAATAATTAATAAAATTTAGAACGATTATCATTTTTAAAATATTTCTTTATGCAATTTTTTTTTATTATTATAAATAATGTTCTATAAACACTTCCTATATTAGCCTTTCCTGTTTTTTTTTTTTTAACAAAAACGTAGAATTTAAATAAAAATGGTAAAGCAAACAGTATTAATTTAATAATGTAACGACTGATAAAGATAAAGCAGTGTGTAGTCTGTCTGTCTGATACTTTCCCAGACAAACCATAGCACCACGCACGCCACAATCTCTTTGTACTCTTTTTAACTTTGTCTTTTGTGATGATCAGAACAACTCATTATAGAAGCATATAACTTTTATTTTTTCGATAGATATAGTAGATCAGAGAGTTATAACTTCAAGAAAGCAAACATGTGATTAAACTTTGTGACGTCATCCGTGACTTCCTCGGGATTTGCATTTAGAGCAATAGCATTTATCTTTCCTCTTTTGCTTTTTATATTTTGGATCTAAAAAATATTACCGATTTTAAAAATTTTATTAAAATTTCTATCAAATGTTATGGGTGTGGGATTTACACAATATAAATTAGGGCTAAGCAAAGAATTCGTAAAATTCGTAATCCAATCTAATCCAATCCAATCCGATAGGTTTGGATTGGTTTTTTGAATCCGCTGTTCGGTTCCGGATTCAAGAATTAAAAATCCGTATTCCACGGATTGGTTCCGGATTGAACTCCATAGTTCCGAATTGGAACCAATCCAGACCGTATGCAAATAGTCTATATTTTTATTATACATCTTCCCCCATAGTATCTTCTCTTATTATATATAAAATCTAAACTCAAACCTAAAACTGTATAATATCTTTTTTTATTACTTTTGTTTGTTAGTTTTTAATTTTAATTTGTAATGGTTTAAATATTTATGGTGAAATCAGTTTTCTTATAATTGTTTAAATTCTAGAACAGTATGTCGTTATTATAGAAAAATATGTTGCTATTGTGGAACTAATATAACGCTATGTTTTATATTTTTATGAAATTAAAGTGTTATATATATATATATATATTTTTTTTTTTTTTTGTTATTTAATTATGTGAATCCGTGGTTCTAAACCGATCCAATCCGTATTTAAATGGATTGGTTCAGATTGGTTCCATGATTTAAACGGATTGGATTGGTTCCAATTTTTCGAAAAACCAATATAACGGACGGGTCGATTTTTTACCCCAATCCCCCAATCAATCCGCACTACTCACCCACTATAAATCTTATATTTATATGAAACATTTGATAAAAATTTCAATAGAACGAGACATTTAATAAAAATTTCAATAAAATTTTTGATATGTCTAACATTATTATTTGAACCTTCTTACATGATAAAATTTTAAGAGGTTATATATTATTTATTACAAATATTTTTATTAAAAATATAATATTTTAAAGTTTTTTATATGTATCATCACAGTACACATTAATGAAATATTTTTTTGCATTGATAAAAATATTCATTATGTAATATCTAACATATTTTAAGTCCCATTAAATATTTTTAAAAAAATGTTAAAGAAACAAACTTATATAATTTATAACTCTTAATAATTAATATCATCATATTTAAAATTAAAAAAAAAATTAAAACTTCGGGGGCCAGTGGTTGTCTTGCCAGCCGCCCCACAATTAGTCCCTGTTTACATCTTCTATCCTAATAAGAATTAAGGTCCATGCCCCTAACGTTTAAGCATCTACAGAATGGTTATGTATCACTTTTATATATCTTATTAACTTTCTTTTGCTTACTATGCTGTTTTTCAATCAACAACATGAATTTTATTATTTTTGTGATCTTTGAATCAAATACTAAATAAATAAATACATAAAAAGTGATGAAAATAATTTTATTCCCATAAATATTAAACCAATCAAAAGAAGGACAACCTCTTAGAATCTATGAAAATTGCTCCTTTAAGGAGGCGATAGTTAATGGGGGATATTACTTATAAGTGGTTCTATCATAAAATTATTACCGAATTATTAAAAAAAATTATAACTCCAATAATTAATGTATATAAAGTTTACTAATGATTTCAATTTTTTTTTTTAATTTTAATTTACACTGAATTCCCTAGTTAATTTCAATGCCAGTTGCTTTAGACGTTGAGAATGTTGATTTAGGATCCGAAGGTCGTTGGTCTACCAAATCACAAAAATTAAGACATCCCATCTACCCACCAACTCGAATTAAAGCTAACAAAACTTACAAGTATTTATTTATTTATTCATTGTTTGATGTCGTGTAATAAATTTTTTTTTTCAAATTTCAAGTAATAATATAATTGTTACATTATTGAGCTCGGTGAGTGAAAATTTACTTATAAATCTCGTCGTGAGGAATGGTAATCTATTTAGTTTTAAGAAATTTTTTATAGACCAACTGGTTCCATTATTTTGAAAAAGTAGATTTAATATATTATTTGAAAATTAAATTTATAATTATACCCTTATTTCTATTTTGCTTTCCTTTTTGTCTTTTTCTTTTGTGGTAGAAAGGTAAGATACACAATTTATGATAATTAAATTTGTAATGAATTTTTATATGAAAATCTTTTTTATTTGGAAAACATTTTAAAAGGATTACAAAAATAATTTCAAATATGAAATTTTTCAAACATTTCAAAAAGATGTGGGATTCTTCAAATATTTCAAAAGGAATACAAAATTCGTAGTAAGTTTTGGGCAAACATATAATTTTAAATTATAACACTATAATGTAACACTTAAACGTAACATTCTAAAAAAAATCCTTAATTTACTTTTTTCAAACGTAACATTTCAATATAACACTCTAAAAAAACTTCTTAGTGTAACACCTCAATGTAACACAAAAAAAATTTCTTTAGGCTATTTTTTCCGAACGTAACACTCTAATGTAACACTTTAAAAAAATGATGTAGGATTCTTCAAACCATTCCAAAATGAGTAAAAAAATTCCTTAGTAAGTTTTGGACAAATGTATAATTTCAAACTGTGAATGTTACGTTTGGGAAAAATATACTAAGGAATTGTTTTAGTGTTTTTGTATGTGTTATATTAGAGTGTTACATTTGAGATTATGTTGATTGAAATGTTACGTTTGGAAAAAGTACACTTAGAAGTTTTTTTTTATATATTACATTGGAGTGTTACATTTGGAAAAAGCATATTAATGAATTTTTTGGAGTTCTACATTGTTACGTTTAAAAAAAAATACACTAAAGAGTTTTTTCGTGTGTTACATTGCAATGTTATATTATTAGAATGTTACTTTTTTTTAGTGTCTTACATTGTATGTGATTCTATGTAAAAGCTTCATAAAAATAATTTATTTCAAAGTTATTTAAAAAATGTATATTTTTAACTTGAAATCAAATTATCATTTGTGTTAATCAGATTTATCAAAAATTATGAATTCCATTTGTATCCAAATATTATTTTTTTTAAAATAAAAACAACAAAAAATTCCAACTTTGATTTGTGCACACAATTTTTGTGGCACTAATAGCACTAATTTCCATATAAGGCAAGAAAAGAAGAAAAAAAAAAAAAACAGTTACCAGAATAGGAAATTAGTGCCATTAGTGCCACAAAAATTGTGTGCACAAATCATTTTTCAAAAAATTCTATAATACACAAATTATGACTTAATTATAACTCATAGTAATATTGTGATATGTGTTACAAAATAATAATATTTATTTTAATTTAAAATAAAATTGTAATTCTAATTATTTATTTTAATAATATTAGTCTTATTGTTCTATAAAAATATTATTTGAATACTTATATATAATAAATTTAATTAAATTATTTGTTTATTTTGATAATTTTAATTCTATTGTGCTATAAAAGTGTAATTATCATATAATAATTTTATATCATGTATATATTAAATTATAATATAGTAAAATAAATACTCATTTTGATATTAAAAATAATAGTTAAATTAGAAAGAGAATTAGTAATATAAAATTAAAAGTGATTTGAATTATTTATTTTTATTTTTATTTTTATTTTTATTTTTATTTTTATTTGGAAAATAAAAATATGTAGAAACAGAATTGACAAAATTTATTTAAAAGATTAAATATAAATATGTTAGGATTGAATGAATGAAGAAGAAAATACATAAATTAATTATGTAGAGAATTGATTTTTTTTCTTTAATATTCTTTTTGAATTATTCATACATAAATATAGGTATATAAAATTTAAATTAAATATAAATATTTTGTCATAAATGATTTCATGTTAAATAAAAAATTAAATATAAATTAGTATTAAGACATCAAAAAGAAAGACAAAAGCTAAAATAAAAATAGAAAATTTTAATTTGATCGATGCAATAATTAAACACATTCTGTTTTATTTATTTATTTGTATATCTAGATAATTTTTTTTCAAATATCATAATAATTAAATTAAAATATCAACTCTATAAAAGAAATCTAACAACAACAAAACTTAATATACGATGAAAAATATATGAAAAATAAGTATATATATCACATAGAGTAGATGTAAAAGTGGTTATTATAATTGAAATTGAGTTTACATAAAATTTTATGTGTAAATAGAAAATGCATATTGATTTGTTTTTTTTGTTTTTTTTTAAAAAAAAACCTTTAAAATGTGACACATAAGAATGAATATTTAAAGTAATTTTTTAAATTATAATAAGAAGGTGTATTTTAAGTAAATCTCATGTTTATTATAGTTTATCCAAAAAGAAAAATGGAGGCATTAGATCCGAAGAGAATGAATATATATATATATATATATATGTGAATATTAAGAGGGATATTAAATGGTGTGGTGTGGTGTGGTCTGGGTTGGGGTTGCAGGGACTTGATCCGAAGAGCACAGCAAGGCTGTTTGAGAAAGCGCAATGCTTGGGAGAGAAACGAATAGGGGAGGATGATTGCTTCGTGTTGAAAGTAGCCGCAGACCGCGAGGCTGTTATGGAGAGAAGCGAGGGCCCAGCCGAAGTCATAAGGCACGTACTCTATGGCTATTTCTCCCAAAAGAGTGGCCTTCTCATCTACATGGAGGACTCCCACCTCATCAGAGTATCTGCATCATCTCCATCTCCATCTCCATCTCCGTCTGGAAATAACACCAACAATCTCAATCCCAATAATGTGAATGAGTTTGACGATGAGGACACCATGTACTGGGAGACTACCATAGGGAGTAGCATCGGAGACTACAGAGACGTGGACGGAGTTTTGATCGCTCACCAAGGTAGAACCATCGCCACCGTCTTCCGCTTTGGAGACTTATCCATGGCCATGCAGCCGCAGCAGCCACAACCACAACAACAAGGTGATCATAATCATCATCATCATCAGTACATGAGCAGGACTAGACTGGAAGAAGTCTGGAGGATAGACGATGTCGTCTTCAACGTCCCCGGTCTCTCCCTCGATTCCTTCATCCCTCCTGCTGATATCTTCCACCACACCACCACCCCTGCCCACACCCCTCTTTTCCATTCTCCATGATATCAAATCACATCATTATGATTTTTCTTGCCACTTATTAACTGAACTCAACAGAACAACATTCACTAGCTAACTATATACAATTCTCACAAAACAAATTCCATTTCTTAGGTTAACTTAAATTTGTGTAATTGCTTTATTGGATAACTGATGAGGTGTGTGTGGATTGGTATGTATTGGGTATAATTGTAATATTACATGATGGTATCATTAATTAATGAGAAATTTCATATTATGATAAATGATAACTATATTGCTGGGTTAATAACAATATATATATATATATTAAGGAGCGATCATCCCGTCTCATTTTTTTAATGGGACATTCTGTGGAGCTCTCCCTCCAACTAGTTTCATTTCAAACAGGACACAGTTAAAGATTTTCCTGTACCAAAGACAAATGACCACTTCTTGAATGCAAAATGCCTCCTTTACCAAATATCCCAAAGGGAACTTTTTTGATAAATCTATTTTCTAAGAGTTTTATTCCTTTCAATTCATATTCTTTTTGACTATTCCATTAAGTCCAATTGGAGATAAGAAGATCAAAATACCCTTTTCATCTACTTATGTTCCATTTAGTTCACATTATTTTCTCATATTTCAATAAGTCCTATTGGTGACATAATTACCAAAATACCCCTAATGTGAATGTTCACACCGTCAATGTGAATGTTCATATCGTTAAGTATGTGGGGGCCAGAGCCCATGTCGATCTCGTGGGTGCGGAAAAAAAAAAATTCGGCGGGCTGGCGCCGTGAAGCCAAAAATAATGTGAATAATGATATGATATGTTGAATATAAATTGAATATTTACATCGACAATTGGAAGAAATTGGGTATGCACCCCCGGTGGCCCGCCCTAATGCAAATTTGTCAAGTTCATATTGAACCAATATATTCACTCGGTCATTGATTTATATGATGAATATGTACACCGAATTGCCCGACTCAAGGCGTTGATAATGTGAATATTCACATCACATGACATATTAACATTCACATTGATAGAGTAGGGGTGATAAGAATAGAGGCCGCAAAAATGAACCCCCATTTCGCAAACGCCGCTTACGGCTCTTTAGTAACGATTTGTAGCAGCCGAGCTCGTCGCTTAATTTGAGCCGAGCGGCCTCAGCGTGAGCGCGGGCGAGCCTATTGTTGGAGCTCGATCGAGTAATCCAGGCTTGTTCTCGAGTTCTGCTTTCGAGCTCGATAGGGCCATGTCGTTATCTATAATTAAATTATATAATATATAAATACATTATTTATATATATAATATATATAAATAATAATATAAATGCATTTTTTATATATTAAATAATATAAATAATATTTTTTATTTAAAAATTTATATTTAAATAATATAAATAATATTAAAAAAAATTAATCAATGAAATGAATCGAGTGCGAAAGTTCGACAAAAAATTAACTAGGCCGAGCTCAATAAGAGCTAAATGAACGAGAAACTCGAGAGCGAGCAGCGCTCAGCTCGAGGCTCCTCGCTCTTAACTTACGTGCTTGTCTTCACACTGCCACAATGCCCCCGTGGGTCAACCCGTCCCGCGTGACTCGGTGGGCTCACCCCATAATGTGTATAATTTCATTATTGTGATATGTTAACATTCACATTGACATGTTAAATTTGTAGTTGATAAATTCGTCAGCGCCCGTGGTTGCGGAACCGACAACGAATATTCACGGTGCGTAGATTGTGATCATATTGATAATTACACAAATTCGCGTGCGTAGTGCATTGATAAGGTGTAATTTCGTTTCGGTGGCGTAACATTCAAATGCATTGGGCAGATTTATATTAATTGAATTCACAATGAATATGTTTGATGTATTATGTTATCGCCCTGATGATATTCGCGAAATTGGCCTTGACGTCGCGTCGTGATTAAGCGATTGACATTAACATTAACTGTGTAACATTATTATTGATATTAATGATGTTAATGGACTAATACATTGGCGCATTGTAAAAAAAATAATAATGAAGCGACCGCTCGATGGGTTTCGTTTAAACGCAGCAACCATGATAAGAGTGTTTGTCATTTAGCTACATTGTTATCACAAAGATACCCGGCATATTGGCAGGATGGCACGCGTCCCGCCGCCCCGTTTCGCGGCCTTATCATAAGCATGGCGGCCCGAATGCATGGAATAACATGTTGATATGCGACATTACATTGATAAGAATGTAAAAACATTCACCTGCCGTTAGCGTCCTGCTCGAAAGACTAGTCATTCTATGAATTCACGGCGAGGCGAATTTTACACGGATTTTTGCCAATTTTAACATGTCAATCAGTTTCATCGCCACGTCAAAGTTAAGTCGTTATAAGCTCCGTGTGATAATTCTTCGAGCTTCTTCGCAATAATTGCGGGCCGGCATTATTGCCAATTAATTTCAACTGATGTTCATGCTTAACCTGTCAATCAAGTCATATACACAGCGTACCTTACTTTTGCCGCTTAGTCCGGGCCACTTACTATTTGATTATTTAAATCGCTTATGAATTACAAAATATTGACATCCGATGTGCCTGAATAATCACATTGTCGCCGCCGGGGCCAGCCCGCCCTCCATGTCACACCCAATATTCACATTGTCAAAATGTCGGGGCATTTTATCGCGTGCGGCGGGATATAAATTGTCACAATTTTCGAATGCGTCGTAATCGCCAATTCCGTATCATTCACAAAGCGGCCATTAAAATACCGCGCCGAGCATTCACATTGAATGGGAAAATTTACATGTTAATGCGAAATTTTTATTTATGAACCAATTTTATGTTTATTAGAAATGTAGAATTTTAATATATGTGAATGAACGACCGGTCAAATGTGCATATTGACTAATTTTACCGGGTTAACAATTTTCGGCATTTATGTCAATGAAATATCAATAATTGTATTATTATTCTATACAATGATCAATATGGCCGCCAGATGTCGGTGAATTATTTTTTTTGTTTCGTAAGGAATGTGGCATATTTTATGTTCATGTTAAATATGGTAATTATAACATGCATTGTCAATGAATGACATTATTTATATAATTTATTCAATTCGAGCGCATTTATTCCATATCATATAATAACAACCAAATTATGATTCCCAATTTTATTTATTGATAGTCACGAACGTTTGGGAATCCATTACCAATTCACGGGAATATTTACACTTTTATTGCGGAATAATAACACATATCAAACGATAATATATATACGAATCTGTTAATCCGGACATTCTCGCTAAATGTGGATATTTAATTATCGTCCGTCATTCATTACATTCATTTACCTTCACGACCAATTTGATGCACATCACATAAATTTTATGTGTCAATAACTCAATGTGAATAGCGGACCGCATATTCACACGCCCCCCACTTTATGCAAGTAGGTTTCCAGTTTTGCCCACGACATCCGCCCAATTTTTATTTTTCATTAATGTGAATGTTATAAATTTTCATTTAATATTAATGTGAATGCCAGTTCCAACGAGTGAATTCACACATTCAAGGGCTTTCAGCCGCCCTTTCTACCAATGTGAATTTTAAAATATAAATTTTCACATCATTAAATTGCTAATCCTTCAAAAAAATATTTGTAAGGGTATCAAAATTGAATATAATGGCATAAGTGTCCAAGAAAATAGTGTAAATCAAAAAAATAGATTTTATGGAATAAAACTATACATACATGGGACTAAATGGGTTAAAAATTTTCTTCATAGACTTCTTGGGTTAAAACACTTCTAAATTGGACTTATCAATAAAAATCCCTATCCCAAAATTACTTTTCAATGTCTAAAATTTCATAAGAAAGTGATTTATAAATAGAATGAGCGACAGACGAGGGATGAGAAGTGTGAGTCCACCCTTTCACATGATCCATTTCATGTCATTGGAGATGAATTTTGAAATTAGGATTCTCTCATTGACTCTCTACTTGTTGAGCCATTGGACCCATTTTTAAGCCCAATTTGTATGATCCGAACCGTTCACATTTTAAGATTTGTTGAATATATCATACCTATAAAAAATTAAGTTGATCGGATATCAGAAATTACGTGTTAGTATCATCAAATTAAAAACCATTTTTTTAAAAAAATTAATAAACAGTTTTTTGAACACATACTTTCTGATATCCGATCAATTTGATTTTTTACAGGTATAATATACTCAACAAATCTTAAAATATGAACAGTTTAGATCATTGAAATTGAGCCTAAAAGTAGGCCCAATGACCTAACAAGTAAGAAGTCAATGAGAAAAGTTAAAGAGAGAGGATCCTGATTTTGAATTTAGGGTACTCAATTAAGAATTTTTAATTTACAATGATATAACAATGACATGGTTGTAATTATGGAACACAATAATGAGTGTTTTTGACTAAAAATAAATTTTTATATAAAAACTATGTTCATATAATTTATAACTTCTAATGTAAATGTTTATATTTGTATAAAAATTGTATTTTGAAATAATCTCATTAAAAATTATTAAATAAAATCCATATTAGTTATGAAATTTAACTAAATAAAAGTATACAGTAAAATTTTATTATCCAACAAATGGATGAAAAAAAAATTATGTTGAACTTCACACAACACAACATACACTTTGTACAAGGAACTTTTGGGCAATTTTTTTATTATTTTTTATTTAGTAAGCTAATGACATCACGTAAAAAGACGTTATCATCGTCCACAATATTTATTGAGCCTTGGACATTTTGACCGCAAGGAGTGAAGTAACCACCTTTTCAAACATTTTCATTTTGAGATTTAGGTTTTATTTGTCGTAGTTTAAAAAGTTAAAAAATTATTATTTTATTTAAATTATATTATTTTATTTAAATTAATTATTTCTCTATCATATTATTTTAAATTTAATTTATATTTTATTAAAAATTAAAAAATATACTTATTTAAATTATCCCAAACCACCCTTTCATGTGTTGGCCATCCTTTTCTCATTTTGTGCCGTGGTGGCATGCCATGGCTCAAATTGATCCGAGAGTGTGAGAGAGAGAGAAATAATCCACGGCTTATAGTGGGGTTTACTGGGCCCAATTAACGGTCATGTAGTTGAAGGTTAAATGGGCAGAGTTTGCATTCGTTCGGCCCAATAGACTGTCCAAAATCATTTGCTATATTCCTGTATATATCTGAATCCTGACAGACGATGACAATGAAAACAATGGAAGGACGAACAAAATAATTTACCATCTCCTCAAGGACTCTAAAAAATTTCTTGCTTATGGACAGGCTTTGTCAATCTGGTTAAATTTTATATATAGCTCACTTTTATCTCACGAAGGATTTTTTTTTTGTGCGTGTGTGTTAAATAAATCTCTTTTTTTTTTTTGGTTGTATGTATGGATAAAAATAGTATGATGAACTTTGGTAGAGATGCTGCGACGCTCTTTTAATTCGATTGTTTGATAGTGGATTGGATCTCCCTTTTCTCTTGGACTTGAAAAACAGTTTTGTAACTTTGATCATTTTATATTTTGATTGATTCTCGATTTCACAAAGCATTTCTAACTAATAAAACTTATAGTAGACTAAAACGTGACGAGAAGGAATGTTCACAAGCTCCAAATTCAATTAAATAATTATTGTTTTCAACAATCACTACAATAAATTGATATTTTCGAAACAAAAAATTTAGGGATGAAATTGCTTTTTTTATATAACAAATCTCTTAATTGTCAAAAATGTCACTGTTGTATTTTTAGTGACGAAATTAAATATTTAATAATGAATTACTGTCTTTCTTGGACAAAATTGTTTTGTCTTATTAGCGATATTTTAAAAATTTTATTGCTAAATTTTTTTTTTAAAAAAAAACTTTTCAAATAACACGGTTGGAGTTAGTCTTCTGATATTTTTTTACAATTTTTTAAAAAGGAACAAATTTAGTCTTTAAAATTTTTGTATGTTGAATGTTGGATACGCTTGCAAGTTACAACCTTTCATCAATTTGAACACAAATGAACACAAGTGTATGGTGGTCCGTCACTTAACATGAAGTCTACTAACAGCTTTGTTTCTTTTTATTTTATTTTATCGGCATGCTTTGTTTCTTATTTGGTATAAAGGAATGTAAGTTTAAATTTATTCTCTCTCTTTCTTTTTTTTTAATAGACATATTATATGAGTGCTCAAATTCAAGTCAATGCAAATTTAGGAATCTAAATTGTTTCCCTAATAAAACTAAAATTGTTAGGTTAATCATAATCAATTACTACAATAAATATGTATCGTTGAAGAAAATAAATAAAATTTTGAAATTTTGTGTAGGAGTGTCAGGTATCTCGTTTCATGCACTCTTTTATCTTCTTTTTTTTTTAATTTGATTGATCTGTAATATTATTTTTACTGACATGAACAACTTCATAAATTAAAGTGTAAGGAAACAAACAAAAAAAAGAAAAAAGAAAAAAAGTAGATGATCTTGATCGATACATTTTGGAAATACAATAATGGTGAAGAAAGGCATTATTAGCGTTCCATTTGTTTTGGCGGAAAATATTTTTTATAAAATTTTTTTCAAAAAATATTTTCTAGAGAAAATATTTTTCTATATCTGGTGGTGATAGTGGAACGAAGGTAGAGATGTAAGTGGTGGGGTGGCGGCGGCTACGATAGCGATGATGATGGTAGCAGTGGCTGTGGTGATAGAGGTGAGAGTGATAGTAGTACTGTGATGATCTTAGTAAAATTTTAGTCCGAAAAACATTTTGTGCCTTATAAAGGGAGAAAACATTTTTTGCCTACATAGATTTGTTTTTTGTTAATTTTCATTTTTAATTGTAGCAAATATCAAAAAATATAAAAAATATTTTTTGTCCAAATAAACAGATCATAAGTATTGAAACAATTTTGGATGGGATTGTAGTGGATCAATCCATAGGTAGCTCTCGACCAAAGATAGAACCAAAATTTCATTATCGGAGAGATCAAAAGAAAAATATGTATTTTTTTTAGCACATACACAAAACACACATGTATATATAATATGATATATAAATTATATGTACATAAAAATAAATAAATAAATACCATAGGAGCCATTTGTAATAGGATGAAGAATTTTTTTTAATGCAAAATAGAAAGAAAATGCAAAATAGAAGAAGAATGACATATATTTTTTTATACTGAAGACTATTTTATGTATAAAATTATATATATTTATATATTTTTTAAATTCTATAACAAAAATATTTTTGACAAAAACAAAAAATCATAATCCTTCATACTCTTCTCCTAATTTTATCCCCGCCCTCAGACATCCCTTCCCCTCCTTCCGTGGGGGTTTCGGAGTGTGAAAGGCAAAGAAAGAGGCAGATAGGTGGGGACAAAAGAAGCTTCATGATTGTACTTTTGTAATTTTGTATGAAGAATAGAATAACCAAAGCGCTCGCTCTCTTGAAAAAAGATATTAAAAAAAAAAAAGGATAAAAAAGGAGTGAGCAAACAGAATCCAATGACATGTGCTGGTTAGTGTTGTTGGTCTGATCTGATCCTACAAAATTACTAATTGATTGATTTTTTATTTTTTGAACACAATTACTAATTGATTTAACTAACGCGAAAGAACGCATGGTGAAATATCATTTCACTTTGTGTTATACCAATATATATATATATATCACTTCACTCACTTCAATGCACTACTACTAACATAATAATATATAGGAAAATTGTAGACTTAGGCCAAGTTTGGCAATCCTAACATTCAAAAAGTTAAAAAGTTATCACTATTTATCAAAAGTCAAAAATTATGACTACACAGTTTCCAATCCTAATTTTCCTCTACACATTAATTTATATAATTTTTTAATACATATTTTTTCATAAAAAGTCAAAAAGTTAACCTAAACATCCATATTTTTTGCCTCAATTTTTTAGTCTAAAAAGACAAAAAATGCATTTATTTAGGATACCTCAAACAACCCATTACTCTTTTGTTGTCCACTTAAAACCTGATTGTGACCTGATGCAACTCAGCCAGGCTTGGCTCGGTCAAGCTCGAGCTTGAGCTCAGTCAGAGACTTTGGACCTGAGTTTGGACTGTCTATTTTAAAACCTGACCTGGCCTGACTCACTCGAAATCCAATGTTATTTTTTATATAAAATAAAATAAAGAAAACGTTTGGTTTAGTTTTTAAATTAACATTTGAATCAAAAAATCAAAAAACATTTTTGGTTAACAAATTTTCAAAATTATTTTTTTTCTCTCTCCTCTCTCCTTCTCTTTGTTTATTAATAAATAAATCAATTATTTTTTCTTTCTCCTCTCTCCTCTTTCTTTCTCTCACATTCTATACATTAATTAATTAAACTTTCTCTCACAGCCATCTATTCAACTATAAAAAAAAAAAATTACAAATTATCCCAAAGTTATTTTCAAAACTCATAACAAAATAAAATTTTAATTTTCAAAACTCTATTCAACAACTTATATTTCAAAATACAATTCAAAACTCTTTTCAAAAATTAAACCAAATTGAGTCAAAATTTTGGGAAGAAAAATAAAAAAAAATATAGTCAAGCTGGCCCAGGCCAAAGCCCGCTGGCTCAACCCGCCAACCCACCCGAGGCCCAAGCAACCCCTAGGCTTGGGCTTGGGCTTGGGCCACAATTTTGCACGAGTAATCCGGCCAGGCCCGATCCAATCCAATTTTTGATAGGAGGCTGCACGACCCAATAGTGGGCGAGAGAGCCAAATTTACACCCCTATGTGTATTATATTTTCTAGTTATCAGATTTGCAATTTTTTATTTATACCTATTATGTTATTAGTTATAATTTGATTATGTTTGGTTATGATATTAGTTATGATTGATTTTGATTATTTTTTAGTTATAATAAAAAACAATTGACATGTATCATATAGTAGTTATAATATTTGTAATAATTAGTATTATAATATATATATATATATATATTGTATGCATATTTTATGTTAATGTGAGAGAGAGAGAGAATGATGAGGTGCATCTAATAAGGATAGCGTTCAAGACAAAGGAAAACTCTACTCAGAAGAAATTATTAATTGGTGAAAGATAACGTCACATAATATTTTACATTATTTTATGTGCATTGTAATGGGTAGAATAAATAAAATTTATGTTTTTATATTAAATAATTAAAAATAAAAAATATATATATAATAATTTATAAATGATAAAAACATCACTTGCCAATAATTTTTCTCACTCAGTCGTCAAACTTTGGGCGCATAATAATTAATAATAATAAAGACAGAAGCTTCCTCGATATTTGAACGCATGCATGGGAGTGCGTTGTATTCTCCTTTCCTTTCCTTTCCTTTCCTTTTGCTTTTTTCTCTTTCACTCTCTCTCTCCCCATCTGTGTTTGTGCTTTTTTTATTTTTTTTATTTTTTTTTTAATGCACTGTAGTAGCAAGGAGATGACTGAGAGGAGAGAGGGGTGGTGGGAGCTTTCTTTGCCAACTACAGCTACAGCCTCCAAAGTCTTCTTCCCCGCAATCCCTAAAGATAGTTGCACCACCCCCACCATCTTTTCTCCTCCACAAAAGATAACCCTCCTCTTGGACCAATTTTTGTGTACCTTCTCTGATGCAATTGGTGTACATAGATAGTGAAGTACAACCATGTAACGAAAAGTTTTGTGGGGAGACATATTAATTTATCTTATGAGATAAAATATAACTTACTTAATATTTGATGTGATTTCTTATTAATTAATTAAAAGTATGACGTAGGTAATATCACATTGGAATGTTTAATTAATTTTCATAAAGTTTTTGAAGAAGTTGATTGTTAACAATCCCACATATTATCAGAATAAATAATAAATTTTGGACTTGAATGTCACTTCCTCTTTAATATTTATAATATTTGAACGTGTTTGATTATCATGTGAGAATACCTTGTGTTTGAATCTTCCCATCTGCTTAATAATTAGAAAAGAAATTCTATTATACAGATATTAAAATTGATGGTAATGGTAACTAAGGTCAAATTTGGCCCATGATTTTGTGACTGTAAGCATGAAGGTAGCACTTAGGTTTTTGGACGTTCAACTACTGTAAGTACTAATCTAATAATTAAATATGAACTTTGATTGATTAAAAAATGAAAAATTATGGTTCAGTGGTAGTTACAAAAAAATAATACAGATTAATGAAAAAAATTTAACTATCAATATTTATAAAGATGACTATTTATTTGTAATTATTTTTCAACATCATCCCTGAAGTGAAATTTCCCCATTGAAAAAAATAAAAATAAATAAAAAACACAAAAACCTATGGTCAAATTAAAGCTGATAATATACACATGATCGAAATTGAAGTGCATCAAATAAAAATTTTGAGTAACAAAGAAATTAACGAAAGGTTCATAACAAACTACTCCTAGATTCAAAATTAAACTACAACTGTAATTTGTGGAAAATGTGTTTGAGATATATATGGGCTATGTAGAGTTTTCGAGGTGATTCAACACCGACTATGTACAAAACTACAAGGAATGTGAGAGAGGAGTAAAGAGGTCTTAAAAAACGGGCATGAAAGTTTAAAGTTAGATATTCGCTGTCGGCTTCTCTCGCTCGGAATGGTCCTTCCTTCATTCCAAGTTGAAAAAGGGGTTTCAACTTCTACTTCTACATCACATCTCTCTCTCTCTCTCTCGGTTCTGCCCTGATGAGCGTTTCAAAACTCTCTTGTATCTTTCCTTTTTCTTTTTATTTGGTACACTTTTAAACCTTTCTTTACTGTTCTAAGTGCTCCCTCAAACCCTAACTCTCCGGCCTTTGCTTTAATGGGTTTAATGGGGATCTTCTTGTAAATTGATTTATTCCTGAACCATAGTTCCAATTATTATCATTATTATTTTTATTATTCGCAATGATTGGCTAACTAACTTCGAGCAACTAACTTATATGTAGAAGCAGTGCTCAGAAAAAGAAGAATGCCCTACAACCAAAAGAGAGGCCAACATTTTTGACCCAAGATCATAATTACTAAACCCCACCACACGAAATTAAGATATATCATAAACTTTAAAATGCATAAAATCATAAATAAGGGTACCTTCCTCAGCAGCTACTAATTATGTCCCTAGCCATGTTGGGATCTGGGATCCCGTCCAAAACCTTATGGAAATCATAGCAAGAAGAAAAACACACCCACATAGAAGGAGACACCATATTTAACGTGGTTCGGCCTTAAAGCTTACGTCCACAGGAAAATAACCGGTTATCACTATATCAATGGAGAGATTACAGAAAGATTACAATAGAGGAGCTCACACTCCTCACTCACACGCTCATCCGTCTCCCTCGCTCACACCGAGAGAGACGGTCTCTCCGCCTCACATCTCTCACTCTCTTTGGCTTGCTCTTTCTCTCATGGTTTGCTCACTCTTTCACCTCTCTCAACCTCCATTTATAGATACATTACAAATGAAGGTGGAGAGGCTGGCCTTGCACATGGCCAGCTCATTTCTTCTCCTTTCGGTGACCGTCTTCCTTGACATGGTTGGTGGCTGCCGTACTTGACTTGGTTGGTAACCTCCTTCCATGACTTGTGTGTGTTCCCATGGAGAAGAATATCACCCCCTTCACATGGGGTGATATCAACAAGTCACATGTACTAACACATGTTATATCATCAATTAAAAGCAAAAATGCTGGAGGCACATAAGTAGTAACTATCGACAGGAGTTATTTATTGTGTGGGATTTCGTATGTGTACATCTTTACTCATCATCAATATGATATGCAACACGCATGAGTACACATCCGTGCTTACATTGACTAGAATGCAATGCATTTCAATTAATCAAAATATGCTAGCCCTGATCAAGAAGAAGCATCAGCAGGTGACAATAAAAACAAAGCATAAGTTTAAAGGTTAAAGTACAAATATACCAGTTAAACTTAAATTCCAGTCTAACTTAAAATATTTGCCATGCAGATGCAATGGCATGTGTCATAGTTAAGAGGAAATTAACTCAAATGTGAACGTCTTAAATTTTTATAACTTAAAAATAAAAATAAAACTTCAAAACCCTAGATATCTGATGATAACATATAAGCGAGCTCTACTCTAGAAGATAGCTGAATCACTTGGTGTCTAGTTAAGCAATGACCTAGATTCAACCAAAGGGAGAATTTCTTCCTTGTGGCATGGTATTGGCAGCTGCAGGGTTATTAATCCTATGATCACCAGAAACTGGGGCTCTTCGTGGAGAGGGCCTTTCAAGCTTTGCTGATGCATCGAACTTCTTTTCTCCCATTGCATTTCCAGAGAGGATTGGCTTTGTTTCATACATTTCTGACATCGACTCCATATCAGTGCCTCTATCAATATGAATCTGATCATCTTGCTGGGAGCCAAGACATGATGAGGTTGTAGTTGTTGTTGTTGTTCCCAATTCTTGCAAATGGAGATGATCATCTGGCCACATTAAGGGGCTCTTGCCACTACCATATGGGTTAATTGGCCTCTTCTTCCCCAGTCCACCACACATGTTATGATCATTATTACTTGGCATGAATCCATCATGAAGTACCGGTGATGATCTGTCCATGTTGTGCTGAACTTGAAGGTCAAGTTGATCACCTCCATATATGTTTAGGTCTTGAAGAGAGGGAAAATTGAGTAGTGGAGAACCAAAGTCCTTCATGGCTCCGATATTGTCCGAAACTCCTTGATTTCCTCCTCCCTTGTAGCTTCCTGAAGCAGCCATGTTCTCACCGGCGAGTGTTTGACAGGCTTTCTCCAGTATAGTCTGCATGTACTTCCCTTGAGCTTCAATCCTCAATTGAAGGTGTCTCTGAACCTGTCATGCCCCATAGCACAACACAAGAATAACCCCACCTCCCAATGAAATCAATTTATATATATATATATATATAAGCACAACAAAAGTAACCACTTTGCTAGAATAGGACCCCTTTCCCATTCCCACTTCAGTTGGAAATGACAAAAAATAAATTGATCAGTTGAGGTGTTTGGGGTTGGAAATTGTCTGTGTGCTTACCTCTAATTGTTCATGTAGTCTTCTCTGCACCTCCATTTGCATCCTAATTGCATCAGTGAAGTGAAAATTACTGCTATTGATATCATAACATTCAACAAGAAAAATCAAAAATCCCAAACGTAAGAAAGAAAGAAGAAAAAAAAAAAACACATCTTTTCTTATATATTGTTGTAACCATCCTGGTGGCCCTCTCCCTCCCCCTCAACCCCAACACAAACATTAAGATTTGAGAGAGAGAGAGAGAGAGAGAGAGAGCAAAATCAAAGAAAGGATTGAGAAGGAAGTACATACTCATTCATACTACGTGCCATAATCCCAGAGGAAGAAGCTGTATTTCTTTGGAGATCTAAAGCTGAAGCTACCACGGACAATTGAACAGCTTAATTAATAATAATATATATGAGTTATGCAGTTAATACAAATGAATTACTAGAAATTGACAACCTCTCTCACCATCTTTGATCGAATGATCATTAAATTCCTTGTGAGGTTGCTTTCCAAGCCTGAATTTCTGGTCAAGACAAACAAGAGATTAATTGAATCAAACGGAAGGAAAAAAGAAGAAGAAGAAGAAGAAGAAGAAGAAGAAGAAGAAGAAGAAAAGAAAAGTGAGAGAGACACACACACATGAAATATATGTGTATTATATGCGTGAGTGAGTGAGTTAGTTGTATTGAATCTCAAACTCAAACCTGAAGATGGCTCTTGAGATGGTAAAGAGTGAGACCCTTCACACCCATAACTCTCATAATCGTCTTTGGTGTGGCCTCTGCGCAGTTCACATAGAAAATAACAAAGCAAATTAAAGAAACAAATTTAATAAATAAAGAAAATTTTGAGTAACATTAATGGAACCCAAGATCAAAGATAAGAAAGAATTAAGTACTGTCTGGTCCCCCAAGCTGAGTTACGGCGTCGACAAAGCGCTCATGGAGCTCAACGGTCCATCGGAGGCGGGGCTTAGGGTCTGTGGTGAGGACAAGACCAGAGTCTCCTTGAACACACATGGGTCTATCATGTGAATTCATAGTCGCAGGCTTCTTTGAATGGAACATTCTCTCTCTCTCTCTCTCTCTCTCTCTCTACAAAGAGATTCAAGAACAAATGCGATGCAAATAGAATAGGGTGCGTTTTTTTGAAGAAGAGAAGGCCTTTGATTTCTCAAATAGAAAGGCCGGGGGGACAAGCTAACCCTGCACAAAAAAGGAAATTTCAAATATACTTAATTTAAAAAATCAAAAAATTTAAATTTAAATTAAAATTTAAAGTGCACCTACTCTAATATACAGTCCTTCCTTTGCCTAAAGATACATACTCTCTCTCCCACCCTCACAAAAATTAAAAAAATTTACTATTAGAGGTTGGCTACCAAGTTTCTAGACTGTGTGATTACACTTTTAGTCACTTAATCTCTCGTAAGGGATTTTTAGATTTCAACTTTTCCCAATCGAAAAAACAAATGTTCTAACATGCAATATGACACTCAAACATAGTGATATATAAATAAATAATATATATATATATAAAAATTTAGTTATAAAATGATGCAATTGTATTGCTGATTTATTATTTTAAATAAAGTATCTATTTCAATGGCATTTAATTACAAAAATACTATGACTACATTTTTGATGAGAAATTATGTATAAATATAGAAAAATATAATACCATTTTGATGGAAAAATTTATGTACGTAATCTTAAATTTTGTAAAGTTTTTCACTAATATGAAAATATTTTTCATAATTTCAACTGAAATTATATTTTTTTTTTTATAAAAATTCTATATGAAGAACTCTTTCTTTGTTATAAGAAAAATGCTTGGGACCTCTAATTAGAGGTACCACTAATGATGTGGCAGTGGATCCCACCACTGCCACAACCAATCATGTGTCTTGATTTTTTTTTTTTTTTTTTTTTCTTCCTTTTCCACCTCATTAGAGGTGTGTTTAGAGGTGTGTTTTTAGAGGTCTCTAGCATTGTTGTTGTTATAATGTTGAGAGAGAGAGAGAGAGAGAGAGTACATATGGTTAAATAGTTACACAGGGTATACGTATAAAGAAGAGTACCTCTTTGTAGGGCTCTTCTTGTACTACCCAGTGAGTGATGTGAAAGCTTTTCAATATTTTCATATTAAAAAAATATTTAAAATTTTTAAAAGTATCCACAATAATATGACAGGATATGCGTCTATTTTTAATTCGTTACACTTAATAATGGTAGATCCAACTCACATGTCATATTATTGTAGTTGAATTTGTATATATAAATGTGTAAATTTCCAGCATTACACTTTATATTATTAAAATAAGATCGAGCAAGTGAGAAAAAATATTTAAGATCCACAAAAAAAAAAAAATTCACTATTTGACCTACAATATTGTGATAGAATAAATTTTAACTTTTAATTTATCACTCATTTAATTGGGTAGGTTGTATCCAAGATTCTAAAAAGCGGTTCACGTCCGTAACGTGTGCGATTCTTGAGGTGTAAAGACCGTAGTGTAACGGTTGCGGTAACTGGAACCATGAATTTTTTTATTTTTCGCACAATTTGAAAAAAATTTACCGATACGCATATTTTTTTTTCCATGATCATATTTACTGGGTTAAAAATAAATATTGATCAATTTTTGTAAATTTTTAAGTGTGATCCAATACATTTTATATTTTTAAATCACTATAAACTGAGTTTTTTACATTTTATTTTAATAATTAATGATTTTATATTTTACAAAAAATTAATCACTAACTATTATATATAAGATAAATAATGAAAAAAGTAAGAGAACAAATAAAAGCCTAAATATATATATATGTGTATATATATACATATTTTAACCAAACCAAATAGATAATGATCACACTTATTATTATTATTATTATTATTATTATTATTATTATTATTATTATTATTATTATTATCAAACAATATATAGATAGATACACAGAAACAAAATGGTTTAGTGATAGCAGCTGAATAGAATAGCATGGGTCTTATAATTTCAACAAATTAATAACATGTTCTTCATCTTCCCTCTTCTTTCTCTCTCTCTCTCTCTCTCTCTCTCTCTTGCTTCTTTATTTTCTCTCTTTATTTTCTCTCTTCTCTCTATCCCTCTTCCCCTATTTTCAACTTTTTTTTTGTGTGTTTTTTTGAAAGAAACAGTTTGGAACCGTTACGTAATGGTACGTAACAGACCGTTACGGCTGTTACGCCACCGTTACGACTACTACAGTAGCCGTTACGACCGACACACCTGTGAATCTCAATCACACTGTAAAAGCGGCCGTAATATGTGGTGATAACTGCCAAAACCGTTACGTAACAGCGTTACGTAACGGTTGCGGCCGTTTTTTAAAACCTTAGTTGTATCTCTCTTACAACGTCATTATAAATCTGTTTAAAAATCTAAATTATAAATCTCTGATCACTTCTTGCAAGGAGGGAGTGAGTGTGAATAAGACTCGTTACGTAATCATAATCATGGTGATCATTTTGTTGTACCTTTTTGTGCTTTCTCCAGTTGTACCAGAGATAGACTTGTATATATATACACGAGAATGAATGCGACTACCGCTTGCATTGCATTGGCATTTGCGTTAGCATGTAAAACATTAACTCTGCCAATTGCCATGATATGATATGATTCGTTTGATTCGACTTTCTCGTCCGTTTCATAGTACCCACCTCTTTATACATATTTTTGCATCACCGCCATCACTATGTCCATGTCCATATGTGAACTATTATCAGCAATTATATGTGTTGAATGTAATTTTTTTTTTTTTATACCAGAACACCTTTATGGTAGGATTTTTAAAATCCACCCTTACAAGCCAAATAGGGCAAGTTAACCGATCCACCTAAACCGCCGGACTTCTACATAAATAGTAGGAGATTCGAACCCTGACCAGTAAGAAAAGAAGTATACTCCCTTACCAAAATCCCTTAGTGGTAATATAATTTTGTTTACTCACTCAATCGATGAATTAATAATATCATATTTTTTTATTAATTAGTTTGAAATAATAGATCTTAATTACACATTTAAAATAATAAATTCAAATAAAATAACCACACAAGAAATTATGTATTGTTCACCCACAAATACTCTAAAGCGTGGCCAGCTATCAGTGTTTGGACTTGACTCAGTCTAGCTTGGCCTCTAGGTACCTGAACTCGGTAGAATGTCCAACTCAACTATTCAAGTGTGATGCACAAGTAAAACATGATGTTATTCCAAACACTGCCTTCAAACACAAGAAACAAGAGATTGCATTAACATAAAAATTACAAGAGAGTGAATAAGCATCTGTTGGAAATATTTAGCATTTCTAGTTACAACATATATATATATATATTCCTTAGTGCTATAGAAAATGGGGTTCCCAACCCATTTGCATATTGTTCAGAAAAAAAAAAAAAAAAAAACCCATTTGCATTTCTTATTGCATTGTTGACACATAATAAAGCATGCATTAGAATTGAGGTCCTTTTAATTTTTACCAATTTTCTCTTAAACTGATCTATAAATGTATAGAAGAGTTAATTTACATAAGAATTCTAAGAATGAGTAGACAATCAGTTTTTAGATCAATGCATTAATTGAGTAATGTTATTCTAATATTAATGGACGACAACAATGCAGAATTTTTTTGTGCTAATTAATGTAAATTTAGAAGATAATTATTGACGATGAGGACGTGAAAAGTGAAAGCAATGGTCAAGAGAGACTCCAGACTGACAGCTCTCGAGCCTGCTTGTAACAATTAACACAAGCAGCACAAGACAATATTCTGAATGGGCACCCTCCTCCTCCTTTTCATGTGAATCTTTGTCCTCAATTTTTCTGCTTCAGATTCATGCTTGTTTTAGGAAAACAAAGGTGTATGTATACAAATAAATGAACTACTACTCTTTGAATTTAGAAAATAATTGATCAGGATGTGGTTTATAGAGAGAGACAGAGACAGAGACAGAGACAGAGACAGAGAAAGAGCACTAGAGAGGGAACAACACAATAACAAGAAACCAATCCAACTTTAGGAAGATATATCTGTTGTTAATGTGTATGTATTATTTGAGGAGGAGGAGGACGTGAACATCAATGCATAAAGTATTACTGTTTGTTTCATATATATTTATATATATATATAGATATATCGTGGAGCTTTCCATGGCAGGTGGGTGAGGATAAGGGTTGAGGGGACCTCTCTTCTCTTCTTCTAAAAGCCTTTTTGTTCTAAAGTTTACTACTGGGGTGGGTCTGGGTCTGGGTCTGGGTCTCATCCTCCACCACTTTTGTGGAATAGAAGATTGTTCTCCTTGCTCCATTGCATGTCTTTACATGTATGTATTCATAATATATGAGTTATATATTAACTTGTGTTTATTAAAATACATGTTAAGAAGATTATACATCCTTTCTTGCATAAACTTATATATAAAATGTACAATCTTATATGTATATATATATATATATATGGATGTATTTGTATAGAGATCACCATTCTCCCAGATAATACAGATCAAAAACAAACAAAGACAACTTAAAGAAGGGGGTCAAACCAAAAAAGCTTAACATGGGCCCCATCCCTAGTTAAAAGAAAGTGAAATGAGGATGAGTGAGAACATTATAAAGGTAGCTACGTACCCCCCCTCTCTCTCTCTCTCTAAACACAAACACAAACACAAACACAAACAGAGAGATAGAGAGAGAAACAGAGCTAGCCCATGCATTGACGTCATAAAAAAATGTAATGGGCTTATTATTATGTGCACCATAAAAATCTGAACTAGGAAAACTCTATTATATATATATATATATATAATGATATGATATTCACCCAAATCTGAAGATAGGAATCAATGCTTTCTTCTTTCACAATCAAAGGAAGATTCTTCCATCCTTCCTTCCTTCCTTTGATATCTATACATTTAAGACTTCTAATCTCATGGCTGGCTGGCTTCTAACTAATCGCACTTTTTATGTATGTAATGTAATACTGATTGATGTATTCCATGGCCAAGTATTTTTATCATTAAACTATAACCCCCACTTTCAAATGAGGGTGAATTGTTTAGTATATAAATTATTAAGTATCATAAATATAAAAAAAAAAAAATATGTTAGATTTTTATGACAGCAGTGCGTAAGAACAACTAACCAATGCTTGTATGCCACCAAAGTCATTCAAAGCTTTTTTTATGTCTTCTCTACCTCTCCTCTCCTCTCCTCTCCTCTCCGTCCATTGGCTAGAAAAAGTATTTCTCATTTTTAGAGTAGAGAATAGAATATTGTCAAACTTCTATGGTGTTAGAAGGGATAGAATATTGCCCTACCCAGCCCAAGCCCAACTATTATTATTATTATTATTATTAAAAATTAACTAGCAAAAGCTAAGATTTCACCTTTAGTTCATATTAGATATATAGTATAAGCCAGACGAGAACCCCAAATGACAAAAGTGATTCTAAGGGCATGCCATATCATATATTTGTTTGCTTAAATCTCAAGCATCTTTTATATCCTTTTTAATAGAATTTATTCTCACCAATGAATATATTCCGCCTTTCATGGTGTACTTGCGGGACCTATCCATCTCCATCTCCATCTCCATCTCCATCTCCATCTCCTCTATGGTGTTCTTCCTCCTCTATGTCCACGTTTAATTTTTCCAGGTGAAATTTGATAGAATTGTGTAAAAAATAAATTTGTTCACACTTTGGGAGAGTGAACAAAACACAAAATTTGACGAGTCCAAAACAATGGGTCTCATATTCAAAAAGTACCAATCAAAGGATTGTATATTACATATATAGTTGCCAATGTGTAAACAAAATTATACTCGATATAAAGTCAAACTTTACTTACGCGAAAGATATTGATGTCCTGTTACACCAAATCACCAAATTTTATTTGTTTGGATGCACACCAATACACTCAATAGTCAACACATCTCCATCGATATCCATCTATATGTAAATAAATGACAAGGAAAGAAAATTCCCACTCAAAACACATTATAGACGAGTCTGAGAATGGACAGCCGTAACCGACAATGATCACAATGATTATATATGTATATGGGGGTATATTTTTACATTCCATTCTCACAATGTTTTTTATATGTTTATATCCTCTTTATTTTTACACACATGGCATGATATGGTATGGTATGGCATGGCATGGCATGGGATGCATTAACTGAGTCAACTCAGAACTCACATGGATTGCCCAAGAATCTGATTCCTGCCCAGGTGAATGCATGTCATTTTATTCTTCTCTCTTTTTGTTTTTGTTTTTTGTTAATTTGTTTTTTTTCCATTGGGTTATCCCTTTCAATATCATGATTAGTTTTTTCTTTTTCCATTTTTTTATTTTAGTAAAAGCCTATCACAAACTAAGATTGGGTTAATTACAAAACTCGTCCTCACATTGATTGAGGTTTCAAGAAAGAAAAAAAATTCTAAATATTAAAACCCAACAAAGCCTAAATAGACCAATAACTATTGGCATTTGTTTCCATTCTGCTAGAATCAGCCAGTATCATGCCAAAAACACTCATTTTGAAACACTACTCAGTTAAAACAAACAACCAACCATACCACCCACCAAAGAAAATAGGAAAGAACGCAGTAAAAACTTTTTCAAAACAGAACAAGACAACAAAAAGAGAAGGTTTGCAACACAAAATCATGTAACAGCTGTTGTATCTTACATACAGTGCAAGTTGACACTTATTTATATACCTACAAAAACTCGTCTTATACGAGCCTTGAGAGGTAGTGCTGTTCCCCCAAGCTACCTCAACAACCTGCACTGGCAAAATTTAACACATTTTTCCATTTCAAAATGCAAAGTCCGTAACAAGAACATCTTGGTTCAATTGGCTTGGACCGGAAGCTTGCTAATGATCAAAATACAAACCTCAAACGTCAATTACTGTTCATATTTCCCAAACACACGTACTTAATCTGCAAATACACAGACAAAAGAGAACCTCAGATAATGAGAGCCAAATTGGAGGAGCATGCTGAAAACTTTGGGCTTCTGAATATCATTATATACTACAAGGCCCACAATTAACCATAAAAATTTAGTAAACAAATAGATCAATAGTCCAATAACAAACCTATTGGGTGAAGCAATGGGTAGTAAAAGAAAGAATACAAACTGGTTCAAAGAAACTTCTAGCATTCTTTATTTATAATGACCAAACAAGTCTTGAAATAACTTCTCTGGCTTCACCCATATATTCATGTTTTCATGTATAATTTCCACTCCCATGACACGGAAAAAGAAGTGTTCTGAATATACTTACTTCCAAATATTCATCCATCCCATACTTGGAACCTTCCCGTCCGAGGCCAGACTGCTTAAATCCTCCAAATGGAGCTACCTGCACAAAAAGCAAACAAGCACTAAGCCAGTCACAACATTGTTGCCATTGTGATGCCCATGGCAGATGCAGTAGGAGTCCTACCTCTGTTGAAACTAGTCCTTCATTGACTCCAACAATGCCATATTCAAGAGCCTCGGCGATGCGCCAAGAACGTTGCATGTTTGATGTGAATACATAAGCAGCTAATCCTGAAAGTGTAGGTGTTGAATGTATAGTGAAACACCTATCTCATTGTCTTTTGGATAAATCCATGATCTATTTACCAAGAGATTTGGGTAAAAAGTTGAGGCTTTTTCGAATTCAATGTTTACGTAGCCACGTTAAATGTATATATTGATAACTAAAACCTTAAATATATTTCTATATTAGGTTAACAAGACATGCAAAAGGATGCAACTTTGAATGGTTCTGATCTTGTGACAATATATGGAATATTTTGGAGCACAAACCTGCATTCGTGTCATTAGCAATGTTTATAGCTTCCTCCTCAGTTTTAAATCGCAGAAGGGGTGCAACCGGTCCAAATACTTCCTCCCTGAAGAGAAACATATTTAAATACAATGTGGAAGTGCATAAAATAAAAACAAGAAAGAGCCATATACTTCATATATCTTAAAATGAAATTTTTATCAAATTTGAAAATCCAAATTTCTATGAAGGAATTTATAACCTACAAGCCAGTGCTTTTAAGGCTCAAGGCGCACTAAGGCACTGAAGGTCTCTCGGGGCCTAGGCGCAAGGCGAGGCACGGGCTTTATTGAAGCAAGGCGCACAGTCTTAGTAAAAAATAGATAAATTAATATAGACTAATCATTCATAGTACTAAGACAATTTTTTTTAAATAATATGTTCTTATTAATCATTTATTTATTATATTTTTTAAATAATATGTTCTTGTTAATTTTTTTATTTTTATTTTACATACATATATTTGTGTTTTTTTATTAATATGTATAAATATATATTATATAAGATATAAGATAATATATACTCATATATATTATATAAGATATAGGTAAAATTATTTTAAACTCATATATATATACTAATACATATACATATTAAGATAAAAACCAAACAAATGATAGATAAGACAGAGAGAAGCCGAGAGAGAGAGAGAGAAGAGAGAGAGAGATCGCAAGCTTGCGAGAGGCGAAGGAGAGAGAGATAGAGAGAGCGATCGAAGTCGAAGGGAGGTCAAGTCGTCGAAGTTGAAAAGACGAAGTCGATGGGAGGTCGTTGAAATCGAGAAGAAGAAGTCGGCAAATCAATTCAAATCACCCAGGCTTAGCAGCAAACAGAGAAGGAGAAGAAAAGAAAAAGAAGAAGAAGAAGAAGAAGAAGAAGAAAAAGCAGCGCTGACCTGAATCGAAGTCAAAGTCGAAGTCGAGAGAGGAAGCCCAGAGGAAGAGAGATGACACAGATTTGTTCGATCGATTAGGGCTTTAAGTCGTATTATTGATTTGGGTTGAGTAACTCATTGAATGAGTTGTAATCCTATGTGGTTGAGCCTTTCGAAGACAAATCACAGCCGTTAGATCAACAGTAGAAACAACAAAAACAAAGCCCGCTTAGGCGCGAGCCTTGCACCTCTCGGCGCCTGCCAAAGTCACATCTAAGGCGCGTGCTTCATCTAATGCGCCTCGCCTTGAACCCGTTAAGGCGCACTTCATGCGTTGCGCTGCACCTCGCGCCTAGGCGCGCTTTTCACAACACTGCTACAAGCTAAAGCGACAATGGCTAAAATCAATCACCATCAGAAATCACCGGAGGAATGACTACACAGTCTCTGCAAGTAGATCTAAATGTCCAGGCCAATCATCCCCATTTTGAGTGTTGTACTATGAACACAAACCATTACACAGAAAATAAAGTACAGAAGTCCAAGTCACTAAGGCCCCGTTTGTTTAGAGAGTTAGAGGGGGGATTGGGATTGGGATTGATAGTGAGGTGGGACCCACTAATATTGGGTTTGTTTTGAGAGATGGGAAGGGAATTGATAGTGAGCTCCGGATTAGGATGGGCCTCCCGAAGGGAATTCGGATGGACCTCCAGGACTTGGTATTAGAAAAACATTCAAATGACTAGATTTTTTTTTTTTTTATTTATTTTTTATTTTATTTTTTACATATCGGGCATTTTTTTTTTAACATTAATGTTTAATTTTTTGTATTTTTTGTTAAGTAAAAATTATTATTTCATTTGTTTTTTTTTTTTGGAAATTTTTTATTTTATTTTTATTTTTTAAAAATTTTTTACATGTTGGGTATTTTTTTTAAAACATTAATGTTTAATATTTTTTTGTATTTTTTTATTATTTTATATTTATTTTATATAAAAATAATTTAACAATTCCTACACTAACAACTATCATAAAAAAAAACACAATTTTACTTCATCCCCTCACTATTAATCCCTTCACTATCAATCTCCTCCATTCTATCTCTGGAAACAAACGGGCCTAAGTTCTTTCTAAAATTCATTTGTAAAGTTCCCCTTTGAGAATCATTTTGGTTCTCAAATGCAAACTTCAATTGCAAACAGCATAAACTTCACTTAGTAAACTAACAAGCACAGAATGAAAGCAGTCTAGCACATTTAAGCTATTAACAAACTACATCAAAATAGTTATAGACATCAGGTACTCCTGTGCATACATTTGCGGTGATGCAACCTAAACTTCATAATTTTCAAGCTGAAATGTTTCACATATGCATACATCTTAGGTGATACCAACTAAACTCTAATAATCTGCAAGCTGAAATGTAAAAGCAAATAAACTCCATTAGCAGATTATATTAAGCATTCATTCACCTAAGCAACAGCCCTTGATATAGCTCAACTACGTTAAGAACCACTAAACCATTGATTGTCATATACTAAGTTCCAGGTTTATTGATGTTTCTGTTACTGCTCCCTTCTTTTGAAAATGACAACAGGGAAAAGAAATGTATTCGTCCAAAATTAATTAATGCCTTTGCAAGACCATCCACCATCCTCTGGTAATGTCAGACAAAACCTAGTACTTTCAAACCAATTCACCATTAGGACTCGAAATTTAACTTAGTGCTGTCGATTTTCATGAGCACATATTGCCAGAATTTACTATCATTTATCGTATTTACTGTCTGTTCATGCAAGTAGGATCTATCGAAATGCATCCTGCAATAATAGTTTACAGAATTTCAAAGATAAAAATTTATCAATTATCAAACAACTCTCTTTAGGGGCCATTGCTTGGTGCAATCGTAAAGCAATCTACAATGATGGTTAGGCCTGTACCTAATCTACCCCCCTCCCAGCACCCTCGATTATCAAGGGGCAGCTCTGGGGAATGGCTTTCATCCAAAAACTTCATATCAAACCAATCACCAGCTTGCCATGTCAATGTCACTTGATCATGCAACATAATGGGTGTCTTGAGCGATAGAACATTCAACTTGTGGACATGAACAGGGACTAAATAGCAACCAGTGTCTCACAAGTTTCTAAACTACATTGTTCAAAAATTCTATCACAACTACACAGTAAGAAACATAATAGTCTAAAGCATTCCCTTTTCTGCACATACATGAGATCATTACAACATTACCAAAATAATAATGCAAGTGAAGAATTTGAAACTTTCTAACAGCCAACGTTTTAAAACAGTTACTATTTGGCTTCTAGAGTCTTACCTTGATATGAGCATCTCACTTTTGACATCAGTTATTATTGTAGGCTCATAAAAAGTCATTCCAAGGCTATGTCTCTTTCCCCCCAAAAGGATTTTTGCCCCCTTCATATCAGAAAATTTATGATTTATGAGAGAAATTATATGAAGTATTGTAGTAAAAAAAACATCCTATTCAACTAAATAGTAGTTTCTGAGTAAAGGGAACCAACAAAAATCAGCACAAGGAAAATAAAATAAAATAAATTCTTACACTGAAGCATGTCAACTCCAAGCAGCATGAGAGAACAAAGAAACAGATGACACAACCACAGTGGCAAACACAATTGTAACAATAGCATTCTTACCAAATATTAAAGGACTAGATTATTCAAAATAATGTTTGCGCCTTTCAGTTGAAGTTCCAACTGATGGAGAATGATCGTGTACTCCACACACACACACACAAAAAAAAAAGAAAAAACTAAAACTGCAACGGGTCAACATAACCAATTGGTTCATGAAAACTATGGATGACTGTGTTTCTAACTTGACCATTACTTTAAGCAAGTTGAAAAGTGGTCAATGTGGGGCTCTGAAGCACATGCTTTTGATAGTAATTGCGATGCTAAAGCATGTCCATTGTTCAATGTGGGACTGTGGACGATGCATATCAAACCAAGATGAACTCCTGTAACCATGACAATACATATTCATTCCTTCTTCTTAATTGAAGATGACCCAATGGGTCAGTTGCACAAGAGGGCCAAGCTGTCAATAAATGGCAAGATAGCGAAGAAAGGGGCCATGGATATCTGTGTAGTTTTTTCTATCTATTATCCATGAGATCCTAGTGTTTGGGTACTACATAATTTTAAAACCTTTATATAGTATTTATATAAATTTAAAATATATATATTTATGAGGTAATTATAATGTCATGGTTCAATTCTAATTGACCCGACGGTTGACAGTGACCCAATCCGTTTTCTGATTTGGTTAACGGATCAGATTTCAGAACATCGACACAATACAATTGAAGAGTGTCTAAAAAAGAAATAAAGCAACGCAAACTTTGCTCACCTAAAGTTCCCTATGAATGATACTTTGTAGTTCAAATACCCATGTCTAAGTAACAATATCAGATAAGAACCCTATGTTACCCTAAGCAGAATATGAAGAAAAATCATAATTAGGTACTCTACCCATATTCCTGGTGTCATGAGATTTACAGATTTGACATTTGACACATAGACAAACACCCCTAACTCAGGCAAGTAAGATGGGGGAAGCCAAAAGAGGACACCATTAGACATAATAGATAGGATCCATCTGCTCCCCCTCACTTTATTTATTTGTTTACTTCTTTAAGAGTGAAAAGAACCAACGCTCAACTGAAAGAAAGAGCAATCAACCATATGCTTAACTCGTGCCCCAGGAGTCTCATTGCAAATGAAAGGGAACAGTTGGGTACAGAGCTCTAAGGCTTTATCTATATTTTAATCTAAAAGGAAGATACAATCATTTCTTATGCAGAAAGTTAATGGGATAACCAAAACTAAAAGCATTGTAAAACCAGCAGCATAGCAAATTTTTCACCTGTATAGTACAATATAGCCTAGTTTATTGTATCCATTTTACTACTATAACAAATTTAAAATTTCAGCAACCTATATTCTAAAGGCTCCCAGCCTCCCTCAGAAGATAATGCCATGTTTCTTAACAAGGATGTCAAATGCCTACCTGTTCCATGTCAATGGGAAAAATACAACCCACGGAAGTACATAACAAGCATCAAAACTCGCTTACAGGTTCAGCATATTATACAATAGAAGTGAAGGACCAAGTCACCCACTGTCACCTCTAGTTAACAAGATTCAACATATTATCAAATGGAGTATACTAAAATAGTAATTGTACCAGAAACATAAAGTATGAGCACATGGACCATTATTTAGATAAGACAATCATGAACTAAGAACCAAAAATAGTTTCTGACCCATGGACCATTAAAATGTCTTGGTGTGGTACCAAAGCCCTAGGATCAAGTCCTGCCTTCACCTGGGCTGGGAGGGGTTATGGGAAAGGAGAGGGCTACCCCTAGTTGTGTATCCCACCACCATTGGACCAAAAGTAAAATAAAATAGCTTCCGATCCTTCTCTAAATCAACGTTTATTAATTTTATCAGTATAGATGATAAAGCAAACCTTTGACTTAGCATCTTGCAGAAATGATTCAACCTGCGAGACAAATCCAGAAAGGATCAAATAGGATAGAAATAGATGTAAGAAACACCAGCTTCACAAGAACACTGCTTCAGGGAAACAGTTCAAGTCAAGACTAACCTTCTGCACTGCAGCTTCATTAATTAGTGGACCCTGCAAGAAACAGACAATTTAACTTCAAACAATGTTTCTTAACTCACTTGTTCTCCATTCTCAGGAAGGGGGAAATGCTCTAAATTGTGGTAGTAGACTGAATAATGACATTTCCTCAAAAAGGTGTGGAAAAAATACAATCCTGAATCAAAATTGATGCATAGCATACCCTTAGATTACATGCTTGGAAAATGAAGAAACAGGAGAAAGCCCATGTGACCTAACCAATGGATCAATAAGGCCCACCATACTGCATAACATAATCAAGGATTGTTTTTTGATAGATTTGGTTGAAAACAAAAGAGCCCATGTTCTTTGGAATTGGAAGATTCATGTTTCCACAACAGGGGACATTTCTTTAATTTTCTATGTTGTGGACAAGTTGCAAATTTCATCTTTCTTTGATGTCTACGTTCTAGGTTGTTTGATAATGTGTTTTGCATCTCTTGTTATTCAATATTTGTTGAGGCTTAACTACTTTAAGAAACCATTGTTTGGTGCGATTTGAGGAAATCATTTTTTAAGTAGGAAAGTGTCTATGGTTCTGTATAAGCTTTTATGCATCTCCAGCAATGCTCCCACAGTAGTGCTAATGCTATAATTTGGCATGATGAGGACAAAAAAAATCAACTTCAACAGTTTGCTGTCTGTTGGATAGCTTGATTTACATTGTTGGGCTCATTGTCCAATAGCTTAAGCTTTTGCGAAACTTAACATGGTATTAAAGCTCTAGTTGGGAGAGGTCTTAGGTTCAAGTCTCTCCATTTACTTTTGCTCCCATTTGCATTCTACTTCTTTCTATGTATGTCTCTTTGCATATCCACGTGCAGCATGGAATTGCATATGAGATAGGTTATAGGATAGCTTGATATATATTGTTCACCCCTATTAGATCAACACTAGTCCCAAAAACTTAAGTTGTTAGACCGTCTCCAACGCGTCCTCTTTTGTTTCATCAAATTTAATTTTGATGAAAAACGTACAGCTTTGGTGCTCCAATGTTAACATCAAATCATCAAATTGAGGATTTCTCAAACTTTTCATCAAATTGAGGATGATTGGAGCCTTTCACCAAATTACTGTAGATAGCCGTTGGGACCATACACTGGACAACCGGCCGGTTGTTTAGCCTTGGTTAGACTTCCCGTAAATTTACACTAACCTGTCAACCGACCGGACATCCTCCCAGTCGTCCTCCTGGTCGACCGATGGTTTGATGAAAAATGAAAATTTTCCATTGGAACGCTCAATATCAGATGAAGCTTTTACTCAACTTTGATGAAAAAAAAGAGTAAACGTTGGAGATGCTCTTAGGAAATGGGCTCAGTAATGTATATCAAGCGTTTCCCTCAGGTGCGATCTTGTCTCACATGTGAAGAGCCAAATAGACCAAGAAACAAGGTGCAAAAAAAAAGACAAAACAAAGTACACAATGACAAAAATAATGAGGGTAACAAGAATTTAATCCAAAATTTCCTATAACAAGAACTCATATTATGTCACCAACTGCCCCCAAAAGCTTAAATTGTTAGAAAATGCACTCAATAATTTCCATCAAGTTAACAGGCTCCTTTCTTAACAACTAAAGCTTTTGGGACAATTAGTCACTTAACACTATCCATACTGCTAAATTTAGCATGATGCTCTCCATTTTGTTAATTTTGGCACGATTGGAGTAAAATGCCAAATTTTAGCTCAATCAAAAATTTACTATATTTCACCCCATAAAAATGCAATATCAATTAATTATTGTCAAGTTGGCAAGTTTGGCATTGTACAATGTTGCCAACTGTGCTACCACATTCCCCTACACCAAATTATATATTTTATTTATTTTATTTGATGTGACTTTGAATTAAATTAATAAATTAAAATTTCTTTAAAAAAATTAATCATTGCATTAAAAAATTTACATTTAAAGACACTGCTAATTCATATAAGAAAAATGCTTGGTGGCCCAAAAAGGAGCGGCTCGAATGGCCCAAATGGGTGTTGGCCGGTCCTCTGCCCGGATGATCGGCCAGACGTCTGCCCGAACAACCGGGTGAAAGATAGTCTACCGCAATTGTCACCTTTATCGACCACGGCTGTCAGCCTCCTTGCCAGACAACCGGCAAGGTAAATTTCAAGCCACTCGAGCCAACCTCATATTCGGACGACCAGCATTGCTCTTCATATAATTAGGTCTACAAAAGAACATTGTAAGGTAAAAACTGAATCATGCAGTAATAGTGCTAAAAAATAAATCAAAATACAACACTTTAACCTAAGTAACCAATTCTCGGAGCAAGAGTGGAGCATGAGAGCATCCTTTGTAAGGCTACCTCGAGAACGGGAGCACCTTCAAAGCATGTATATGTATATTTAAATATTTACATATTTTTATAATATATTCATATATTTATTTTTATATATAAAAAAGTAATTATATTTGTTTACAAACAAAATACAACAAATATTCAATAAATAAGAAATATTTCCAAAATATTTAACAAATGTCAAGTGCCTAGTAGTGAATTGCGCTTCTAATTTCCTCGGACAAGGGTGTGGGATATGTGTTTGATACTTTCCATTGGACACTTCTTATATATTAGTATTAACACTATCATTATATGTATAGATTATTGTATAATTGCTATAAAATTAGTAAAATGCATTTTTAACATTGTATGTCACATAATAAATTAAAAATATGACCATTTTTTTTTGACAAGTCTGTGCATCCTTAAATTCAATATTTGATGGGTTTGGCCTCTAGATACGCACTTGCATCTGAAACCTGTACCCAAGTCCATGTTAACATAGCCTGCAATGACATTTTACATGATGAATTTGATCTCCCGAGAATGCGTGCACAGTGAAAGGCGTGAAGACTAATCCAGCGTCTCACCTCCCATAGGGCGAAGATGTGACAAATAAAAATAGGACATAATTGAATTTGTTTGTAATGCGCAGATTTGACCACAATAATCCAAGGATTTGACATTATTTCATGGACAATTAGCCAATCCGCGAGCACTGTAACAATACAGAGTTCTTCCACTGTTATAGGTGAATTAGATGACTTAGATTTTTTTTTTTTGATTCAATAGATGACTTAGATTTTGACACTGTATTGTGCTAAAATATAGTTTTGGCATATGACTGGATGGCACGGATACACAAGTTGATAAGTAGATTACAACACCGTTTGAATAGTGAAATTACATTAAAAGGTCTTAAAAAAGATTTTATTGTTATTATTATTATTTAATTCCTAACACTGTCGAGTATAACCACACAATATTCAACTTTCTTTCACCTTATTTAAGTCCATAAAACCTTAACCAAATTTACCCATCATTTAACCCTTAAATTTTCCGGTTGTCTGCAATTTCCTAGAAGATTGCTATTCAATTTCATACCAAAACCAGCCTAACACTTGGAACTCAACCATAAAGACATCCTTAACCCTTTCTTCTCAAGCATAAACCCAAAACATTTAAAGCACAAACCAATTCCACCAAATTTGATCATAAGATACCATTTGTTGTGCTCCGTTCTACATCACATGTCACATCATAAAATTGATAAAATAGTTCCAACACAATTCGATTTCAACCATGAAAATATTACCATCTACTTTTATTGAAAAATGAAATTTAACATGTAGTGCACGACTGATTACCTGAGACACACCTTCATGAAAACCATCACCAACTTGCATTTTCTGGACAATATTGGAAAAGGCATCTGCAAATTTATCATAAATACCTATACAAAGGTTCATTGTATCAATCACCAAAAAACATTTGAAAAACAAAAAGTACTTTCGAAAAGGTCAATGAAGAAAATAGAATGATATAAAAGAAACTATCTGCACAAATGAAGCTATTAAAGATCAATTAATTAAAAGACACAATGCAAGACGTAATAATGTCAAGGAAAAATAAATTTAATGAAGCAAAGATTTTGAAAATTGACATGACTTCACTAACATTGGTCAAGAATTCCAGACAAGTTTTTTAAAATTACACGAGAGTTTTTGAAATGTCATATTATCATTGAATAAGGAATTTTGAGAGACACGTTTCTAGTTTCCATAACTTAAAATTACACTAGAGTTTCTGAAATGTCTCGGATCTAAAACATCTTGGAAACTTTTCCTCAAAGTTTCTATTAAAATTTCGTGAAAGTTTCATTTCTATTCTTTAAACGAGTTTCTAAGTAAACAAGTTCCACCTATCAAAGAGAGTTTCCTGGATAGTGCTTTGGATATTCCATCATGTTATTTGTTCAAATGGATTTCTAGACACACCAACAGGGAAGGTGATAATCAAGCCAATGACTGGCAATAATACATTGGAGTTTCTTAGAGGTCATTTCTTTGCTCAGTAGTAGTTTTGGGACTTTAGGCAGGCTCTCTTTTGGAACTAAACTCCCTCTTGTTTCCTTGAGATAATACTATAGCTCTTCATTGTCTTTTAGCTTTTCTTTACATTTCCTACAAGGATGCCTCATCCTAATTATGCCTAAGCTCTTTTCAATTTGATAAAAACTTGCTCATTTTATGCAAAGAAAAATGATATGCTTACAAGAAAAATTATAAAGAACTCATAACAAGAATGATGCGGCAGTGGCATTTGTGAAATTATGAGGATAATGACGAGTATTTTCATTGTAAATGAAGGGACTAGAAGATGCCACATCATTCTATATGGAAATTTTGTTCATAAGTTTTGTTTGTATACCATTATTCTTATGCAAAACACATACTATCTAAAACAATTAGAATTGCATATATGTACTTACAAAAAAATAAATAAATAAATTTAAAGAAATATTTATAGTTTAGTGAACTTCCATTTATACCTTCTTGCACAATTATTCTATTTGCACAGACACATGTTTGTCCACTATTACGGAACTTTGTTGCTAACTGCAACAACAAATTGGATGTTAAGAGTTCACTTACACATACAATGGAAAGTAAAAATATTGACAAACAGAATAATAATGTCCATCAAAACAAGCAGCAGGAGAACTATTGCTTAAAAACCACAAAATATTTGACCAATGTAATATACAAGTGGTAGGAGAAAGATATCAAGATGAAAGGTTCTATTTTGATGATGAAGACGAAGCCAATTCTCCTTTTCACACGAGTTTACACTACCTGGGAATTCCATAGGAAAAAAAAAAAGAAATAGGTGCACACAACTATTTTCTTTAAAATAAAAATAAAAAATATATTCCAGCGAGAAAGTACACAATCAATAAAATGTTGAGCCAAAACATGTTGGATCTTCTCAAACTACTACTATGGCTCTGAAAGAGGCATTCAAGTAATAATTGCACCATCCCAGTGAACAAAAGATGAACAATTTCCATCTGAACATTGACTTCTATAAATATTCTAGGTTGTTTTTGGAATTGCCTATTTTAGTTGACTTTTTAGCTTTTACGAAAAGACATGCAGAAAAGTAAAGAGAAGAGTTGACTTTTTTGTACGGACTTTTTGGCTATTTTAGCCTATTGCCAAAACAGCCCTCTGTCTGGTATATTGATCAAGCATTCCTCTGAGACAGACCACAGCTATATTATGCCATGGAAGTAAAGCCAATACATATGCCTTCAATAATGTTGGACAAGTTTCATATACCTATAAACTAGGAAGAGGCCACTGAGACTGACGTAGAAAACAGATCCTGATAGTGATATCAATTACATGCTGTGAAGCTAAACATAAAGGTATTCCCATAATTCAATCATGAAAACACCACTCAAAACGTAAATTTTCAGAACCACCTAAAGAATTCAAGGACTATTTGTCTGACCTCCAAGATTTGGCCCAAAAACTTGCTCAAAGAATTGTATTCCATACATAACATTCTAGTATCTGTTTTATGCTTGGGCATTGACGTCATTACTGAATACACACAAACTCCTACTGTTCTGTTTGTAATATCATATGAAATCCCAATCAAACCATTGTCAAATATTGAGCCCTTTAGCAGCTATTCAATGTTCTTTTGGGTCCATCTAGGCCATTGGTTGCAACCACTAGCCCTGTCCACAAAATTGAGAAGGTCGTATTAGTAAACGTCCACATTGATCACCAAACATCTAATAGCAAGCTGCCAGAATCTGGATGGAGCTTACGACTTCTGGTCGGTTCGAATATTATCGAAAACCAGACATGCAGTCTCACCGCTGTACAACCATATCCACTAATGAATCTCAACCCCCAAAAAAATGATCTACACATACCGCACATTTCTGGGTTCCAAACCTCTTTTTTAGCATGTTGGGATATTCGCCAAGATAAGTTGGTTTCTGGGAACAAGGGTATATTCTTTCACATTGTTGATTTCACATTAAATGCAGTCATATGGTTCAGTAATTCCGTCTGAGAGTAAATTATATCTATCCAAAGTCATATGGTAAGTGTATGGATTATGAAATATGGGTCCGATATACCTAGCTGGAGATGCACCCAACAAGTACGTATAAGTTATTAAGTTTATTATATAGATATGCATAAGACTTCTATTTTATAGATGAAGTGATATATTTTAGTTTTTAAACATCATTATACCCTTGAGATATTAAAAAAATTATTTAAGAAATATGAAATAAAGCCATGTCCAAGTGTCCTTGACAGGAGATTTCGATGAATCCGACAATTGACACATACTTGCACCCAAATTAAATCTCCAATAGAACCAAAACTTTAGACCTATATATAGATGCACTAGTTAGCCCTAAGTTTTAATGCTATGGCAGCTTTAAAAATTCCAGTTAAACTCCTGGTTCCAAACAAATGACGGGCCAATGCCACAACGAAAATAAATAAATTATGTGTTTAACTTATAACAATTCTAGGTCAACCCAACTCAACTAAGCCTTTTGCCAACTATTACAATTATAGTTTTTTCTCCAAAATGCTAATGTAGGTATATGGACCCACTACCCACATGGCTTATCCATGTCAGTGTCATGTCAGACCCTATCACCACGAGACAGTTTCCTAGAATGACACCTGGGGAAACTAGGCGTTGCCATTTGTCCAGCCTTGAGATAGGACACCAAGGGCAACCCCAAAAGTCACAAGCACACTCATTCTTCAGTTGAGTGTGCCCCCCTCCATGGTATGATCTAGCTGGGACCTCCTTGGACTTGGTCGAGTTGTTCTCCAACCAAGCTGCTTATCTCCCTCTTTCTATATATACACAATCTCCCAAGCCACAAGACGATTTTTATCCTAACCAGGCTCAAAGAGATAGATCCGAGGTTAGCACCTCGATCATAGGGCAGCCAAGCAACCCATGACCCCCATGCAGGATCACTTGTGTTCTATGGCTTGGTGGCTAGAGCTAGAGGGTTCATTGAGGTAACTTGTCCCATCCTCCCTCGAGAGACCTAGACCTCAACCAATCTCGAAGATTTTGGTTGTCAACTATGAAGCATGGACACTCCAAAATCGGTACCGTGGCGGTATCCGACACGCGGCCACGACGGGGTCATAAGGACACACCGGATGGCGTGTCCCTTTAATTTAATGAATTTTTTGTAAGGGATACAGCAGGGCTCATTTTTAATTTTGTTATATTTATTTGGGGTCAAAGTGTAATATTTAAAAAGTACTAAAAAAAAATTAAATTTAAAAAAAAAAAATAAAAAAAAAAAAAAAAAAAACCCAACAACAACAACGATGTAAAAAATCAAATGTTCCTTACTCTAATTGTAACAAACGACAGAGAGTGAAGGAATAGAGTGAAAGAGAGAACCTATCGCCGACTTGAACCAGTCGATCCACCACCTCCATCCAGTCGATCAAAGACCCCCGACCCCCACCTTTGAAGACCTCCATCACGACAGAGCTCCATCGGCCGAGCTCCATCCGCATTGACTTCAAGGTAAGCCCCTCTCTCTCTCACGCTCTCTCTCTCTCTCTCTCATATTCGTAAACTGTTTTTTATTTTTTATTTTTTTTTATACATTTATATATATATATATGTAAGACTTTGTTTTTTTTTGTAATTATATGTTTATGTATATGTATGTATATCTCTAAAACTGTATTTTTTTTATAAAAAAAAAATATATAGGTTTACATATATATATATACAGTATGTAAAACTCTCTTCCTCTTTTTTTCCTTCTAATGTGAATGTTAATTTATAATAGTTATAATGTATAGGAAAAATGTCTAGTTCAAATTCTGCCAATAACACACCATCTGCCTTTGATGCTGAAGATAATAAGCCAGTGTGAAAATATGTGACTAGATTAGAAAAATCTGATGCAAGAGGAAGGAACTATACTTTTCAATGTAACTTTTGTAGGGCTACACGTAAAGGTTCATACACTAGGGTAAAAGCCCATTTGATGCAAATTAAAAATCAAGAGATAGAAGTA